>JAVJIX010000051.1:1277500-1292500 GCA_036785185.1 Paratrypauchen microcephalus
GCAGTAGTAGTAGTTACAGTAGTAGTAGTAGTTACAGTAGTAGTTACAGTAGTAGTAGTAGCAATAGTAGCAGTAGTAGTAGTAGTTCTAGTAGTAGTTGCAGTAGTAATCATAGTAGTAGTTACAGTAGTAGTTACAGTAGTAGTAGTAGTTACAGTAGTAGTAGTAGTTACAGTAGTAGTAGTAGTTATAGTAGTAGTTACAGTAGTAGTAGTTATAGTAGTTGTAGTAGTAGTTATAGTAGTAGTAGTTACAGTAGTAGTAGTTATAGTAGTTGTAGTAGTAGTAGTTACAGTAGTAGTAGTAGTAGTAGTAGTTACAGTAGTAGTAGTAGCAGTTACAGTAGTAGTAGTAGTAGTTACAGTAGTAGTAGTAGGAGTACAGTAATTGAAGTAGTATGTTCGATCCGAACTGTAAAGAGATTTTTACCGTCTGGAAAAGAGCTGTATAAAACTAATGCTAAGTACTAAGTAGTAGTAGTAGCATCCCTTTTGCAGTCCCTATTTAAACAGTTAACACAGCCTCTTTAGTATTAAAACAATGTTTTTGAAGGTATTTTTGAGCATTAAAAACACCTGTATAAAATATCTGCTATAGATACGTTTAATGACACACTGCGGAACATTCCAGGCAAAGAACTAAACTAAACGTGCTCCAGGCAGTAAAGTATGAATTATAAATAACTGTTTTTAAGGACTGAACGTAAACTTAATGGGGTCAGACTGGGGTAAAACCGCTCCTAAATACATCTTAGCTGACATACTTACACGGCCGGTTAAAGTGAAGATTAAAGTTAAAATTGTCACATGTCGCGTGTGTTTGGAGCGGTGCATTGTGGGAGACTGCGGTGACGGTCTCGTTCATTTACAGACGCCGTGCAGGGCCGTCCTACTAAACCCGCCATCCTAAACCCGATCCCAGAGCAGCATTCTTCACATTGTTCCAAAGAAGAGCTTAAACCCAGAGAGACGTGTTTAAAGAAGGATAAAATCAAGTTTACGTTTGAGTTCTGGTCCAGACTCGGTTCAGTCCTTTAGTCCTGGTCTAGTCCTTCTTCAGTCCTGGTCTAGTCCTTCTTTAATTCTGGTCTAGTCCTTCTTTAGTCCTGGTCTAGTCCTTCTTTAGTCCTGGTCTAGTCCTTCTTTAGTCCTGGTCTAGTCCTTCTTCAGTCCTGGTCTAGTCCTTCTTTAGTTCTGGTCTACTCTAGGATTAGTGCTGGTCTAGTCCTTGTTTAGTCCTGGTCTAGCCCTTCTTTAGTCCTGGTCTAGTCCTTCTTTAGTTCTGGTCTACTCTAGAATTAGTGCTGGTCTAGTCCTGGTTTAGTCTTGGTCTAGTCCTTCTTTAGTTCTGGTCTAGTCTAGAATTAGTGCTGGTCTAGTCCTGGTTTAGTCCTGGTCTAGTCCTTCTTTAGTTCTGGTCTACTCTAGAATTAGTGCTGGTCTAGTCCTGGTTTAGTCTTGGTCTAGTCCTTCTTTAGTTCTGGTCTAGTCTAGGATTAGTGCTGGTCTAGTCCTTGTCTAGGATTAGTTCTGGTCTAGTCCTGGTTTAGTCTTGGTCTAGTCCTTCTTTAGTTCTGGTCTAGTCTAGGATTAGTGCTTGTCTAGTCCTGGTTTAGTCCTGGTCTAGTCCTTCTTTAGTTCTGGTCTAGTCTAGGATTAGTGCTTGTCTAGTCCTGGTTTAGTCCTGGTCTAGCCCTTCTTTAGTTCTGGCCTAAGATTAGTGCTGGTCTAGTCTTGGTTTAGTCCTGCTCTAGTCCTTCTTTAGTCCTGGTCTAGTTCTGGTCTAGTCCTTCTTTAGTTCTAGTCTAGTCTAGGATTGGTGCTTGTCTAGTCCTTCTTTAGTCCTGGTCTAGTCCTTCTTTAGTTCTGATCTAGTCTAGGATTACTGCTGGTCTAGTCCTGGTCTACTCTAGAATTAGTGTTGGTCTAGTCCTGGTTTAGTCCTGGTCTAGTCCTTCTTTAGTTCTGGTCTAGTCTATGATTACTGCTGGTCTAGTCCTGGTTTAGTCGTTATTTAGTCCTTGTTTAGTCCTAGTTTAGTCCTGGTTTAGTCTTGGTCTTGTCCTGGTTTAGTCCTGGTCTAGTCCTGGTTTAGTCCTGGTTTCGTCCTATTTAGTCCTGGTTTAGTTTAGTCCTGGTTTAGTCCTAATTTAGTCACAGTAACACATTTTAAAGCACGATATATCACTACAGAGAAATATTTTGGGTAAACAAAAATATTGATAACACTTTATGGCACTGACCCAAACCAAAATAATCCAACTCCACACATTTTTAAATATTAATTAAATTATAATAAATGACACATCGTTATTTAGTTAAATTAAGGTTTAAACTAGTGCTGTCAGGCGATTAAAAAAAGTAATCTAATTAATTACAGGATTTGTAATGAATTAATCTAATTAATAATATTTTAAGGATGGATAGATATGCAACCCACTTTGCGATTGTTTCCCAAATTCTGGAACTTACCCGGATGCATTCAGCGTTCAAATGATCCGTCAGGCTGGAGCAGCTTTGGTGATCGGAAAATAATTTTTTACAAAAGCTCCAAATCACGGCGTTCTTGTTGATAGTCCTGTCTTTGTTCTTTTTATAAATAAAGTTGCCGTTCTTCTGCCCTGGTGGCGATTCACTCCTCACCCCGAGTCGAGTCCATGTCAGCTTCCTCCAGGCTTTATTTGTTTGATTAGCGACGCAGGTGGAAGTGACGCCACTGCCAAGTCGCCTACAGGTCCTTCAGTGGGACAAATTTAAAATGCGCGTTGAATTGCCACTCATAATTAATTGCGTTAATTTTTATACCACGTTAATTTGCAGTGTAATTAATTAATCTAATTAACGCGTTAAACTGACAGCCCTAGTTTAAACTGTGCGTAAATTGTCTGCATTTCGGATTCTTGTATTTTTGTACTTTTTAAAATCAATTTCTCACTTAACTGATGTAAAACTGTGATCAATATTTTTACCACAGGAACTATCCCTCAACCAAGTCAGAATTCACCGTCGACAGAAATTTGGGGCCCTGGGGCAAGAAGCCTCATACCCCCTCTAATATAAAATAATAGGAAGGGCCCCTAAAACCCTGGGGCCCCAGACAACAGACCCCTTTGTCCCCCCCGCTGTCTACAGCCCTGGATAAACTGATAATAATCATTTAGTTTAGTTAAAGGTTCATTATGTATCCTTAGTAGTGGAGGGGCCACCGTCTGCTTGTCTCACCTTTGCTTAGAATGTTCCAAAGTACGGCATTAGACATGCAGGTCAGCCCCACGTTACCAAGTTACAGGTCGGATCTGTGGAAAGGTGTATGTGTGTGTACAGTACGTGTTTCAATGTATTTTTGAGCAATAAAAACACATGTAAATGAAATGAAAATTGCAAAAAAGAGATAAGTTAAATGCAATTCCAGGTAAAGCAGTAACGTTTCCATGGAGACAGGCAGAAAGGTTACACAGTGCAGCTTAAATAGAAGTATTTTTAACCACTTGTTTTGTGTAGTTGAACCATAATCTGTGTCCTCAGTCAGGTTTGGACTGTTCACATCTTAGTTTATTCCTGTCTCTGATTCAGCCTGTGTCTGTTGTGGTTTTGGTCTAAATGAAGACCTTCTCTGGACCAAGACTTGGACCAGGTCTAGTCTTTGGTCTAGTCTCTGGTCTGGTCTCTGGTCTGTGAAAAAAAAAGATGATGTTTTGTGGTTTTCTAACTCAAAGCAGAGGCGGACCATTGTAGTCATAAGTGATTGTATTCTGGGTTTAGTCATGAGTTTAAAGTCTGTTTAAGGTTATTTCTTCACATTTTCCAATCATCTTTTTCATTATAAAAATTACTTTAATGTGACTAAATACATTCTCTAAAAATTACTTTTTTCCACATGTCTGGCCCATTTACTACTACGACAACTACTACTACTACTGTTACTACTACTACTGCTGCTGCTACCACTACTACTACTGCTACTACTACTACTACTGCAACTACTACTACTACTACTACTACTGCTACTGACAGTATGTTAACCAGCTACTACTATCACTTCTACTGCAACTACTATTACTACTGCTACTACTGCTTCTACTACTACTGCTTCTACTACTACTACTACTGCTACTGCTACTACTACTTGGACATTATTATTTAGTCCTGTTTTAGTACTACTACTACTACTACTGCTGCTACTACTGTTACTACTACTACTACTACTACTACTAGTACTACTACTACTGCTGCTGCTACTACAACTGCTATTACTACTACTGCTACTACTGCTATTACTACTACTACTACTACTACTACTACTGCTACTACTACTGTTACTACTACTACTACTACTACTACTGCTACTACTACTGCTACTACTACAACTACTGCTATTACTACTACTACTACTACTACTGCTACTACTACAACTACTGCTGCTACTACTACTACTACTACTGCTATTAATACTACTACTGCTGCTGCTGCTGCTGCTGCTACTATTACTACTACCACTACTATTTGGGCGTTAGTATTTAGTCCTGGTTTAGTCCTACTACTACTACTACTATTACTACTATCACTTCTACTGCAACTACTATTACTACTGCTACTACTACTACTACTACTACTACTACTACTACTACTACTACTATCACTTCTACTGTTAGTACTACTCCTTCTATACTCCTTCTATAGACCTGGTTTAGTCAGTTATTTTTATTAGAGCCAGTTGGTCCTCTTTCAGTCCAGTTTTAGTCCAAGTCTGATCCTGATTTAATCTTGGTCCTCTGTCCCTCCCTCTTCTCTCATTCCAAAACAATCCTCCATTTCCTTTGGTTTTCACATCATTTTTCACCAGAACTTTTGCCTAAACTGCTCCATTCAAACCCTGTTCCCCAGCTGTCCACAAGCCCCGCCTCCTCACTCCCATCCTCCCCCGTCATTGGTCCAAACTCCCCAGCCTGCGCTCCGATTGGCCGCCTCGCTCCACAGCTGGAATGTGAGAGCGTTTCTGTGTGTGCGCAGAGCTCGGGGTTCACTGGGTCTAGGCGGTTCAAGGAAAGTCCGGCTTTTCCAAGTCCAGACCACAGAGACCACGTGATCCTGGTTCAGATCTCGGTTTGGTCCCAGATTCAAAGGTTAGGAGATGCGCAGTCAGTCGAGCCGCTGTAAAAATGTCAAAGTGAAAACTGCTTTGGACTTTTATAGTCAGAATGGGACTGTCTGCATTATTTTTAAAAAACTACTAAGAAAATATATTTTTAGTACCAAATGTGTGTGTGTACCAACAGCAGCTCTGAAATATATTTTTAAATAATGCAGAAACTTATATTGGTTTGGTCCTGTTTTAGTCCTTGGAATTCTACTATTTATCTTGTCCTTGTCTGGTCCTGGTCTAGTCTAGGTTTAGTTCTGGTTTAGCCCTGGTTTAGTTCTTGTTTAGCCCTGGTTTAGTCCTGGTCTAATCCTTGTTTAGTTCTGGTCTAGTCCTTGTTTAGTTCTGGTTTAGTCCTTGTTTAGTTCTGGTCTAGTCCTTGTTTAGTTCTGGTCTAGTCCTCGTTTAGTTCTGGTCTAGTCCTCGTTTAGTTCTGGTCTAGCCCTGGTTTAGTTCTAGTCTAGTCCTCATTTAGGTCTGGTCTAGTCCTTGTTTAGTTCTGGTCTAGTCCTCGTTTAGTTCTGGTCTAGCCCTGGTTTAGTTCTGGTCTAGTCCTTGTTTAGTTCTCGTCTAGACCTGGTTTAGTTCTGGTCTAGCCCTGGTTTAGTTCTGGTATAGCCCTGGTTTAGTTCTGGTCTAGTCCATGTTTAGTTCTGGTCTAGTCCATGTTTAGTTCTAGTCTAGACCTGGTTTAGTTCTGGTCTAGCCCTGGTTTAGTTCTGGTCTAGTCCTTGTTTAGTTCTGGTCTAGTCCATGTTTAGTTCTGGTCTAGTCCATGTTTAGTTCTAGTCTAGACCTGGTTTAGTTCTGGTCTAGCCCTGGTTTAGTTCTGGTCTAGTCCTTGTTTAGTTCTGGTCTAGTCCTTGTTTAGTTCTAGTTTAGACCTGGTTTAGTTCTGGTCTAGCCCTGGTTTAGTTCTGGTCTAGTCCTTGTTTAGTTCTGGTCTAGTCCATGTTTAGTTCTGGTCTAGTCCATGTTTAGTTCTAGTCTAGACCTGGTTTAGTTCTGGTCTAGCCCTGGTTTAGTTCTGGTCTAGTCCTTGTTTAGTTCTGGTCTAGTCCTTGTTTAGTTCTAGTTTAGACCTGGTTTAGTTCTGGTCTAGCCCTGGTTTAGTTCTGGTCTAGTCCTTGTTTAGTTCTGGTCTAGTCCATGTTTAGTTCTGGTCTAGTCCATGTTTAGTTCTAGTCTAGACCTGGTTTAGTTCTGGTCTAGCCCTGGTTTAGTTCTGGTCTAGCCCTGGTTTAGTTCTGGTCTAGTCCTTGTTTAGTTCTGGTCTAGTCCTTGTTTAGTTCTAGTTTAGACCTGGTTTAGTTCTGGTCTAGCCCTGGTTTAGTTCTGGTCTAGTCCATGTTTAGTTCTAGTCTAGACCTGGTTTAGTTCTGGTCTAGCCCTGGTTTAGTTCTGGTCTAGACCTGGTTTAGTTCTGGCCTAGTTCTCGTTTAGTTCTGGTCTAATCCTGTAAAATAACATATATTGACACTTTTCCTGGGGGTGTGTGATGCTAACTGGATGCACTGCTCTGTCTTTTACTAGACTTTAATCAATTACACAAAAAGACGTTTGATAAATGCGTTAGCATTAGCCAACAGTTTTTGAGTTTGAATTGCTCTCATGTTTTTGTTGAAAATCAAACTCCTAAACAGGACCAAGAATGCTCAAAATGATCACAGGCTTCTGAAAATGTGCTCTTTAAATCAATTTTGTATTTTTATTGAGTTTTTAGATGATCTAAAAGCTTTTCAAAATGCATTTTATTATCAGATGCAGACAGAACACAGCAGATTTATTTTGAACTCAGGAGCTGCTCATATCTTACAATCTTACAGTATCATTATCAGGTTTGGTTCAGTCCTGGTTTAATCCTGGTTTAATCCTGGCTTGTTCCTGGTTTGATCTTGGATTAGTCCTGGTTCTGTCCTGGTTTTGACCTGCCTTAGGGCTGGTTTAGTCCTGGTTTTGTCCTGGCTTAGTCCTAATTTAATCCTGGTTTAGTCCTGGTTTAGTCCTTATTTAATCCAGGTTTTGTCCTGGTTTAGTCCTGGTTTGATCTTGGTTTAGTGCTGGTTCTGTCCTGGTTTTGTCCTGGCTTAGTCCTGGTTTAGTCCTTATTTAATCCTGGGTTGGTCCTGGTTTAGTCCTGGTTCTGTCCTGGTTTATTCCTGGTTTAGTCCTGGTTCAGTCCTGGTTTGGTCCTGGTTTAGTCCTGGTTCTGTCCTGGTTTATTCCTGGTTTAGTCCTGGTTCAGTCCTGGTTTGGTCCTGGTTTAGTCCTGGTTCTGTCCTGGTTTATTCCTGGTTGGGTCTTAGTTTAATCCTGATTTATTCCTGGCTCTGTCCTGGTTTAGCCTTGGTTTAGTCCTGGTTTGGTCCTGGTTTGGTCCTGGTTGAATCCTTGTTTAGTCCTGGTTCTGTCCTGGTTTAGTCCTGGTTTAGTCCTGGTTCAGTCCTGGTTCAGTCCTGGTTTAATCCTGGTTCAGACCTGGTTTAGTACTGGTTTAGTATTGGTTTATATCTGGTTTCATGTTGATTTAGTCCTTGTTCTGTCCTGATTCTTTCCTAGTTTAGTCTTCATTTAGTCCTGGTTTATTCCTGGTTTAGTCCTGGTTTAGTCCTGGTTTAGTCCTGGTTTAGTCCTGGTTTAGTTGCCACACAGCCCAGTTATTAAAAAAAAGAAAAAGAAAAGTACAAATATAAATGTAGGAAAAACAGATTTGCTTCTGTCCAAAAGGCCCCACAGTAGAAATCCGATATAAAATTATCCCAGATAAAACCCACAGGACTAAACCATGACTTCACCAATAAAAACACGACAGTTCTGAGACTAAATAATTGCAGTCTGAAGGTTGTATTTTCAAGCTAAAATAAAAGGAAAATGATTACAACAGTGGCAGAACCCCGTCAGTGTGTTCACGCCGAATTTCCTCTGTGTGTCATTATAACTGTGGTGGTCTGTGTGTGAGGGGGAGACCACAACAAACCAAACGCCACCACTTTAAACCATTCAAAACTATTATTAACTCTGGGACGAGTTCAGGCCCGTCGTCCTCTAACACCCGGTCTGAGCTAACAGAACCCAGATAGAACAGTACTGTGCAGTAGTAGTAGTAGGATACGGAGTAATTATGGGGTACAATTATAAAAATGAAGATGGTTTGGAGGTAATTTAAGTTACTGTTGTGGGTACTGTAATAGTAGTAGTAGTGGAAAGTAGCACTCCTAGTAATTGCTGTAGTAGTAGTAGTAGTAGTAGCAGTAGCAGCAGCAGCAGTAGTAGTAGTAGTAGCAGTAGTAGTAGTAGTAGTAGCAGCAGTAGTAGTAGTAGTAGTAGTAGTAGCAGCAGCAGCAGCAGCAGCAGCAGCAGTAGTAGTAGTAGTAGTAGTAGTAGTAGCAGTACTAGTAGTAGCAGCAGCAGTAGTAGTAGTAGTAGTAGTAGTAGTAGTAGCAGCAGCAGCAGCAGCAGCAGCAGCAGTAGTAGTAGTAGTAGTAGTAGTAGTAGCAGTACTAGTAGTAGCAGCAGCAGTAGTAGTAGTAGTAGTAGTAGTAGAAGTAGTAGTAGTAGCAGTTGTAATGTAAAATTATAAAAATTAAGATGTTGTGATATATAAGGGTATTGTAATGGAAGTAGTTGTGGAAGTAGTATTTGTAGTAATTGCTGTAGTAGTAGTAGTAGTAGTCGTAATAGTAGTAGTAATAGTAGTTGTAGTGTTCTGTAAAATTATAAAAAATGAAGATGTTGTAACAGTAGTAGTATTGTAAGTAGCACTTGTAGTAATTGATGCAGTAGTAGATGTTCTATTTGTAGTAGTAGTAGTAGTAGTAGCAGTAGTAGTAGTAGTAGCAGTAGTCATAGTCGTCATTGTCGTAGTAGTAGTAGTAGTTACAGGAGTAAAAGTATAGCAGTTTAAATACTGAAGTAGTAGTGGGACATGGCACTAGTAATCGCTGCAGTAGTAGATGTTTTAGTCGTAGTAGTACTTGTAGTAGTTGTAGTTGTAGTTGCAGCAGTTGTAGTACTTGTATTGGTAGCATTATAGTAGCACTTGTAGTAACAGTCATAGTACACCTGCACCTGCCCTCCTCTCCACAGATCTGACCGGTGTCTTGGTCTGGTGGCACCTCCTGCTCGTTTCCATGGAGATAGTTAAGCTAAATTCCAAGCAAAGCAATTACATCGTCATGGAGACAAAATATAATCAGACCCTCCACCAGAAAAGTTACGCAGTGCAGCTTTAGCATGTGTTCTAGATTCTGTTTAGTCCAGTAAACAAAACCCGATTTAAACGATTAAATCAGCATAAACATACGTTATATTAAAGTATTTCCAATTCAAATGCTAAAAAGTCTAAGTCCACTGAGTTTGGCCGCATATTCAGAGACAAAAATCCACGTGTTTAAGAGAATAAAAGCTCCAGTGAGTTTTAAACTCAGTGTAATTGTTTATAATGAGTCCGATTATAGTAAGTGTCTTTAATGTGAACACTGGCCCACTCCTATTATCCCAAATCCGACTTTTCTCCCTTTAGCTGCTCACTGTTTATTTTTGCCTGACCCATATTCCCAAATGGGACAAACTTAAAGGGGCGTGGCGTTTAAAGGAATATTTTCCAGTATGGCCCACAGGAAAAATAACAAGGATACTGTGTATGAGTACATTTTAAAGGGCCCGTATTACACTATACTCTACTATACTCTTGATTTAGTCCTGGTTAGCCATAGTTTAGTCCTGGTTTATCCCTATTTTTGTCCTGGTTTAGTCCTAGTTTAGTCCTGGTTTAGTCCTAGTTTGGTCCTGGTTTAGTCCTAGTTTAGCCCTATTTTATTCCTGGTTTAGTCCTAATTTAGTCCTGGTTCAATCCTGGTTTAGCCCTAGTTTAGTCCTGGTTTAGCCCTAATTTAATCCTCGTTTAATCCTGTTTTAGCCTTGGTTTAGCAGTAGTTTAGTCCTAGTTTAGCCCTGGCTTAGTCCTGGTTTAGTCTTAGTTTAGCCCTAGTTTAGTCCTGGTTTAGTTCTGGTTTAGCCCTAGTTTAGCCCTGGTTTAGTCCTGGTTTAGTCCTGGTTTAGTCCTGGTTTAGTCTAGGGGTGTGCAAAATAATCATCATGACAATGCATCGTGATACTAACCTTCACAATATACTGCATCGATTCTTGATGCCAAAAATCGATTATTATTAATTAATAATTTAATATTTAATAATTTATTATTTAATATTAATACATAAATAAATTAATTATTAGTTGTTGTTTTTTTAATAAATCCTCTGCACTTTTTTCTTTGTGAAAGGGTATTGTTTGTTATGATGGCAGCTACCTCCAAAATGTCAAATGTTTGAACATCATTTTTTGTTTTAGAAAAAATCCTATGCACTTTTTTTGTTATTGGTTTGGTTTATTTGTTTTTGTTATTCAATAAATTCAGTTCTGAATTGAGTTGCTCAGAGTTCTGTATCAACTGAAGACACGACCCAGATACACAGCCACTGATATTTAAGTTATCCTCTTTTTTTTGGTACATTTTCACTGAGGTATGTCAAATATATTGCAATGCATCGCAATAATTCAAGTATCGTGATGCATCGTGATAGTATCGCATCGTGACATATGAATCGTGATTCGAATTGAATCGTGACTTCTTTGCCAATACCCACCCCTAGTTTAGTCCTAGTTTAGCCCTGGTTTAGTCCTGGTTTAGCCCTAGTTTAGTCTTAGTTTAGCCCTGGTTTAGTCCTAGTTTAGTCCTGGAGTACATTTTAAAGGGCCCGTATTCTCTGATCACTATTCTCTCTAATGTAGTTTCCTTCTCACAAACAGACCTGGAGTTGTGTTTTTGTTTTACTCACACATTTAACGCACACAAAAACTCTGCAGATTTAGGCTAGAGTTCTTCTCTCAAACTGAAAACGTGCCTTCCACCTTTTTAGGTCAGGAAGTGCTCCACTGTGTTTATAAACTCCACACACCTTCATTAGACCCATTTGGATTATTTCAGTCCTGCAATTGCCAATCTCTGGACTGGTTTAGCCCTGGTTTAGTCCTGGTTTAGGCCTGGTGCTGGCTTTAGTACTTGTTCAGCCCTGGTTTACTCCTGATTTAGTCCTGGTTAACAATAGTTTAGTACTGGTTTATCCCTCTTTTTGTCCTGGTTTAGTCCTAGTTTAGTCCTGCTTTGGTTCTGGTTTAGTCCTAGGTTAGTCCTGGCTTACTTTTGGTCTAGTCCTGGTTTACTCCTAGTTTAATCCTGGTTTAGTCCTAGTTTAGCCCTAGTTTAGTCCTGGTTTAGTCCTGGTTTAGCCCTAGTTTACTTTTAGTTTAGCCCTGGTTTAGCCCTAGTTTCACCCTGGTTTAGTCCTAGTTTAGTCCTGGTTTAGCCCTAGTTTAGTCCTGGTTTAGTCCTAGTTTTGCCCTGGTTTAATCCTGGTTTAGTCCTAATTTTGCCCTGGTTTAGTCCTAGTTTAGTCCTGGTTTAGTCCTAGCTTTGCCCTGGTTTAGTCCTAGTTTAGTCCTGGTTTAGTCCTGATTTAGTCCTGGTTTAGCTCTAGTTTAGTCTTAGTTTAGCCCTGGTTTAGTCCTAGTTTAGTCCGGGTTTAGTCCTAGTTTAGTCCTGGTTTAGCCGTAGTTTAGTTTTAGTTTAGCCCTGGTTTAGTCCTGGTTTAGCTCTAGTTTAGTCTTAGTTTAGCCCTTGTTTAGTCCTAGTTTAGTCCTGGTTTAGCTCTAGTTTAGTCTTAGTTTAGCCCTGGTTTAGTCCTGGTTTAGTCCTAGTTTAGTCCGGGTTTAGTCCTAGTTTAGTCCTAGTTTAGTCCTGGTTTAGCCCTAGTTTAGTCTTAGTTTAGCCCTTGTTTAGTCCTAGTTTAGTCCTGGTTTAGCTCTAGTTTAGTCTTAGGTTATTCCTGGTTTAGTCCTGGTTTAGTCCTGGTTTAGCCCTAGTTTAGTCTTAGTTTAGTCTTAGTTTAGCCCTGGTTTACTCCTGGTTTAGTCCTGGTTTAGTCCTAGTTTATTCCTGGTTTAGTCCTAGTTTAGTCCTGGTTTAGTCCTAGTTTATTCCTGGTTTAGTCCTAGTTTAGTCCTGGTTTAGTCCTAGTTTATTCCTAGTTTAGTCCTGGTTTACTCCTGGTTTAGTCCTGGTTTACTCCTGGTTTAGTCCTGGTTTAGTCCTAGTTTATTCCTGGTTTAGTCCTAGTTTATTCCTGGTTTAGTCCTAGTTTAGTCCTGGTTTAGCTCTAGTTTGGTCTTAGTTTAGCCCTGGTTTAGTCCTGGTTTATATCATTGTATTTTCTGCTGAGCGTCTCCCTGTAAACCCTGTGTGAGTCGTGCATCAGACGAGCCTCGTTACCTCCAGGACTGACCACATCAGTGCGTCTCACACTCGTGTTTTTACTTCACTTCTATAAATACAAACTCCATTGTTAACGACATGAAGTTTGAAGTGTCCATGTTGTACTGGGTTCAGACCACAGCGTCAGGGCCGTCACGTTTACATGTAAAGTCTGTGGAGATGTGTTTCTGTTCAGGTCCAGCGTTTCCACGGTACATCTTGAGCATCAAATCCTAAACTTTGAGCGAAATCCGCTGTTTCAAGTGTCTGTCCTCAAATGAAGAGGCGTCCAACTAGAGGCGTTTGGCGTTCAAGATCATTCTAAAGCTCCTCAGAAACGTTTCATTTCTGACTTTTTTAGTATTGATACCTGTGAAAAATGAGGGTTTAGTCTCGAAACAGGCACACAGGACCAAACTGGAACTAGATCAAGACCAGACCAGGACTACACGTGGACTAAACCAGGTCTAGACCAGGTCTAAACAAGGTCTAAACCAGTACTGGACCAGGTCTAGACCTGGACTAAACCAGGACTAGACCAGGTCTAAACCAGGATTAAATCACCGCAGGCTCTTTGCCTTTGCTCTTTTCGGACTGCGTGCCTCCCCTCGGGACCACGTCCACAAAACCAGGCAAAGAGCCACATGCGGTGGTTTAATCCTGGTTTAGACCTGGTCTAAGGCACGGTTTGGACACGGGACTCGTGCTCGCGGGTGCTGCCGGCCTCAGTCTTGTGCTCGCAGCCCCGGGTGGGACGTGCAGTCTTGCGCAGGTCATGCTGCTCTATCACGGATTTGAGCACGATGAGCGCACGTGTCCACGCGCACACTTCTCCGCCCTCCCCCCACGCTTCACTATTAATACATTTTGTTGAAAATCTACGAAGGTTTGAGTCTTTAAACGAGAGAGAAATGTGAGAAAACGTTAATTCGAGGGATTACTGTACTGACATGTATCGGTCGTTAATATCGGCCCACTTTCACACATCGGGCCGATACCGATATATTAAAATTTAGCAATATCGGCCGATACCGATACCGTTAATGCTGATATATCGTGCATCCCTAGTATCTGATTATCAACACTACAACCCAAGTCCATGTAGTAGTGTTCACAGGAAAACATCGTTTGGAAACATAACCTGAATAAAGGCCTTTTTTGTGGACTGTGGTCCTCTACCTGACTGTCTCCATGGAGATATTATCACATGGCTTAGAATGTTCCACAGTACGGAAATAATTCAGTTGCAGGTCTGGAGTGTAAAAAAAAAGCTGACATATTTGGATCAGCCCGCAGCGCTCATAAACCCGTCACCACATGTTTAAATCCACATGTATTCACTTTGGGAGTGCGTATGACTTTAGAAGAGCTTTTTTCAGATGATACAATGAAACTGGGTTCGATGGCCCAAGCACAGCCAATCAGAGCGCTGCTTTTGACACTAACTTCCTGGTTGAAGAGAAATAAAAATACTGCATTATCAGCTGCAGACTGTGTTCATCTCATTTTGTCACACAGCGGTGCTTTTACACGATATTCTCTAAATAAAAAAGTTGTGTACCTCGGCTTTAACTTTTTGTTTTTAACTGTTGTCTCATAGTTTTAGTTTTTTATTCTCCCTGACACCTGCACAGATTTGAACAAAGAAAGACATCAGATTACACACATCAGATGCAACATGTGTGAACACAACCCAGGTCTGAACTGAACCAGGAGTAAACCAGGACTACACCAAGACAATCATAGGACTAAACCAAGATTAAACCAGGGCTAATTAACTTTACTTTCTACCACATCAAAACTGGGACTAAACCAGAACTAAACCAGGACTAGACCAAAAGAAAACCAGGACTAAACCAGAACTAAACCAGGAGTAAACCAGGACTACACCAAGACTAATGTAGGACTAAACCAGGATTAAACCAGAGCTAAAGAAGGAGTAGAAATTAACTTTTCTTTTTACCACATCAAAACTAGGACTAAACCAGGACTAAACCAGGACTAGACCAGGACTAGACCAAAAGTAAACCAGGACTAAACCAGGACTAGAAGAGGACCAAATTATGACTACCAGGACATGTGTGAGTGCATGTGTGAACAAAACCAGGACTAAACTAGGACTATACCAAGACTAATGTAGGACTAAACCAGGACTAAACCAGGACTAGAACAGGACTAGAACAGGACTAGAACAGGACTAGACCAGGACTGGACCAAGACTAGCAGAGGTATTATTTGTCCTCATGATCTTATGTTCCTCTGTGTGTTTCAGCCATTCTCTGGGGAGCAGATGGAGGACTTCAGCAGTGACCTCTTCAACAGTTTCTTCGACGATCATTTTTTAGAGCGGCCATCTTTAAATGACCGACCCTCCATGTTACAACTGGACACAAACCCAGGTCTGTGCTACAGTACTACTACTACTACTACTGCTTCTACTACTGCTACTACTACTGCTACTACTACTACTACTACTACTACTACTACTACTACTACTACTACTACTACTGCTACTACTACTACTACTACTACTACTACTACTACTACTACTA
>JAVJIX010000051.1:1295000-1642500 GCA_036785185.1 Paratrypauchen microcephalus
CGTAGATCGACGGTAAATTGAGAGCTTTGCCTTTCGGCTCAGCTCCCTCTTCACCACAACGGTCCGGTACAGCGACCGCATCACTGCACCGATCCACCTGTCAATCTCACGCTCCATCCTCCCCTCACTCGAGAACAAGACCCCGAGATACTTGAACTCCTCCACCTGAGGCAATTTGGCGTCATATAATATAAAATAATCACAAAAATATTCTGACTAAACGAGGACAGTTCAAACCACAATTGAGTTATTAGATGAATATTAGCAAATGTTTTTAAATCCTAAATCAATAAATCCCATATATGTCACTGCAGATATTCAAGCAGAACACAGCTACTCAGTGAGTGGAGACTCCGCCCCCCAGAGCCCCACCCAGGACCAGGAGGCGGGTATGTCCAAACCCACCAAACCCACCAGATCCAGCAGACCCACCAGACCCCACCGAACCCACCAAACCCACCAGACCCCACCAAACCCACCAAACCCACCAGACCCCACCGAACCCACCAAACAAACCCACCAGACCCCACCGAACCCACCAAACCCACCAGACCCCACCAAACCCAGCAGACCCACCAGACCCCACCGAACCCACCAAACAAACCCACCAGACCCCACCGAACCCACCAAACCCACCAAACCCACCAGACCCCACCAAACCCACCAAACAAACCCACCAGACCCTACCAAACCCACCAGATCCAGCAGACCCACCAGACCCCACCAAACCCACCAAACAAACCCACCAAACAAACCCACCAGACCCCACCAAACCCACCAAACCCGCCAGACCCCACCAAACCCACCAAACAAACCCACCAAACCCCACCAAACCCACCAGACCCCACCAAACCCACCAAACAAACCCACCAGACCCCACCAAACCCACCAAACAAACCCACTAAACAAACCCACCAGATCACCAGACCCACCAAACCCACTAAAACGTGTGAAAAATAATTATAGCCAAAATCACCTTAAACTGTAAAACACAGAAACATAAAAAGCCAATTTCACATTAATATTTCTGCTGTTCTAATGTCGTTTCCTCATCACAAACTGTAGATTTACACTGAGTTCTTCTCTAAAGACTCTGTTCCACCTTGTGATGTCATGTGGTGATACAGGAAGTGTGGTCTAGACCAGGTCTTAACCAGGTCTAAACCAGGTCTAAACCAGACCTAAACCAGGTCTGAACCAGACCTAAACCAGGTCTGAACCAGGTGTAAGTCATAATTTAACCAGGACTATTTGAAGTGCAGTTATGATCGAAGCTCGAGTACTCAGATGTATTTTATGTAGTGCCTCCAGCTACAAACCAAAAACTGATCCTAATCCTCCTCTGTCTCTTCTCTCTCTATTCTCTCTCCTCTCTATTCTCTCTCTCCCTCTCACTCTCTTTCGCTCCCCTTTTCCTCTGAATGTTTCTCCGTTTGTCCCTTGTATCCCAGAGTTCTGCACCGTCTGACCCAGCCCCCACACATACACACATACAGACACACAGACACATGCAGACACACACACACACATACAGACACACATACACACATACAGACACACAGACACATGCAGACACACACACAGACACACACACACACACACATGCAGACACACACACAGACACACACACACACACACATGCAGACACACAGACACATACACACATACAGACACACACAGACACATGCAGACACACACACAGACACACACACACACACACATGCAGACACACACACAGACACACACACACACACACATGCAGACACACACACATACACAGACACACACACACACACACACATGCAGACACACACACATACACAGACACACACACACACACACAGACACATGCAGACACACACACACATACACAGACACACACACACACATGCAGACACACACACATACACAGACACACACACACACATGCAGACACACACACATACACAGACGTACACACACACACACACACACACACATACAGACACACGCAGACACACACACATACACAGACGTACACACACACACACATACACAGACGTACACACACACACACACACATACACACATACAGACACATGCAGACACACACATACACAGACGTACACACACACACACATACACACACATGCAGACACACACACATACACAGACGTACACACACACACACATACACACACACAGACACATGCAGACACACACACATACACAGACGTACACACACACATACACGCACACACATACAGACACACATACACAGAGGCACAGACGCGCACACACACAGATACACACACAGACACCCATATACACACACACATACAGACGCACATGCACACACATGAACACACATACACACACATATGGACACAGCGTGCAGCGGTCACATGGAGCAGTGGAAACTCCTATCACTCTCTCTCTTTCTCTCTCTGTCTCTCTCTTTCTCTCCCTCTCCCTTTCTCTTTCTCTCTCTCTTTCTCTCCCTCTCTGTCTCTCTCTCTCTCTCTCTTTCTCTCTCTTTCTTTCTCCCTCTCTCTGCCTCTCTCTCTTTGTCTCTCTCTTTCTCTCCCTCTCTGTCTCTCCCTCTCTCTCTCTCTCTCTCTCTCTCTCTCTCTCTCTCTCTCTCTCTCTCTCTCTCTCTCTCTCTCTCTCTGATCACTGTCATTGATTACACATTCATTGATTCTTCAGAAGTCCAGACTGTGGATGAAACTCAGTCTGGATTAAAGTCTGACTAAACCAGATCCAGCAGCCAGAACCTTCCCCGAGTGAAAAAGTTTGTTTATTTTGGCTTTACCTTTTATTGATTTGTTTTGGATTATTAATATAATTGATTTTTTTTTTCATCGGATAATACACCGATAGAACTGCAGAGAACGTGGTCAAAGACTCATAGAACTTAAATCAAACCTGAATCTGAACCCTGAGGCGTCCTTGCCTGGTTTACACCAGACCATATCACAAGTGAGATATGGTCTGGGAGCCACCTTCGAAATATCTCGTAGTGGAGGTGTGGTTTACGATCGCCAACGGCCGTTTATTGGGCGTTACGAATGTCTATCATTTGGCGTATACGTAGCCCATAGCCAATCATGTCAGTTGTCAGTTCAAACTACAAGCTTCCGTTTCTCCCGTAGTACGTGTCACCGTCTTACCACCCCTCCCCGCTCTCTGATTGGCTCCCAGAATCAGGAGAGCTCGCTTGTCATAGTCGCCAGACTGTCTTTCAGATCGGAACGAACGAAAGCAGTCTGGGATTTCCCACGTTAGAGGCGTCGTGTTGTTTTCAGGGGCCCAAAATTATTTCCTCTTCCACATTTACTTCCTCAACCCGGTCGAGCTCCTCCCGCCCATGTGACGTCTGTAACGTGCACGGCCAATCAGAGCACGGCGTGGAGCATTTGGACCAATCAGAGCACGGCGTGGAGCGTTTGGACGAATCAGAGCACGGCAGGAGCATTTAGACCAAGTTTGGACCAATCAGAGGCCAGCGTGGAGCGTTTGGACCAATCAGAGCACGGCGTGGAGCGTTTGGACCAATCAGAGCACGGCGTGGAGCGTTTGGACCAGTCAGAGCGCGGATTGGTGTGTTTGGACTAGGGATGTCAACAATTAATCGATTAACGATTAATTGTCGATTAAGACGTTGGTCAACAAAATGCATTAATTGTAATTAATCGCTAATCCCCACGTGGTCACGAAACAAGGCAACCGCGCACCGCGCTGCGCCAAGCTCGATTCACAGCCGGTGTACGCCAACGGCACTGCTCAGCGGCCCCGGGTGTACGTGCGAGGCGAGATCGAACCGCGGCGCCCGGAATGCGTGCCGCTGCTGGCCCCGCGCAGCCGGCCCGCGGCCCGGGCCCCGAGCCCCGTGCGGCTGGTCCGCAGCTCGGGCCCCGAGCCACAAACCAGCCGCACGAAACCAGCAGCGGCACGTGGTGGTTTAATCCTGGTCTAGTCCAGGTCCAGACCCGGTCGAGTCCCGGTCTAGTCCAGGTCCAGTCCAGGTCCAGACCTGGTCCAGACCCGGCCTAGTTCTGATCCAGACCTGGTCCAGTCCACGTTTAGTCCTGGTCTAGTCTCTTAGCCAATCAGGACAGAACACAATGTTACACTATAAAAAAATGTTACACTATAAAAAAAATTTGAAAATAAAAATAAAAATCTGCGAACCGTGATAGAGCGAGGGATTACTGTATTTTGTTATTCAGCATCAATACATTTGTCTGCTTTTTACTAAGGAATAATTAATTGAGCAATATACAATATAATAATACTATGATATATTTTTGACTCAGTGTTATGTTACTATAGCTTATATTCTTAAAGACCCTATTGAAACACTAAAATTCAGGTGAAAAACGCCGCTTATCAGTTAATCGTTAATCGATCGATAAGGTCAATCAACTATCAATTAATGAATTAATCGATAATTTGCATCCCTAGTTTGGACCAATCAGAGCACGCCGTGGAGCGTTTGGACCAATCAGAGCACGGCGTGGAGCGTTTGGACCAGTCAGAGCGCGGATTGGTGTGTTTGGATTTTTTTTTTGCGGCGGCACGGTAGCAGAGTGGTTAGCGCTCTTGCTTCACAGCAAGAAGGTTCCGGGTTCGATCCCCGGGTCGCCCAGACCTTTCCGTGTGTGTTCTGTGTGGAGTTTGCATGCATGGTCTGGGTTCGATCCCCGGGTCGCCCGAGCCTTTCTGTGTGGAGTTTGCATGTTCTCCCCGTGTCTGGGTGGGTTTCCTCCGGGCACTCCGGTTTCCCCCACCAACCCAAAACATGCACCATAGGTACTCCAGCTTAGGTCCTGACCAAACCGAAGCAAGAAGATCATGGAGATGGTCCCCGGGCGCCCTAATGTGTGCTGCCCACTGCTCCTAATATATGTATATATATATATGATGGGTTAAAATGCAGAGAAGAATTTCTCCAGTGTGAGATCAATAAAGTTCACTTCTTCTTCTCTTCTTCAATCAGAGCACGGCAGGAGCATTTAGACCAAGTTTAGACCAATCAGAGCGAGAGCTGCTGGAGCGGGGCTAGGCTACGCTAACTTTTAGGAGTTTTGAGGGGTTTTGGATGTTTTAAGAAGTTTATGTCATGAAAATAGAAAATAATTTAAATTCCCAAAATGCTCCCGGGAGCTGCAGTACCTGGAGCAGCCACTCGTCGGTCTGGAGGCGGGACAGACGGGGAACGCCTTATCCAGTTTTATTACAGATCTGCGGTTTAGCTCCACAGGGCAGCAAATTACACAACAATTACCACTAGCGCCTCACAGTGGTGGGAGGTACAGACACGGAAAACGGCTCCAGCTCCAGGTCCGTACTTAAAAAGCGCATGATGAGCGTACATGTCTGATCTAGTACTCAGATAGGACTTTTTACTGCTACGCTAGATTGTCTGCTGTTATTTTTAGTCCTGTTAACACGCCAGAACTCCTTCAAAAGTTACTGCAGAACTTTAAAACACAGTTATTTTAAAAAGTCAGGGTCAGCAGAGGTTTGTACTATGGTTTTACTGTTACTACTACTACTACTGCTATTACTGCTGCCACACTACCAGTACTTCTAAAATATTGCATTCAAGCCTGTTACAATAATTGCCATATCGACTCATCGTTATCATTATATGAGAGACGGGGTTCAGTATTTTTCTTGGTACTCGTGGATTGTTTTTGTTCTATTTCAGCTGAAGATGGATGAATTAATAACTTCTATGACAGCTACTATTTTTTTAATCAATATTTACATAATTTACACATATCAGATACAAAAGCTAAAATCAGCTACTACTACTACTTCCATCAGCACTATCCTAGGCCCTTGAACCCTGGTTTAGTCCTGGTTTAGTCCTGGTTTAGTTCTAGTTTAGTCCTGGTTTAGTTCTAATTTAGTCCTGGTTTAGTTCTAGTTTAGTCCTGGTTTAGTCCTGGTTTAGTCCTGGTTTAGTTCTGGTTTAGTCCTGGTCTTGGGGTTATTCTGGTCATTAGATCTTTGTCAAATACCAGACTGTCTGTTTCTGTTCTATTTCAGCTGAAGATGGATGAATTAATAACTTCTGTGACGGCTATTTTAAAAAAAATCAATATTGTACATTTAGAATAGTTTTTAGGATACTACTACTACGACTACTACTACTACTACTACTACTACTACTACTACGACTACTACTACTACTACTGCTACTACTACTACGACTACTACTACTACTGCTACTACTACTACAAAGTCAAGTCAATTTTTTTCTGTACCATTTATGCACACAGACAGCTCAGTGCTTTACACAGAATAAAATCACAAAAAATATCAAAAGTTCACAGTTTGCAAAATATGACTACTACTACTACTACTACTACTACTACTACTACTACTACTACTACTACTACTACTACTACTACCACTACTACTACTACTACTACTGCTACTACTACTACTACTACTTAATTGGTACTATTTCTTTTGTACTATTTCTTTTTACTAATGGGGAAGGTTTTGTTATTTACATAATTTACACATATCAGATACAAAAGCTAAAATCACCTATTACTACTACTTCCATCAGCACTATCCTAGGCCCTTGAACTCTGGTTTAGTCCTGGTTTAGTCCTGGTTACGTTCTGGTTAAGTCCTGGTTTAGTCCTGGTTTAGTTCTGGTTAAGTCCTGGTTTAGTCCTGGTTTAGTCCTGGTTTAGTTCTGGTTAAGTCCTGGTTTAGTCCTGGTTTAGTTCTGGTTAAGTCCTGGTTTAGTCCTGGTTTAGTCCTGGTTTAGTCCTGGTTTAGTCCTGGTCTTGGGGTTATTTTGGTAATTAGATCTTTGCCAAATACCAGACTGCCTGTTTCTATTTCAGCAGAAGATGGATGAATTAATAACCTCTGTGACGGCTAATATATTTTTTTTTTATCAATATTGTACATTTAGAATAGTTTTTAGGATACTACTACTACTGCTACTACTACTACTACTACTTAGTTGGTACCTTTTCTTTTTATAATGGGGAACCTTTTGTTATTTACATAATTTACACATATCAGATACTGGCTCCGTCCTGGTTTAGTCCTGGTTCAGTCCTGGTTTAGTCCTGGTTCAGTCCTGGTTTAGTCCTGGTTTAGTCCTGGTTCAGTCCTGGTTCAGTCCTGGTTTAGTCCTGGTTTAGTCCTGGTTTAGTCCTGGTTTAGTCCTGGTTTAGTCCTGGTCTTGGGGTTATTCTGGGCATTAGATCTTTGCCAAATACCAGACTGACTGGAAACAGGCTGATCACAGCTGCTCCTCTGCTCCTCATCTGCTTCAAACCACTGTCATGATAAACTGTTCCAGTGCATTATCCCACAGGTCAAAAGATTTGGGCCTGGCTTAGTCCTGGCTTAGTCCTGGTTTAGTCCTGGTTTAGTCTGTGTTAAGATCATGATAAGTCCTGGTTTAGACCTCATTCTTCCCTTCATATACCAAAGATCCACTGTCCTAATATATTTGATCACAGTTCAAAGTAGACCTAGTTTAGATCTGGTTTAGTTCCGGTTTAGACCTTGTTCAGACCTGGTTCAGTTCAGGTCTTCATATGCTCCAGGGCTACTGTTATTAGTCCTGGTTTAGTCCATGTTAAGTCTTGGTTCAGCCCTGGTTTAATCCTGGTTCAGTCCATGTTTAGTCCTGGTTTATTCCTGGTTTAGACCTGGTTTAGTCCTGGTTTAGACCTGGTTTAGTTCCGCTTTAGATCTGGTTGAGTAATAAACTTTTCCTTTACACCTTATCAGAGCAGAGATAGAGGAGGATCATCTGAAACATGTTCAAATCAGGGCACAGTGTTTTGGAAAAAGTGAAGTCATAATCCTGTTGGCCTTTGTGCGTGATTTAAAACCAGGTTAGTCATGTCCTGTACTGGATTAGACCTTGTTTACATGTAGTTTTGACCTGGTTTAGATCTGGTCCTAGTTTAGACCCGGTCTGGTTTGGATCTGATTTACTGTTGGCTTTGTTCCATCATGGTTCAGTCTGGGTTTATTATTGGTTTAGAAATGGATTAGTCTCGTTTAGTCCAGTCTAGGTTTAGACTCAGAATAGCCCTAGTTTAGTCCAGCATTTAAACCTGGTTTAGAACTGATTTAGACCTGGTTTAGACTTAGTTGAGTCCTGGTTTAGTCCTGGTTTGATTGTTGTTTAGGCCAGGTTGTAGTCTAGGTTTAGTTTAGTTAGTCCTCGTGTTAAGTTTTGATCCAGTCTGGCTTAGTCCTGGCTTAGTCCTGGTTTAGTCTTGGTTTAATTCTGATTTTGCCCTGGTTTGTATATGAAAATTACAATGAAATTACAATGAAATTACAGTTAAATCTTTTGGGTTCATTCACCATTTTTCTTTCATTTTTTAAAAATTTTATTCTTTTAAAATCCAAATTACTCAAATGATAAAACGAGTTTGATTTCCTTCCTTTCACGTTGTTGTCCATTGATAATTCTCTGCCAAAGAGCTGGTTTTACGCTCTTTTCCTCTGCGTTATTTTACCACCACACCTCCTGGAGAGATCAAGCACAGACCCCCCCATCCCTCGCCCGAAGCCCGATCATTAGTGCCTGATCCTGGGGTGGATCCAGAGCCGAGTGCCCCGGCTGCTGGAGCCTCTGGGGCTGTTAAAGTCCATGTAAAGAGCTGTGAGAGGTTTAAAGAGGCTGTGCTTTTATGAGGTGATACGAAACTACACCTGAACCATATCAGAGCAGAAACACAATCTTATACAAACTAAAACACACTAAAATGCACACGGCAGTTTAAATAGAGCAGATATCCTCACCATAACTAGAACTTCTGATGTACAGGACTAACCAGGGTCTAAACCAGGACTAAACAAGGTCTAAACCAGGACTAACTAAGGTCTAAACCAGGACTCACCCAGAACTAACCCAGGACTAAACCAGGACTTAACCAGAAATAAACAAGGACTAACCAAGGTCTAAACCAGGACTAAACAAGGTCTAAACCAGGACTAATCAAGGTCTAAACCAGGACTAAACAAGGTCTAAACCAGGACTAAACAAGGTGTAAACCAGGACTAAACAAGGTCTAAACCAGGACTAAACAAGGTGTAAACCAGGACTAAACAAGATCTAAACCAGGATTTAACCAGAAATAAACAAGGACTAACCAAGGTCTAAACCAGGACTAACCAAGATCTAAACCAGGACTAAACCAGGATTTAACCAGGAGTAAACAAGGACTACACAATGTCTAAACCAGGGCTAAACTAGGTCTAAACCAGGACTAAAAATTGACTAACCAAGATTAAACAAGGAGTACACAAGGTCTAAACCAGGACTAAACCTGGACTAAACTGGGTCTAAACCATGACTAAACCAGGACTAAAAACAGACTAAACCAGGAATAAACCAGTTCTAAACCAGGACTAAAAACAGACTAAACCAAGACTAAACCAGGTCTAAACCAGGACTAAACCAGAACTAAACCTGGACTAAACCTAGTCAAAACCAGGACTGAAATGGACTAAACCAGGTCAAAACCAGGACTAAAAACAGACTAAAGCAGGACTAAACCAAGATTAAACCTGGACTAAACCAGACTTAAACAAGGACTACACAAGGTCTAAACCAGGACTAAGCCAGGACTAAAAACAGACTAAAGCAGGACTAAAGCAGGACTACACAATGTCTAAACCAAGCCCCTTTAAAACCTCTAAAACGTTGCATCCATTCTGTAATTTTAAACTTTCTGAAGAACATAACATTTTAAAGCAACTGTATGTAATATTAAATTTTTTTTATTTCATTAAATTGATTTATGTGTGTCTCCAAATATGAGGTAAACATGTTCAAATCAATGATCACTTTTGCTGACCCAGAAATCAGCTTTTATTGAACTGTTTTACCTCAAGAATATAATTTAAAATGTCCCAATTATAACAACATTCCACGGGTGTTTGATGTTGAAGATTATAACGATATCGCCAACAAAAGCACAGTATGTCTTTAACATTTGGACAGTCCCTTAATCTCTCTCCTCCTCTCCTCGTTTTTTTTTTCTGTAGAGTTCGAGTGGAGTTTTAACCAGGACCTGTCGGCCATCCTGGTGAAGCAGGAGGAGCCGGATCAGAACCCGTCCATGGACACAGACACGACAGAGGACACGGGGAGCTTTCAGAGCAGCCCGGCGCTTTGGGAACATTCGGTTTGTACTGGAGCCAATTTAAAGCTACACCGTGTAACTTTTCTGATGGGGAGTCCGTTAACTACTTGTCTCCATGGAGGTGTTATTCCTATGCTGAGAATGCTCCACAGTATGGCATTAATCTTATATATTTTACATTTATTCAATTGCACATGTTTTTATTGCGCCAAGATACCTCGAAAAACCTACATTCTTACTGTAAGCGGGATCACCTTTCCACAGATCTGACCTGGTGTCTCCATGGCGATGTTATTGCTTGGTGCTTTGGTTAGAATGCTCCACAGTATGGCATTAATCTTAATTATTTAACATTATTATTCAATTACACGTTTTTATTGCGCCAAAATACCTTGAAAAACCTGCATTCTTTCTGTGAGCGGGATCGCCTTTCCACAGATCTGACCTGGTGTCTCCATGGAGATGTTATTGCTTTGCTTAGAATGCTCCACAGTATGGCATTAATCGTAATTATTTAACATTATTATTCAATTAAACATGTTTTTACTGCATCAAAATACCTCAAAAAACCTGCATTTTTACTATGAGCGGGATCGCCTTTCCACAGATCTGACCTGTAATATGTATACCTGGTCTCCATGGAGATGTTATTGCTTGGTGCTTTGATTAGAATGCTCCACAGTATGGCATTAATCTTATATATTTTACATTTATTCAATTACACATGTTTTTATTGCACCAAAATACCTAGAAAAACCTGCATTCTTTCTGTGAGCGGGTTCGCCTTTCCACAGATCTGACCTGGTGTCTCCATGGAGATGTTCTTGCTTGGTGCTTTGGTTAGAATGCTCCACAGTATGGCATTAAAATAGTCTATTTTACATTTATTTGATTACAGAACATTTAAAAAACTTACCTTCTCACGGTGAGCTGGATCGCCTCTCCACAGACCTGACCTGTTACGTCACTTGCTTGTCACATAGTTTTTCATGCCATACTGTGGAACAACAACATCTCCATGGAGACAAGATACTAGTATACTAGTATCCACCATGAAAGTTACACGGTGTATCTTTAATTGTATGATTGAATGAAGGTTTAATGTTTTTAATGTATTTTCCATTATTGATTGTGTTTATTGATTGGTGATTTTGTGTTTTTAGGAGCACGGTGCAGAAGATGTGAAGCCGGTGTCGATCAAAGACGAGCCTGGAGAGATGGGGCAGTATCTCAGTATGAGCAGCGGTAAGGGCATTTAAAGAGGGGCTTTATGCAAATGAACCTTCCGGGGCTTTTTTACCGTTTTATACCGTTTTCCTCGTCAAAAACATGTCTGAAGAGTTTGAGATGTACATGCACGTTTGAGTCATCTGCAGAAGTTGAGTTATACCAGAACTAAACCAGAACTAAACCAACACTAAACCGGGACTAAATCAGGGTTATATCAGGACTAAACCAAGACTAAACCAGGATTAAGCCAGAAATAAACCAACACTAAACCGACACTAAACCAGGACTAAACCAACACAAACCAACACTAAACCAAGACTAAACCAGGACTAAACCAAGACTAAACCAGGACTAAACCAAGACTAAACCAAGCCTAAACCAGGACGAAACCAAGACTAAACCAGGACTAAACCAAGACTAAACCAAGACTAAACCAGGACTAAACCAAGACTAAACCAGGACTATACAAAGACTAAACCAGAACTAATCCAGGACTAAACCAAGACTAAACCAAAACTAAACCAGAAATATATCAGGACTAAACCAGGACTAAACCAGAGCTTATTTATATAGCAGATGGAATTGTGTTGTGTGCTCTGAAGGGGGAGTGACTTAGCACGGGGAGCAAAGGGGCGTGGAGACTCCGAGCATAAAAAACAAAACTGAAACTTATTGAACATGTTAATATGTTGTTTTTGTTCATTTTCAAAAACAGTAAAAGGTAAAATGGTGATCTTTTTATTCGGCATTAATACCTCATAGAAGTAATAATAATAGATTTCTGCCCTGCTGAAATGTTTTAAACTAGTGCAAATTTGAACTGGTTTAGTCCAGGGTCAGATTGGGTCAAGCCTCTTTTGAGTTTAAAAACAATATGAATGAAAAACAATATATTTTTTTTCAATATAACAATGTGTTGTCATTTTTTTAAAGATTGTGGTTTGAATATATTTATGTTTGGCCAGTTTTGAGCGGTTGACATACTTGTGGCCGTAGCAGCTTGGATAAATGAAATACAAAACCAGTTCAAGAACAACCAAATTTCCCAAAACTTAACTTTATAGATCGTCAGTGTTTTTTTTATTGATGTTCCTTCAGTGCTCAGTGAGTGCTCCACTGTGTTTTTAAACTCCTCACACCTTTCACTAGAATCGTTTGGACAATTTCAGACCTGGAATTTCCAATCGCTACTGAGCTAAACCAGGACTAAACCAGAACTAAACCAGGACTAAAACAGAACTAAACCAGTACTAAAACAGGCATAAACCAGGACTGGGCCAGGACTATACTAGGACTAGATCTGGACTAATCCAACACTAAATCAACACTAAACCAGGACTAAACCAAGACTAAACCAGAACTAAACCAGGACTAAACCAGGACTAAACCAAGACTAAACCAGGACTAAACCAACACTAAACCAGGACTAAACCAAGACTAAACCAGGAGTAAACCAGAACTAAAGAAGGACTAAACCAGGACTAAACCAACACTAAACCAGGACTAAAACAGAACTAAACCAGGAGGGCCAGCTCCAGCTGGTGGTGCCTAAGACCAGACTTAAATCCAGAGGGGACAGAGCTTTTTCTGTGGTTGGTCCTAAGCTCTGGAACGCCCTGCCCCCTCACGTCCGAGCAGCTCCCTCAGTGGAGTGTTTTAAGTCTCGTCTTAAGACCCACTTTTATTCTCTGGCTTTTAACACCGCGTGAGTTGTGTGGTCCTCTGTTGTCTTTTATTGTATTTTAGGGTTTTTTATTATTTTATTGTTCTTAGAGTATTTATTTATTTATTTTTTAGCGTTTGTATTTTTATTTATTTATTTATTTTTGTTTTTTTATTCTATGTTGTTTTTATTATTTTATGGTATATTTATTTGTGTGCACACTTGTTTTTGTGATTATTTGTTTATTTTAAATGATGTTTCTGTGCAGCACTTTGGAAACGCTTTTAGTTTATGAAATGTGCTATATAAATAAAGTGGATTGGATTGGATTGGATTGGATTGGGCCAGGACTATACTAGGACTAGACCTGGACTAAACCAGGACTAAACCAACACTAAACCAGAACTAAACCAAGACTAAACCAGAACTAAACCAGGACTAAACCAGGACTAAACCAAGACTAAACCAGAACTAAACCAGGACTAAACCAAGACTAAACCAGAACTAAACCAGGACTAAACCAGGACAAAACCAAGACTAAACCAGGACTAAACCAGAACTATATTGGACCTTTAAAGAGCTGCTGATTTTACCTGGAGAATAAACCCACGTCTAAACCTGTATTTTCTCGCATGTTTCTGTCAGATGAGTCTCTGCAGCTGCCCCCGACCCCCCCGAGCAGTAACCACGGCGACAGTGATGGGTCCCTGCCCCCCTCCTCGCCCCCGCCCCAGAGACCGGGGCGTGCCACGGGAGCTTCAGCCGCCATCTCCACCTCCCCACTGCTCACCGCCCCACACGTGAGTCTCCTCTCCACGAGGGCTGGCAAAAGGATCAAAAATCAGATTCTAATCCATACGGAAACTAGTATTGGAACTAGATACAGTTGTCCCTCGTTTATCGCGGGGGTTACGTTCTAAAAATAACCCGCAGTAAGAGAAATCCGCAAAGTAGGACAACTTTATATTTTACAATTATTCTACATGTTTTAAGGCTGTAAACGCCTCACCACACACATTCTACACTTTTCTCAGACTGGAATTAACATTTTCTGACATTTCTCTCTCGTTTAAACACTCAAACTTTTGTAGATTTTCAACAAAATGTATTAATAGTGACGTGTGGGGGGAGACACGGCTCCGGGAGTCCTGCTGCGAGGGGGGCGGAGACATGAGCCACTGTATCTGCAGGAAGCACCGCGCTCATCCAACGGCACTGCCACGTCTTGGGACGCGACACGCACCAACCTCCCGGAGAAGTGTGCACGCGGACACGTGCACCCGCTCACCGTTGTCAAATCCGTGATAGCGCAGCATGACCGGCGCGAGGCCACACGTCCCACCCGGGGCTGTGAGCACAAGAATGAGGCCGGCAGCACCCAGACCGTGTTTCTTCTCGGGACCGCGTCCACAGCAAACGACGCAGTCCGAGCCACGAAGCGAACATGCACATCAAACCTCAACATGAACGCAAGAGTCGCACGAACCCAGACAAAGAGCCGCATGCGGTGGTTTAATCCTGGTTTAGACCTGGTCTAGTCCTGGATTAGACCTGGTTTAGTCCACGTTTAGTCCTGGTCTGGTCCCGGTCTGGTCCTCATGGGTTAGTCCTGGTCTAATCCCAGTCTGGTCCCGGTCTGGTCCCGGTCTAGTCCCGGTCTGGTCCTCATGTCTTAGTCCCGGTCTAGTCCCGGTCTGGTCCTGGTCTAGTTCCAGTCTGTTCCCGGTCTGGTCCTCATGTCTTAGTCCCGGTCTGGTCCCGGTCTGGTCCTCATGTCTTAGTCCCGGTCTGGTCCCGGTCTGGTCCTCATGTCTTAGTCCCGGTCTACTCCCGGTCTGGTCCTGGTCTAGTTCCAGTCTGGTCCCGGTCTGGTCCTCATGGGTTAGTCCTGGTCTAATCCCAGTCTGGTCCCGGTCTGGTCCCGGTCTAGTCCCGGTCTGGTCCTCATGTCTTAGTCCCGGTCTGGTCCCGGTCTGGTCCCGGTCTGGTGCTCATGTCTTAGTCCCGGTCTGGACTTCCTACAGATCCAGTGACTCATGTCTGGGCTCCTCGTGCATCCAGCGGGACTCCCGGAGCCCCCCCCGGGTCCCCCCTCTATAACATCTATATAAATGTGTCAAACTGAACACATTCTGTCCTGTACAGGAGACATGGAGGAGAAGACAATCAGGACGCACAACACAATGTTCAGACACTAGAAAAAAAACAACGTGAAACAGCAAGGCCGCGAAAAGTGAACCGCGATATAGCAAGGGACCACTGTCCTCACTTTTCGCAGGTATTGATACTAAAAAATCCCACTGACAGGACAGAAATCAAGCTTTCCTCAATGTCTTTAGAATGATCTGGAGCTGGATCAGAACAAGTATAAGAGCACAGAGACCTGGCTTAGACCTGATTCAGACCTGGTTTAGACCTGATTTAGACCTGATTTAGACCTGATTTAGACCTGATTTAGACCTGGAGCACTATGGAACCTACATGGACCGCTGAGGATCACAGAGATATAAGACCACATGGGAATTGAAAAGAAGGTTCTACCATTTAATGTGGAAAATCACATTCTACTGTCTAAATCAGGGGTCAAACTCATTTTGGTTCGGGGGCCGTATCCAACCTACTTTGATCCCAAAGGGGCCGGATCAGAAAACTCATGACAAATATACCCCCAAATAGCAATAAGTCCAAATATTTGTCCAGAGAAACGCAAATCTATTACAGCTGCTGTTTCTTCAGTCCAGCAATAATTTGTTTATCTTTTGTCTTCTCAATTCTCCGTTCAAGTCATTGTATTGTTTGAAATGCTGTGTCTCGTAGTGGCGTTTAAGATTATATTCCTTGAGCACCGCCACTTGTTGCAAACACACCGAGTGTACAGGTTTCCCATTCACCTCCGTGAAAACATCGGCAAAACGATGGTCCTTTAAGAGCGTTTGGAAAAAGTCTTCATTTGTGCTGCTCTGGTGGGAAGGGCCACGCACAGAGGCGCTGGAGACGCTGCTATGCTAATCTGCGCAGAAAAGAGGCGCAGAAAATTACCAATATTTTAATAGAAAATTCAAATATAATTAAAAGGAGGGCCCTTGATCTAAAGAATGTGTTTTAATCATCGTGGTATCAGAATCTGTATGGAGTATCAAGTCTATTCCCTATCATCAAAACGGGCTTCGAAATGTTAGTATTGTGCAAATAACTAGCATGCTAATGGCCCACTTCCTGATTCTTGGACACTTGAATACATTATCATTAGACTTAGACTAGCGGACTTATTTTGACCTCAAGAGCTGCTTATACAACATATTTTTACTGGGGCAAGACAAAAAATCAAACAAAGGCCCTTTAGTAAAATAAAAAGATAATATGTAGGGATGCACCGACGTGAACATTTTAGCCAATACCGATATCCGATATTAATGTTGCTGTTATTGGCCGATACCGATATTTATTTATTTTTAATTCTGAGAAAACATTTTATACAGACTGAAAATCATGCAAAATTAATTTTTGAATGTCTTCTTTTATTTTCAAAACGTGTTTTTTATTTTTTATTTTTTCAAATTATTATTATTTTTTTTTTATAGTGTAACATTGTGTTCTGCGTCCTGATTGGCTAAGGGACCTTTGCTGATTGACGTTATAGATGGGGGACGCGGGGGAGGGGACCAGACTGGCCATACCTGCCTGTCAAAGCCTGATCCCGTCAGATCTCAGAAGCTAAGCAAGCCAGGGCCTGGTTAGTACTTGGATGGGAGACCGCTAGGAATTCCAGGTGCCACAGGGGGGCGCCAGTTGCAAAAAAAACCAAAAAACTGTTGCTGTGTCCTTGGGCAAGACACTTTACCCACATTGCCTAGTATGAAAGTGGAGTGTGCGTGAGTGTTGGAGGTGGTCGGAGGGGCCGATGGCGCAGATTGGCAGCCTCGCTTCCATCAGTCTGCCCCAGGGCAGCTGTGGCTACAGAAAGTAGCTTACCACCACCAAGTGTGGAGTGAATGAACAATGAACTGTAAAGAGCTTTGGGTGTCATGAAAGGCGCTGTATAAATGCAATGAATTATTATTATTATTATTAACTAGACCAGGACTAAACATGGACTAAACCAGGTCTAGACCAGGTCTAGACCAGGTCTAACCCCCCCCCCCCACCACCACCACCACCACGCTTCACTATTAATACATTTTGTTGAAAATCTACCAAAGTTTGAGTTTTTAAACAAGAGAGAAATGTGAGAAAAGGTTAATTCGAGGGATTACTGTACTGACAAATATCGGTCGTTGATATCGGCCCACTTTTACACATCAGGCCAATACCCATATGTAAAAAAAAAAATTGCAATATCGGCTGATACCGATGTTAATGCCGATATATCGTGCATCCCTAATAATATATTTAGTAGTGAAAGTTTGTATAAAATTGCTTCCATATGTGTAAATCATACTTCATGATATTTGGACACAAGTTTTTGAGTGTAAAAGTGTAAAAGTTTGAAGGTCTCCCCCCGGGGCTATAATCAGTCCCTGTGTAATTTGATGACTCAGCTCAACTAAACCAGGCTTTGTTTTAAGTCAAACTCAATAAAAGTGCCCCCTGTCTGGCTCTGCTGCTCGCGGGGGAACAAATGAATGAGATCAGCTCCAGAAAAGTCCTGTAATCAGAGAAAGTCATACTGAAGTTTAATATAAGAATGTCATTTTACCGTCTGGAAGCGGCTCTACGTCTACACAGTATTTAAATTATGGTTTAATATTTCTCACTTCTAGTCTAGTGGAGTTAAAGGTTCAACGCGGAACTTTTTTATGCAAGTGCCGACTTTATTTGAACCCATAGGCTGTGTAAAGAAGTGGACTAAAAATGAGTGTTTGGCTCCAGTCAAACGAAGCTCATCGAGGCTGGCAGTTACAGCTGGTTTAGATCTAGTTTGTCCTGTTTCAGTCCTAGTTCAGTCCTGGTTTAGATCTAGTTCTGCCCTGTTTCAGTCCTGGTTAGATCTAGTTTAGTCCTGGTTTAGTCTTGATTTAGTCTTGGTTTAGGTCTGGTTTGGAACTTTTTTTTAGTTCTGGTTCAGTCTTTGGTTAGAGCTGGTTTATTCCTTATTTAGTTCTAGCTAATTCCTGGTTTAGTCTGGGTTTAGTTTTGGTATAGTCCTGGTTTAGTTCTGGTTCAGTCTTGGTGTAGACCTGATTTATTTCTTATTTAGTCCTGGTATAGTCCTGCTTTAGCCCTGATACAGTATATTCCTGGTTTAATCCTGGTTTAGTTCTGTTTAGATCTGCTTTAATCCTGGTTTAGTTCTGGTATAGTCCTGGTTTATTGAACTGTATAGAATTGACTTGAAATATATTGTATTGAATCGAAAATGCACTGTATCAAGCTCTGTATGTATCGTATCGGCAACTTCTTAGTGATACCCGGCCCTAATTCTGACTGAGCGGGGTCCCCTCTCCACAGATCTGGCCTGTAACTTAGAAAGGTTTAATGCCATACTGTGAAACATTCTAGACAAAGCAATAACATCTTCATGAAGAAAAGCATCTGACGGAAGAAAAGTTACACAGTGCAGCTTTAAGCCAGCTTTGTAGTACAGGCTTGGTGCTGGTTTAGTCTTAATTTTTTGGTGTGTGTTCAGAAGTTGCAGGGCTCCGGGCCCCTGATGCTGACGGAGGAGGAGAGGAGGACCCTGGTGGCAGAGGGGTACCCAGTGCCCATCAAACTGCCCCTCACCAAGAGTGAAGAGAAAGCACTGAAGAGAGTCCGACGCAAGATCAAGAACAAGGTCTGGGCCCGGTTTAGGGCTGGGTTAGTCCTGATTTAGGCCTGGCTTAGTCCTGATTTAGTCCTGTTCTAGGTCCGGTTTAGTCCTGATTTAGTCCTGTTCTAGGTCTGGTTTAGTCCTGATTTAGTCCTGGTTTAGTCCTGATTTAGTCCTGGTTTAGTCCTGATTTAGTCATGGTTTAGGTCTGGTTTATGCCTGGTTTGGATTTTTTTTAAGTTCTGGTTCAGTCCTAGTTTAGTTCTGGTATAGTCCTGGTTTAGTCCTGGTTTATTTCTGGAATAGTCCTTGTTTAGTCTTGGTTTAGTTCTGGTATAGTCCTGGTGTAGTCCTGGTTTAGTACTAGTATAGTCCTGGTTTAGTCCTGGTTTATTTCTGGTATAGTCCTCGTATAGTCCTGCTTTAGTCCTGGTTTAGTCCTGGTTTATTTCTGGTATAGGCCTGGTTTAGTCCTGGTTTAGTCCTGTTTTAGTCCTGGTTTTGTCCTTGTTTAGTCCTTGTTTAGTCCTTGTTTAGTCCTGGTTTAGTACTGGTTTAGTTGTGCTTTAGTTCTGGTATAGTCCTGGTTTAGTTCAGGTATAGTCCTGGTTCAGTCCTGTTTTAGTCCTGGTTTAGTTCTGGTATAGTCCTGTTTTAGTCCTGGTTTAGTTCTGGTTTAGTCCTGGTTCAGTCCTGTTTTAGTCCTGGTTTAGTTCTGGTTTAGTCCTGGTTCAGTCCTGTTTTAGTCCTGGTTTAGTTCAGGTATAGTCCTGGTTCAGTCCTGTTTTAGTCCTGGTTTAGTTCAGGTATAGTCCTGGTTCAGTCCTGTTTTAGTCCTGGTTTAGTTCAGGTATAGTCCTGGTTCAGTCCTGTTTTAGTCCTGGTTTAGTTCAGGTATAGTCCTGGTTCAGTCCTGTTTTAGTCCTGGTTTAGTTCTGGTATAACTCCACAGCTGGTGACATGTTCTTATCTCTTTTGTTACTTTGGCTCGCAGTATTTCTTTTTTTTTTTTAGAGCTATTGAATTCATTAGAAAATCATAAATAACGAAGAGAGCTGTTGTGTTTCAGATCTCAGCTCAAGAGAGTCGGAGGAAGAAGAAGGAGTACGTGGAATGTCTGGAAAAAAAGTGAGTCCTAGAAAATGATCTCTGATTGATTAAAACTATTTATTTCACATCCTTTATCACACAAACTGCCTCTTTTGAGCTTTGAGTCGTGTTCTAACGCTGTTTCCTCCTCAAAAACACACCTGGAGTTCTGTCTTAGTATGAACCTGGTTAAATCCTGGTTCAGTCCTAGCTCAGTCCTGGCTCAGTCCTGGTTCGGTCCTGGTTTAGTCCTGGTTTAGTCCTGGTTCAAATCTGGTTTAGCCCTGCTTCAATCCTGGTTCAGATCTGGTCCAGTCCTGCTTCAGTCCTAGTTCAGTCCTGGTTTAGATCTAGTTTAGTCCTGGTTTAGATCTAGTTTAGTCCTGCTTCAGACATGGTTTGGATCTAGTTTAGTCCTGTTTCAGTCCTGGTTTAGATCTAGTTTAGTCTTGTTTCAGTCCTGGTTTAGATCTAGTTTAGTCCTGTTTCAGTCCTGGTTTAGATCTAGTTTAGTCCTGTTTCAGTCCTGGTTTAGATCTAGTTTAGTCCTGGTTTAGATCTAGTTTAGTCCTGTTTCAGTCCTGGTTTAGATCTAGTTTAGTCCTGGTTTAGATCTAGTTTAGTCCTGTTTCAGTCCTGGTTTAGATCTAGTTTAGTCCTGTTTCAGTCCTGGTTTAGATCTAGTTTAGTCCTGTTTCAGTCCTGGTTTAGATCTAGTTTAGTCCTGGTTTAGATCTAGTTTAGTCCTGTTTCAGTCCTGGTTTAGATCTAGTTTAGTCCTGGTTTAGATCTAGTTTAGTCCTGTTTCAGTCCTGGTTTAGATCTAGTTTAGTCCTGGTTTAGATCTAGTTTAGTCCTGTTTCAGTCCTGGTTTAGATCTAGTTTCCTCTTTCATATAATCACTAATAGAAAATCCCAGCTGAATGGTCCAGTGCCTCTTTCATTTCTCTGAAGAGTTCTCCATCGTCTCATGTTAATCCTGTTGATTCTTCACTTCTTCTCTAATCCTTTAAAACTCACTCACTTCGCTCTTAATCCCGTGTTTCTGTGTGTCCGCCCATTTAATCCGTGTTATTTCTAAAGGAAAAAGAACCCGATAATCCTGTTTAGAGCTGAAAAGAAGCAAAGAAAATATAGAAATCATTTGATTCACACATGGCCTTGTTTAGTCCTGTTCTAGTCCTGGTTTAGTCCTGGCTTAGTCCTATTCTAGTCCTGGTTTAGTCCTGTTCTTGTCCTGGTTTAGTCCTGTTCTAGTCCTACTTTAGCCCTGGTTTAGTCCTGTTCTAGTCCTGGTTTAGTCCTGGTTTAGTCCTATTCTAGTCCTGGTTTAGTCCTGTTCTAGTCCCGGTTTAGTCCTGTTCTAGTCCTACTTTAGTCCTGGTTTAGTCCTGTTCGAGTCCTGGTTTAGTCCTGTTCTTGTCCCGGTTTAGTCTTGTTCTAGTCCTACTTTAGTCCTGGTTTAGTCCTGTGCTAGTCCTGGTTTAGTCCTGTTCGAGTCCTGGTTTAGTCCTGTTCTAGTCCTGCCTTTAGTCCTGGTTTAGTCCTGATCTAGTCCTGCTTTAGTCCTGTTCTAGTCCTGGTTTAGTCCTGATTTAGTCCTGTTCTAGTCCTGGTTTAGTCCTGGTTTAGTCCTGTTCTAGTCCTGGTTTAGTCCTGTTCTTGTCCTGGTTTAGTCCTGTTCTAGTCCTACTTTAGCCCTGGTTTAGTCCTGTTCTAGTCCTACTTTAGCCCTGGTTTAGTCCTGTTCTAGTCCTGGTTTAGTCCTGGTATAGTTGTGGTTTAGTCCTGTTCTAGTCCCGGTTTAGTCCTGTTCTAGTCCTACTTTAGTCCTGGTTTAGTCCTGTTCGAGTCCTGGTTTAGTCCTGTTCTTGTCCTGGTTTAGTCCTGTTCTAGTCCTACTTTAGTCCTGGTTTAGTCCTATTCTAGTCCTGGTTTAGTCCTGTTCGAGTCCTGGTTTAGTCCTGTTCGAGTCCTGGTTTAGTCCTGTTCTTGTCCTGGTTTAGTCCTGTTCTAGTCCTACTTTAGTCCTGGTTTAGTCCTGTTCTAGTCCTGGTTTAGTCCTGTTCTAGTCCTGGTTTAGTCCTGTTCGAGTCCTGGTTTAGTCCTGTTCTAGTCCTGCCTTTAGTCCTGGTTTAGTCCTGATCTAGTCCTGGTTTAGTCCTGTTCTAGTCCTGCCTTTAGTCCTGGTTTAGTCCTGATCTAGTCCTGGTTTAGTCCTGTTCTAGTCCTGTTCTAGTCCTGGTTTAGTCCTGATTTAGTCCTGTTCTTGTCCTGTGCTAGTCCTGGTTTAGTCCTGTTCTAGTCCTGGTTTAGTCCTGTTCTAGTCCTGGTTTAGACCTGGTTTAGTCCTGTTCTTGTCGTGGTTTAGTCCTGTTCTAGTCCTGGTTTAGACCTGTTCTAGTCCTGGTTTTGTCCTGATTTAGTCCTGTTCTTGTCCTGTTCTAGTCCTGGTTTAGTCCTGTTCTTGTCGTGGTTTAGTCCTGTTCTAGTCCTGGTTTAGACCTGGTTTAGTCCTGTTCTAGTCCTGGTTTAGTCCTCTTCTAGTCCTGGTTTTGTCCTGATTTAGTCCTGTTCTTGTCCTGTTCTAGTCCTGGTTTAGTCCTGTTCTAGTCCTGGTTTAGTCCTGTTCTAGTCCTGGTTTAGACCTGTTCTAGTCCTGGTTTTGTCCTGATTTAGTCCTGTTCTTGTCCTGTTCTAGTCCTGGTTTAGTCCTGTTCTTGTCGTGGTTTAGTCCTGTTCTAGTCCTGGTTTAGACCTGGTTTAGTCCTGTTCTAGTCCTGGTTTAGTCCTGGTTTAGTCCTGTTCTAGTCCTGGTTTAGTCCTGGTTTAATCCTGTTCCAGTCCTGGTTTAGTACTGTTCTAGTCCTGTTTTAGTCCTGGTTTAGTTCCATGTCCAGATCCAGTTTAAACCACTTTTTCATGTCGTCTATGTCCTAGTGTAAACATAGACAATTTTCAGTTATTACTGATCAGACTGGAAAGGTGTGTTTATTAAGGTAAAATAAATAGTAGTAGTAGTAGTACTAAATATTTATTACTACTTCTGTGTAAAATCTGCTCTCTCAGCATAGTAAAATAAAAATGTTGAATGACAAATATGAACGGTCTTTTTTTACAGGGTCGAAAATTACACCTCAGAAAATGGAGATTTATGGAGGAAAGTAGAAAATCTTGAGACTGCAAACAGGTAAGTGTGTACTGCGTACTCACATATTTACTTATTTGGTTTCATTATTTAGAACGACTTTATCCATGATTTAGTCTCATTTCAGACACATTTCACAACTTCATTTTATCATGTACTAACCCACTGGTCTATTGTTCTACTTTATAGTTTAAAATTTACTTTATAGTTAAAATATCCCAAACTGTGTCAGATTCCTTCTGTTATTTTTACTACTACTACTACTGCTACTACTACTACTACTACTGCTACTACTGCTACTACTGCTACTACTACTACTGCTATTACTACTACTACTACTGCTACTACTGCTCCTACTACTACTACTACTGCTGCTACTACTACTACTACTACTACTACTACTGCTACTACTACTACTACTACTACTGCTACTGCTGCTACTGCTGCTACTACTGCTACTACTACTACTACTACTACTACTACTACTACTACTGCTGCTACTACTGCTACTACTACTGCTACTACTACTACTGCTACTACTACTGCTGCTACTACTGCTACTACTGCTACTACTACTACTACTACTACTACTACTACTGCTGCTACTACTGCTACTACTACTACTGCTACTACTACTGCTACTACTACTACTACTACTACTACTACTACTACTACTACTACTACTGCTACTGCTACTACTACTACTACAACTACTACTACTACTACTACTACTACTACTACTGCTGCTACTACTGCTACTACCACCGCCACCACCACCACCGCCACCGTTGCTACCGCTACCACTACCACCACTACCACCACTGCTACCGTTGCTACCGCTGCTACTACTGCTACTACTACCTACCACCACCACCACCACCACCACCACCGCTGCTACTACTGCTACTACTACTACTACTACTACTTCTATTACTACTACTGCTACTACTGCTACTACTACTACTACTACTACTACTACTACTACTACTACTACTACTGCTGCTTCTACTGCTACTATTACTACTACAACAACACCTACTACTACTACTACTACTACTACTGCTGCTTCTACTGCTACTACTACTGCTACTACTACTGCTACTACTACTACTACAACAACAACTACTACTACTACTACTACTACTACTGCTACTACTACTGCTACTACTACTACTGCTGCTTCTACTACTACTACTACTGCTGCTTCTACTACTGCTACTACTGCTACTACTGCTACTACTACTGCTACTACTACTGCTACTACTACTACTACTACTACTACTACTACTACTACTGCTACTACTACTACTGCTACTGCTGCTTCTACTACTACTACTACTACCACCTACCACCACCTACCACCACCGCTGCCACCACCGCCTACTACCACCGCCACCACCACCACCGCTACTGCTGCTAGTGCTACTACTGCTACTGCTACTGCTGCTACTGCTGCTACTACTACTACTTCTATTACTACTACTGCTACTACTGCTACTACTACTACTACTACTACTACTACTACTGCTGCTACTACTACTACTGCTACTACTACTACTACTACTACTTCTATTACTACTACTGCTACTACTGCTACTACTACTACTGCTACTACTACTACTACTACTACTACTACTGCTGCTTCTACTGCTACTACTACTACTACAACAACAACTACTACTACTACTACTACTGCTACTACTACTGCTACTACTACTGCTACTACTACTGCTACTACTACTACTACAACAACTACTACTACTACTACTACTACTACTACTGCTACTACTACTGCTACTACTACTGCTACTACTACTACTACTACTACTACTACTACTACTGCTACTACTACTGCTACTACTACTACTACAACAACAACTACTACTACTACTACTACTACTACTGCTACTACTACTGCTACTACTACTGCTACTACTACTGCTACTACTACTGCTGCTTCTACTACTACTACTACTGCTGCTTCTACTACTACTACTACTGCTACTACTACTACTACTACTACTACTACTACTACTACTACTACTACCATTTTTGTGTCTCTACTCGTCTCTTCGTAGTTAAACCTTAGATTATATGTGTATTCTCATGTTCCATGTTTATGGAGTATAAACCCACTCGTCTATTGTGTTTCCTTTACACTTTTCCATTAAAGGTCCCACAGTGCGTCAGAGTGCGTCGCAGAACCCTGTTATTTCAGCTCAGGGTGGGGTACTTTATAGCTTGTAATTAAACAAATTTGAGTTAAGTGTAGTTTTCTGTAGCCCCACTCCCCTGCCCCAGACCACAACAGCCCCAGCATGGAACAATGGGGCAACTTCAGTCAGCGAAAAAGCCCAAAGATCAGAGAAATTTAGAGAAATGTTCACCAAATTTGTTTATTTTTGTTCATTTGTTGCGGTCGTTTTGTTTAGAATCTACGTCGAGATGAGAAAGTGCTGCGCGTCTGGGCCCATGTGATGTTTTTATAATGTCATTTCCTCATCACAAACACACAAACCCTGCACATTTAGGCTCTGTTCCACCTCGTGATGTCATGTGGTGATACGGGAAGTGCTCCATTGTGTTTTTAAACTCCACACACCTTCACTAGAATCATTTGGATCATTTCAGCTCTGGAATTGCCGATCTCGACTGAACTAAAGGTAAAATGAGCTGTTAAAACTACCACTTCATGACATCACAAAGTGGAACAGAGCATTTTGAGCGGATGTAGCCAGACTAATAATAAAGAATAATAAACACACTCCAGATCAGGGTTATAACAGTTTGGGATTTTTCATTATAGGTTAGTTTGTAGTTAGTTTTAGTTTTTTATTAGTTTTAGTATTAGGTTTAGTTTAGCATTAGTTTTATTTTATTTTTTTAGTTTAGTATTAGATTAGTTTAGTTTAAGTTTAGTTTTTTATTTTAGTATTAGTTTTTAGTTTAGTATTAGTTTTAGTTTAGTATTAGTTTAGTTTTAGTTTAATTTTTTTAATTCAGTATTAATTTAGTTTAAATTTAGTTTTTTATTAGTTTTAGTATTAGTTTTAGTATAATATTAGTTTTAGTTAGTATTAGTTTTAGTTTAGTATTAGTTTAGTTTTAGTTTCGTTTTTTTAGTTCAGTATTAGTTTAGTTTAGTTTCAGTTGAGTTTTAGTATTAGTTTTAGTATAATATTAGTTTTAGTTAGTATTAGTTTTAGTTAGTATTAGTTTAGTTTTTTATTAGTTTTAGTATTAGTTTTAGTATAATATTAGTTTTAGTTAGTATTAGTTTTAGTTTAGTATTAGTTTAGTTTTTTTAGTTCAGTATTAGTTTAGATTAGTTTAGTTTAAGTTTAGTTTTTTATTAGTTTTAGTATTAGTTTTAGTATAATATTAGTTTTAGTTAGTATTAGTTTTAGTTAGTATTAGTTTAGTTTTCGTTTAGTATTAGTTTAGTTTTTTATTAGTTTTAGTATTAGTTTAGTTTAAGTTTAATTTTTTATTAGTTTCAGTATTAGTTTTAGTTTAGTTTTAGTTTAGTTTAAGTTTAGTTTTTTATTACTTTTAGTATTAGTTTTAGTTTAGTATTAATTTAGTTTTATTTTAGTTTTTTATTAGTTTTAGTATTAGTTTTAGTTTAGTTTAAGTTTTTTTTTTTTTTTATGAGTTCTAGTATTAGTTTTAGTTAAGTTTTTCTTAGTTTTAGTTTTAGTTTTTGGGTTATTTGTCAAGTGCAGGATTCCAAAAGAAAGTCTTGTGTTCTCAAACTTACACAAACAAATAGAATTTAAAAACATTTCTTCAGGTTTACCCCCACAACAACCAAAGCCGTCCACAAGCTGCAGCCTGAAGTGCAAAAGTTATTTGGATTGTTTATTATTTTTTACTATATTATAGCTATATTTTAGTTATTATTATTTAGTGTCTATATTCTAGTTATTACTATTATTATTTAGTGTTTTATGTTCGCACCTTATCACCGAGACAAGTTCCTAGTTTGTGAATTGTGTTCACTTGACAATGGCAAATAACTGATCCTGATTCTGAAATAAAAATACAAACCAAAACTTCCACATTTACCAACTCCAAAATACAGAAATGAAGAAGTAGCAGCAAAGCGAAGTAAACTGTAAGTAAATAAGTCAAATTAAGGAAATAAATTGACAAAGACGAAAATGTTTGAGTCCTGATTTAGTCCTGCTTTAATCCTAGTTTAGTCCTAGTTTAGTTCTAGTTTAGTCCTGGTTTAATCCCAGTTTAGTCCCGGGTTAGTCCTGCTTTAGTCCTGCTTTAGTCCTTGTTTAGTCCTGGTTTAGTTCTAGTTTAGTCCTGCTTTAGTCCTGGTTTAGTTCTAGTCCAGTCCTGCTTTAGTCCTGGTTTAGTCCTAATTTAGTCCTGGTTTAGTCCTAGTTCAGTCCTGCTTTAGTCCTGGTTTAGTCCTGGTTTAGTCCTGGTTTAGTTCTTGTTTAGTCCTAGTTTAGGCCTGGTTTAGTTCTAGTCCAGTCCTGCTTTAGTCCTGGTTTATTTCTAGTTTAGCCCTAGTTTAGTCCTGGTTTAGTCCTGCTTTAGTCCTGGTTTAGTTCTAGTTTAGTCCTAGTTTTGTCCTGGTTTAGTCTTGCTTTAGTCCTCCTTTAGTCCTGGTTTAGTTCTAGTTTAGTCCTAGTTTTGTCCTGGTTTAGTCCTGGTTTAGTCTTGGTTTAGTTCTAGTCCAGTCCTGCTTTAGTCCTGGTTTAGTTCTAGTTTAGTTCTAGTTTAGTCCTGGTTTAGTCCTAGTTTAGTTCTAGTTTAGTCTTGGTTTAGTTCTAGTCCAGTCCTGCTTTAGTCCTGGTTTAGTTCTAGTTTAGTCCTAGTTTAGTTCTAGTTTAGTCCTGGTTTATTTCTAGTCCAGTCCTGCTTTAGTCCTGGTTTAGTTCTAGTTTAGTTCTAGTTTAGTCCTAGTTTAGTCCTAGTTTAGTTCTAGTTTAGTCCTGGTTTAGTCCTAGTTTAGTCCTAGTTTAGTTCTAGTTTAGTCCTAGTTTAGTTCTAGTTTAGTCCTGGTTTAGTCCTGGTTTAGTCCTGGTTTAGTCCTGTTTTAGTCCTGGTTTAGTTCTAGTTTAGTCCTAGTTTAGTCCTGGTTTAGTCCTGCTTTAGTCCTGCTTTAGTTATCTATAATTTCAGTTAGTTTTAGTTAGTTTTGTAAACACACAGTACAGTTTCAGTTATCCTTTTTTTTCCTTCTTTTAATTTTCGTTTTTATTTATTTCAGTTAATGAAAAAAAAAAAAAAGTTTTTGTTTTTTCGTTCATCTTCGTTAACTGTACTAACTTTGCTCCAGGTATGCTTTCTGAACTTCACCAAAATGTAAAACAGCTTGGAAGGATTTTCAGTAAACTCTTAACTATAATGATGTTAACTAGCCCGTGTTTTAGTGAAATGAGAGTCGCCTAGTCTGTCATGTGTACTTTAAGTCGTCTAAAGAAGGTATAAATTAAACAAAATTATAGATACACCCAGAGTGGTTAGGTGGTTGTTGCCCCAAACTGGAGCTGCTGTGGTTTAAACTGGTCAAACTGGTTTAAACTCCGCTCAAACGGTTTAAAGAAAATACACGTATCTGTCTCCACCTAGAGGCCGGGAGAGGACATTACAGCAGCTCAGGGCGTGTACCATTAGCACCCTGCTCTCCAGATCCTCAAGGAACGTCCTGTTTAAGCTTTTAAATGTTACGCAGTGCATCTTTAAAGGACCTACATCACACAAAACCGACTCCTGTGAGGTTTAAGTCATGTTCTAATGTTTCCTCCTCAAAAAGCAGACCTGGAGTTGTGTTTTGTTTCATTCACACATGTTCAGTAATTGTTCAGTAATTCAGAAATAAAGAAAATGAAAATATGGTTCAACAGGAACAGATTATCTTTAAATTTAAGTAAAACAACTTTAATTCTATTTGGAAACAGGAAGGTTGACACACAAATAAAGGTCATGATAGAAGTAGGGCTGCAACGATTACTCGAGTAACTCAAGTACAAAAAATAATCGAGGCAAATTATTTGCCTCGAGGCTTCGTTTAATTATCATCATGTGGCGATATATTTCAATTCATGCATCATTGCGGCATTGTCAGACTACTGCGCTGTTCGGATAGACTGCATCACTGTTTCCATTAACATAAAAACTATTTAAACATTTATAAAATCAGGGATGAAAGAGTTCCGCCTTTTCAGCCACGGGGTCATTTTTTATAGCTATCTGTGCAAATCCGTTGAGAAAAAAATGTGTGTGTGTGTATATATATATATATATATATATATATATGTATAGTTGTGTTTAGGGTCGCCAACTGTCCCTTGAAAAATGGAATCGTCCCGTATTCAGAAACAAAAGTACGTGTTTCGTATTAAACTTGTACAGGTGTGCGGGCCGCGTGAGCCTGTGTGCTCGTCTGGAGCCGTGGACACGCGCCGTGAGTGCAGCTCTTACGCAACAGCGTGTATCAAACTTTATAAAACATCCTACCTCATCCTACCTGCCCGTGCCTCACTTAGCGCACTGCTCCCCGCCTTTTCAGGCTCTCTCTCCTCCTGCTCATAGTGCATAAAGTGCAAAGCAAAAACTAATCTAAATTTATATATATATATATATATATATATATATATATATATATATATATATATATATGTAAGAGGCGGGATTCAAAAAGTTAACACTTCTTCCCATAACCCTTTGAAATATGTTTACAGAAGCAGTAGTCATAGTAGTACTAGTTCTGTTAGGAGTAACAGTAGTATTAGTCATAGTAGTACTAGTTCTGTTAGGAGTAACAGTAGTATTAGTCATAGTAGTACTAGTTCTGTTAGGAGTAACAGTAGTGTTAGTCATAGTAGTACTAGTTCTGTTAGGAGTAACAGTAGTGTTAGTCATAGTAGTACTAGTTCTGTTAGGAGTAACAGTAGTATTAGTCATAGTAGTACTAGTTCTGTTAGGAGTAACAGTAGTATTAGTCGTAGTAGTACTAGTTCTGTTAGGAGTAACAGTAGTGTTAGTCATAGTAGTACTAGTTCTGTTAGGAGTAACAGTAGTATTAGTCGTAGTAGTACTAGTTCTGTTAGGAGTAACAGTAGTATTAGTCATAGTAGTACTAGTTCTGTTAGGAGTAACAGTAGTGTTAGTCATAGTAGTACTAGTTCTGTTAGGAGTAACAGTAGTGTTAGTCATAGTAGTACTAGTTCTGTTAGGAGTAACAGTAGTGTTAGTCATAGTAGTACTAGTTCTGTTAGGAGTAACAGTAGTGTTAGTCATAGTAGTACTAGTTCTGTTAGGAGTAACAGTAGTGTTAGTCATAGTAGTACTAGTTCTGTTAGGAGTAACAGTAGTATTAGTCGTAGTAGTACTAGTTCTGTTAGGAGTAACAGTAGTATTAGTCATAGTAGTACTAGTTCTGTTAGGAGTAACAGTAGTGTTAGTCATAGTAGTACTAGTTCTGTTAGGAGTAACAGTAGTGTTAGTCGTAGTAGTACTAGTTCTGTTAGGAGTAACAGTAGTATTAGTCATAGTAGTACTAGTTCTGTTAGGAGTAACAGTAGTATTAGTCATAGTAGTACTAGTTCTGTTAGGAGTAACAGTAGTATTAGTCGTAGTAGTACTAGTTCTGTTAGGAGTAACAGTAGTATTAGTCGTAGTAGTACTAGTTCTGTTAGGAGTAACAGTAGTATTAGTCGTAGTAGTACTAGTTCTGTTAGGAGTAACAGTAGTATTAGTCATAGTAGTACTAGTTCTGTTAGGAGTAACAGTAGTATTAGTCATAGTAGTACTAGTTCTGTTAGGAGTAACAGTAGTATTAGTCATAGTAGTACTAGTTCTGTTAGGAGTAACAGTAGTATTAGTCATAGTAGTACTAGTTCTGTTAGGAGTAACAGTAGTGTTAGTCATAGTAGTACTAGTTCTGTTAGGAGTAACAGTAGTATTAGTCATAGTAGTACTAGTTCTGTTAGGAGTAACAGTAGTATTAGTCATAGTAGTACTAGTTCTGTTAGGAGTAACAGTAGTATTAGTCATAGTAGTACTAGTTCTGTTAGGAGTAACAGTAGTATTAGTCGTAGTAGTACTAGTTCTGTTAGGAGTAACAGTAGTATTAGTCGTAGTAGTACTAGTTCTGTTAGGAGTAACAGTAGTATTAGTCGTAGTAGTACTAGTTCTGTTAGGAGTAACAGTAGTATTAGTCGTAGTAGTACTAGTTCTGTTAGGAGTAACAGTAGTATTAGTCATAGTAGTACTAGTTCTGTTAGGAGTAACAGTAGTATTAGTCATAGTAGTACTAGTTCTGTTAGGAGTAACAGTAGTGTTAGTCGTAGTAGTACTAGTTCTGTTAGGAGTAACAGTAGTGTTAGTCGTAGTAGTACTAGTTCTGTTAGGAGTAACAGTAGTATTAGTCGTAGTAGTACTAGTTCTGTTAGGAGTAACAGTAGTGTTAGTCGTAGTAGTACTAGTTCTGTTAGGAGTAACAGTAGTATTAGTCGTAGTAGTACTAGTTCTGTTAGGAGTAACAGTAGTATTAGTCGTAGTAGTACTAGTTCTGTTAGGAGTAACAGTAGTATTAGTCATAGTAGTACTAGTTCTGTTAGGAGTAACAGTAGTATTAGTCATAGTAGTACTAGTTCTGTTAGGAGTAACAGTAGTGTTAGTCATAGTAGTACTAGTTCTGTTAGGAGTAACAGTAGTGTTAGTCATAGTAGTACTAGTTCTGTTAGGAGTAACAGTAGTATTAGTCATAGTAGTACTAGTTCTGTTAGGAGTAACAGTAGTATTAGTCATAGTAGTACTAGTTCTGTTAGGAGTAACAGTAGTATTAGTCATAGTAGTACTAGTTCTATTAGAACTAGACTAGAACTAAACCAGGACTAAACAAAGACTAAACAAAGACTAAACCAGGACTAAACTAGAACTAAACCAGGACTAAACAAAGACTAAACCAGGACTAAACTAGAACTAAACCAGGACTAAACAAGGGCTAAACCAGGACTAAACTAGAACTAAACCAGGACTAAAAAAAACAAAACCTGAAATTATAGATAAATTGCTCTTCATTTTCGTGTTTGTCAATTTATTTACTTAATTTAACTCATTTACTTACAGTTTATGTACTGTGATGAGGAAACATTAGAACATAGATCAGAAAATAGTTATGGTGCAGGCACACTTTATTGCCCCCAGAAATTTGCATTTGACCCATCCTTCAGTGCCTCTGGGTTAAACTTGTCTGTGGGACCCATCTCCAGATCTTGGTCTAGTCTTGGTCAGGACCTTTGCTGGAGGATTTCACCTATCCCTTGTTTTGAGTTGACAGGGACATATTTTGATTTGATAATTGTAAGTTATCTGGAGTATACAGACTCTAAACTGAACTTTGGAGGACCTTTGTTGACCCTTGACCCCTGTGTGTCGTCAGGTCGCTCTTAGGGCAGCTGCAGAAGCTCCAGTCTCTGATCTCGGGGAAGGTGGTCCCTCGCTCCTGTAAAATGGCCTCCACTCAGACCGGGACCTGCCTCATGGTACAGACCTTTAATGATTCAACATCTCCTTATTCAGTGTTTTTATTTTATTTCTACATTTTAAATACATACGGAAGACATCAGACTACATATATACATAGCTAGCCCATTCCAAACAGGAAGTGAGCATGGACACACTTCTGGCTCCACAGACTCCTATTGACTTTACATTGAAAAATCCTCGTCATTTTGGTCTTAAAATGTTCATATTAACCTGCTCTACTTGCCTGGTTTACACCAGACCATATCACAGTGATATATGGTCTGGGAGCACCTACTGAATATCTCGTAGCGGAGGTGTGGTTTACGATCGCCAACGGCCGTTTATTGGGCGTTACGAATGTCTGTCATTTGGCGTATACGTAGCCCATAGACAATAGGGGTGGCACGGTTCACAAAATTCACAGTTCGGTTCATATCACGGTTTAAGGGTCACGGTTTTCGGTTCTGTACGGTTCTTATTGGTTTCTTTCAAAATACACCTTATATCTTACCTGGCCAGCCAAATGATATCTCTCTGTATTTCCTATACACCGCGATACCATTTGGACACTCTCCATCCACTCTCGCTCCTCCGGTTCCAAACCGACTCCGCGATTCTGATTCGTTCAAAGATGGTGACGTCAGTGCACCCGCCTTTGCCCGCAAAGTCACTCTTAGGCAGCGGAAGTTCCGCCTCAGTTTTGAATCAAGATGGCGCAATCTCTGATTGGTTCACTTAGCTGTCTGTCTACGCGCAACCGCAGCGCATTCTGTGGATCAAGCGTTACCAGACTCACTCGCTGGTACAGCGATGAGTCATGGATTCTTCCAGGCAACCTTATATCCATTTATCTTAATAATCCACAATAACAGGATATAACATTAAAAAGGTTATAAGATTATATAATAATCTAATGTAATATAAAATCTTAATACAATGTAATAATCACACAATCTGAATCTGACATGACTTTAAGCCCATTATTGGAACCATCTCCGATCTGGTGGCAGTAACTATGTCACCTGCTGTTGAAAAAACCCAACCACTAGATATTGAAGAAACAGAAACAAAAGTACGTGTCTCGTATTAAACTTTTACCGGTGTGTGGGCCGCGCTCCGTCTGGAGCTGCGGACACCGCACGTCAGCGAGCGAGCACACGTGCGAGCGAGCACGTGTAACGTGTAACGTGTATCACAGGGCAGGTTAAACTTTATAAAACATCTGTCCGTGCCTCACTTACCGACTTTTCACGCACTCTCTGCTCCTGTTGGCTTCCCTGATAGCGCATAAGCTCCTCCTCAATACCTCTGATCAGAGCGCATTTCGGCGGCTGCGTGGGAGGGGGGTGTTCTTGACTTTCTGCTTTTCCCCAGACACCGGACCTAAATGACACTGGTGCATCCTCTATGTCCTTGCCGCTATCTCCACTCTCACTTGCCATTTCTGTCTAACTTTATTTACCGCACTCATTCATCTTTCTCACGAAAGGCAGAGCCAAGTATACATTGCGCATGCCCGGAACCATCAGGTATGCACCGAACAGTTTGTCGTGACAAGCGAACCGAACGGTTCATCGGTTTTTCATGAACCGTGCCACCCCTAATAGCCAATCATGTCAGTTGTCAATTCAAACTCCAAGCTTCCGTTTGTCACGTAGTACGCGTGACCGTCTTTCCACCCCTCCCCGCTCTCTGATTGGCTCCCAAAATCAGGAGAGCTCGCTTAGCCTAGTCGCCAGGCTGTGTTTCAGATCGGAACGAACAAAAGCAGCCTGAGATTTCCCAGGTTACCGCTCTACATGATCCTGGGGTTTTTATTTCACTATTTTGTCCTAATATTGATCTCAGCTCCAAATTCGCCCCTATAACTGCTAACCTTGGTGAGCTTCATTTGACTGGAGCCGACCGAGTCCACTTCTTTACACAGTTTATGGTACATTCATAGTTTTGATTTGTCTGTCTGTGTACAAACTTTTGTCGGGCATTGTATGTTGTTATTCTCACTAGACTAATCCACCTCTTTTTAAATGATCCTTTATTGATCTTGTTTCCTGTGTCCAGATGGTGGCGCTGTGCTTCGTCCTGGTCCTAGGCTCCTTCTCTCGTTGCTCGTCTCCTCTCTCCTTGCTTCCCCTCCCCTCTTCCTCTTCATCGCAGCCTTCGTCCGCACAGCTGCAAACGGCGGAAATCTACACCACCAGCCACGGTAATAAAAAACAAACAAAAAAACAAACAAAAAGAAAGTCTAAATCAGTTGTTTCTGGCCAGATTGTGTGTTAATCTATTCTAATCTATCTTCTTGTATTTTTGTGTGTTCAGTGCGTTCGCGCAGTCTCCTCTTCTTCAGTGAGGAGGGTCCAGACTCAGAGCCTCAGACCTCGGCTCAGGTCCAACTGTCCAGAACCATCTCAGAGAACAGGACAGACCGGACACAGGCTCTACACCGGTACTACACTTCACAGTATCCACTTTATTCCGAAAGTTGCATCATCGTTCAGGTTGTATTCAGGCCCGTCGACAGAAATTTGGGAACCCGGGACAAGAAGCATCATATGGGCCACCCTCTAGTCTAAATGAATAAGAAGATTGTCCAATCCTGGGGCCCGGGACAACAGACCCTTTTGCTCTACCCTATCAAGTCCCCTGGTTGTATTGTTCTGTATGGAGCTACTGATCCTAACAGCACAACTTCAGGACGTAACCTCCAAACATCAACAACACTACGGTAAAAGCCGATAAAACAGAGCGTCTGGGGCAGAGGAGTAACGGACATACAAACTGAAATAGCGAAAATACTATTCCTCACCTTTCGTCAAGTTATAAATATAAACTGCAGCTTCTCATCCGTTTTGTCCATTAAAATTTGTCCTCCCCAGTCCACAAAGCAGCGCTGTGAATCCAGTTTGAGGCGTTCTTTGGAAGTAAAAAGGCCAGAGTAGTTCCTCACGTGTGCCTGTTTACATCCAGATCGAGGTGAAGCTGCAGATTAATGATAGTGACTCTACTTCCTGTGGACTTTATCGTCTTCTTTGCTTTAAAAAGTGTTGCACCACATTTCACGCATAATAATAACAGTTTTGACTTGGGTCTAAACTATAAGTGCAGTGCGAACACTTAAAGAGTTTTGTGGTGTGCGCTTTTTGTCGTGTAAGACCGAAAAATCCTGTAGTGTGTGGCGGCCTTAAGTTCAGTACAGACGATAAAGCCGTTTTAAAACCAGAGAATCAGTGCAGTGCGACTTGTAGGTCACGTGAACACTGAGCATTTTACACAAATGAACCGACTTTGTTACACAGTATTTAATCTGCAAAACGTTTTTAACCAGAAGTGCCACCACAAGAAATTAGTCTTAAATGGATAGTTTGGTTTTTTTTATGTGAATCTGTATGGCGTCCCCTTCAACAGTGTCGTCCATTAACTCTGACTTAACGATGACCGCGTCGTCTGGGCCCAGTTCTGCTCCGGTTCTGTAGCTCGCCAACGTAGGTCCGGTAAGTTTGCGGGGACATTTAATAAAGCTTGTTTTTCTTCTCAAAACAACATTTGTCCAAAAAGTGATATATTTGCGTCACAAACAGCGAAAAATTCAGCAGCCTAATTCGCATAGTGCTATTTTCTCTCGAGTCGTATCACTGCGCACCTATTAGTATTATTAGCCTGTTCACTTGTAAACGTCCGCTTAGAAGTTCAGACGACGCTGTCATCGGTAAGCCAGTGTTAATGGATGACACTGTTGAAGGGGACGCCATATAGATTCACATAAAAAAAAGAAGCACTATCCTTTTAAAAACGTGAAAAACTGCTTTATACAGTGAAAAACTTCTTTATACAGTCTATACTCTTCTTATTGGTGGGCCTCAGTCAAGCTCTGAGTGAGTGACAGGTGGATTCAGCCAATCACATTGAAGTGTGAACTTTAGAAGAAGTATGGTAAAAGGAGAAATTCAGTTTGTCAACTGTCAGTTTTGACAAAGAAGCTTGGATGAGCTGCGAAACGTCTTCGACCAAATAAACTTTGTCCAGTTGACAAATTGAATTTCTCCTTTTACCGTGGATTCTACCTGGACGACTGAGGGATTCTTCACACATCTTAGAAGAAGTAGATGAGTTTAGTTACCTCGTCAGTGGAATATAAAGGCACTCATGTTTACATACATACATGTAAAACTGAAACTGTGATCTGCCAATATAAAGAGACTGGTTTAGACCTGGCTTAGTCCTGGTTTAGTCCTGGTTTAGTCTTGGTTTAGACCCGGTTTAGTCTTGGTTTAGACCTGGTTTAGACCCGGTTTAGTCTTGGTTTAGACCTGGTTTAGACCTGGCTTAGTCCTGGTTTAGTCCCGGGCCCCTGCTGTCAGCTAATATGTCCCTTTGATGCAGAAATAATATGATAATATAACTCACCCCATAAGTTTCACCTCATAAGTTTGCGGTGTGCGATAATTCACGTGTCCACGTGTATGCGCTCCGGAGAAACGGACATATCCCGAGTCCTGAGGCGAGAGTTCTTTCTTACGTAGCATTCACGTAGTGTACATATTAACCGGGCTCGCTCACAGCTGATCGGCGATCAGGCACAAACAAAACAACGCTAATCGTCATGATTGGCAGGAGCGCGATTGGTGGGTCATGCTTTAACATGATTGGAAGCCAGAGCGCAGTTCGGCCTATGATTGGCTCTTGGCACTGGCCACGATTCATGTAGGTCACCTATTCTGACTTCAAAATGGCAAATTTCACCAAAAGGTGAGGGATTTTCATGCCTGATTGATAAAATGCCACAAGGGATGGAAGAAGGGATGACCGATTTGAAAGAGGGATGATTTTGACTATTTTTTCCCCCAGGGAGGATGCCACCCCCCCCATTTCCCCTCAACTCGAGTACTGTTGATAACTATCTGTCTCCCTCTGTCTTTCTTTGCAGAGATCCAAAAGCAGAGATCCCTGATGTTTTCTGACAGACAGCCCTCCTCCCTCCTCGGGCGACCTCTCATCTCTAGTATCTCTTCACTTCTACTGGACACCTCCAAGTTCTACATCCAACTCCTGTCTCCACTCGCCAATCAGCTCATGTTTATTGCCTGGTAAAACTTGACACAAAAGGGCCAAATCTTAAACCATAGTATTTCAAATTGTAGAGAGTAGACTTTTCAATATCTTTTATTTTATTTAGGGCTACAGCAAGTTAGCCTGGCTAGCCATCTGACTTCCTTACACAATAAAAGATTCCCATGTCCCCTTTTAATTGGTTTGTTAATTGGTGAAATTGTGTTCAGTCAGGTTTTGACGTTGATTGAATTAATATGAGAAAATAAGATGGATAGTCAGGCTAAGCCAAGTGAACTTTTTGACAATTTGCCAGCTAATTAACTAGACAAAATTAGCCTTGCTAGCTATTTGACTTTCTTACACATTTTAAGATACTCACATCACGTTACTTCATACTTTATATGCAGTTAATTATAATTATTTGACCAATTGTTGAAAATATAATCAGAAAATAAGATGGCTAGTCAGGCTAAGCTAAGTTAACTTTTTGACAATTTGCCAGCTAATTAACTAGACCAAATTAGCCTCGCTAGCTATTTAACTTTCTTACACATTTTAAGATACTCACATCACGTTACTTCATACTTTATATGCAGTTAATTATAATTATTTGACCAAATATAATGAGAAAATAAGATGGCTATTCAGGCTAAGCTACGTTTGCTAATTTAACTGGACCAAATTAGGCTGGCTAGCTATTTAACTTTCTTACACATTTGAAGATACTTATATCATGTTTTAAATTGGTTTGTTATTTGGCTATTTAAAATAAATTTGAATTATTCGACTGACTGTTGAAAATAGTATGAGAAAGTTAGCTGGCTAGTCAGGCTAAGTTAAGTTAAACTAGCTAGCACAATGTCTAAAAGCTAACTAGTCCAATTCTGAACCTTAACATACATTATTTCAAGCTCTGACTATAAATGTTTACAAACCAACTGAGAAATGACTAAATAACAACTTAAACAAATTATTTTTTACAGAAATTCAACAGATATTTTAGATTTTAGATGTATTTATTTCTTTAGAAGCCATTTGAAAAACCACACTTGCCTCTAATACATATAGCAGCAGAATTTTAAATAAAACTAAGATGTCTCCAATACATAGAAATTATTGATGAAACAAACGGAATTTCATTGTTTGTTTGTTTTTATCTCCAGAACATATTTTTACAATTGCAGGGATGAAAGAGTTCTGTTTTTTAGCGGATCTCCGCTTTTTTTCCAGCTGCGGGGTAATTTTTTTTTTTTATTTTATTTTTTTTTACATCTGTGCAAATTCGTTGAGAAAGATTTTGGGTGTATATATACTGTATGTATAGTTGTGTTTAGGGTCGCCAACTGTCCCTTGAAAAACAGAATCGTCCCGTATTCAGAACAAAAGTACATGTCTCGTATTAAACTTCATATTAAACACGAGCGCGAGCCCATGTCTGGAGCCGCGGACCGAGTGAGTGAGCGCAGCTCTTTCGTAACAGCGTGTACCATTGTGTGTACACAGGTTAAACTTTATAAAACATCCTATCCTATACTCCTTCACCTGCGCCTTTTAGCGCGCATAAGCTCCTCCTCAATGCGCTCTGATTAGACGAAGTGCAAAGCAAAAACAAATCCAATATACTGTATTTATATATACTACTAGTAGGCCTACCTAAAATGTGTTTTTTTTGTGTTTTTATGCACAGTTTTACTTTATTGCTAACATATAGCATATAGAAATCCAAATTTCAGATATTTAAAATTTTACAGCGGGGGGGGGGGGGGACTTTCCGCTTTTTTCATGATTGGCCATTTTCATCCCTGCAATTGATATCAATGTAACTGTATCGCACTGTAGTTTGACAATTTCGTTTTCAAAATCAAAATGGAAAATCCCTGTTTCTTAGCAAATTCTTTACAAATGTTTGAATTATAATTTTTTGGAATTGCCATAACTAATTGGGTTTTATCTCCAAAACACTATATATTTTTACAGTTAATATCAATGTAACTGTACCACGCGGTAATTTGACAGTTTCATTTTCAAAATCAAAACTGAAAATTCTTTGTTTCTTAGCGACTGTCTATAGATTTGCCAGTTTTAGAATATGAATTTTTGAATTTTCATAACTTACCGAACGAACTCACCGGTGCCTTCAAGCAGTGGTGGAAGAAGTACTGAGTTTTGTTACTTAAGTAAAAGTACCTGTTTAAAAATGTACTTTAAAATTAAAAAGTAAAAGTATTTTGCAGAGTTTTAGAACAATGAAAATATGAAATGTGATTTTGATTAAGAATTCATCTGATTTTTAGTGATTCAATTGATTTCTTAATTTCTGTAGCTGTTTTTGTGTATTTGGTTTGCTCAAAATTTGGACGGAAACTCAAATTAAATGAGCCATAAAAGTCTGTAAGTACTTTTTACTTACCTCTCAAATGTAGTGAAGTAAAAGTAAAAAGTATGCACTGTAAAATGGACTTAAGTACAGATACCTAAAATTAGTACTTTTGTATTGTACTTTTACCTTAGTACTTCGTTACGTTCCACCGCTGCCTTCAAATCCGTCTTTACATTAAAACCTCTTAACCATTTCTGAGAGTCCCGAATGAGGGTGGAAATATTTTTATGAAATTGTCTTCACAGCATCAAAAAAAACGCATATTTATTTATGCACAAAAATATATGGAATTGTATGTTTTTATAAATAACTCGTGCAAAAGAAAAGAAAAAAAAACAAATGTGTTTATAATATATTCTGAGCATTGAAAAAAGCATATTTATTTGAATGCACCAAAAAAGAAAGGATTGTATTTTTGTCTTTTTGGATGTGACCATAGACTGTACACACAAGTGGACATACAGTAGCTAACCCGCTCACGAACAGGAAGTGAGCATGGGGCGCTTCTGGCTCCATCGACTCTGGTTTCAATTCACTTTCTATTGAAAAAACTGAAAAACTGCTGCAGTCATTTTGGTTTTAAAATGTTCGTATTAACCCGCTCTACATGATCCTGGGGTTTTTATTTCACTGTTTTGTCCATAAATACATTTCTTGGCTCCAAACTGGCCTTTATAACTGCTAGCCTCGGTGAGCTTCATTTGACTGGAGCCGAATGCTGTGGGTCCACTTGTTTCTCCAGTCTGTGGATGTGACGTTTTTGGACAATGGTTGAAAATGTTGATCTAATGTTTGTGTAGCACTGCTGTCTCGTGGAAAAAAAGTCAAACGAAACAAAATGTTCAGTTTAAGGTGCACTCTGGGACTTTTTCTGACCCGCTTGTCTCCATGGAGATGTTAAAACTTTGCCTGGAATGTTCAACAGTATGGTATTAAACTTGTCTTTCTTGTATTCAGATATACATGTTTTATTGCTAAATGCCATACGAACATCTCCATGGCGACAAGCAGGTGGCAGACCCTCCCTCAGAAAGGTTACACAGTGCAGCTTTAAAATGGAAAATTATTAATATTTTTGTATTTTATCACTACAACATAAACTTCAGTCAGTCCATTATTATGTAAATAAAAAACAAACTCTCCCATATAATTTTGTAATAATAAAAATATTTGATTTAAAAGCAAAAAAAAAAAAAAACCTGATTCAGAAATATTAAACAAATATTAATATTTTCCATATATCAAACCTTTTCTTAACCATAAAAACATCCAATTTCTGTAAAACTTGCCAAATCTTAAAACGATAACCAGAGGTGGGTAGTACTAGTGTATTTATGCTAGTAACTTCAAAGAAATTATACTTTTCAGAGTATTTTACTTAGTCCTGGTACTAAACCAGGACTAAACCAGGTCTAAACCAGGACGAAACCAGGTCTATACAGGACTATACCAGGACTAAACCAGGACTAAACCAGGACTAAACCAGGTCTAAACCAGGACGAAACCAGGACTATACCAGGACTAAACCAGGACTACACCAGGACTAAACCAGGTCTATACCAGGACTATACCAGGACTAAACCAGGACTATACCAGGACTATACCAGGACTAAACCAGGTTTAAACCAGGACTAAACCAGGACTATACCAGGACTAAACCAGGACTATACCAGGACTAAACCAGGTTTAAACCAGGACTAAACCAGGACTAAACCAGGACTATACCAGGACTAAACCAGGACTAAACCAGGTTTAAACCAGGACTAAACCAGGACGAAACCAGGACGAAACCAGGTCTATACCAGGACTATACCAGGACTAAACCAGGACTATACCAGGACTATACCAGGACTAAACCAGGTCTATACCAGGACTATACCAGGACTAAACCAGGACTATACCAGGTTTAAACCAGGACTAAACCAGGTTTAAACCAGGACTAAACTAGGTCTAAACCAGGACTATACATGACTAAACCAGGACTATACCAGGACTATACCAGGACTAAACCAGGTCTATACCAGGACTATACCAGGACTAAACCAGGACTATACCAGGACTATACCAGGACTAAACCAGGACTAAACCAGGTTTAAACCAGGACTAAACCAGGACTATACCAGGTCTAAACCATGCCTGAACCAGGACTATACCAGTATTAAACCAGGTCTAAACTAGGTCTAAAACAGAACTAAACCAGGTCTAAACTAGGTCTAAACCAGGACTAAACTAGGTCTAAACCAGGACTATACAGGACTAAACCAGGACTATACCAGGACTAAACCAGGACTAAACCAGAACTAAACCAGTGCTACAAAAACACAAAATCTAAACAGAAAATGTGTTTTATTTAAACATGAATACTCTGACTCAAAGATGTGTATCCATGGAAACAAGCAGGTGACGGACCCCCAAACAAAAAGTTACACAGTGATGTTTTAAAATTTTGGCTATTCCACCACCTCTGTCTATACCTTAAGGTTTAGCATGTGTATAGGCTCATACTTCAAATGATTTTTGAGAAAACATTCACGAGATGGGTGTTGGTGTATTTATTTGTGTTGTAGAAAGTTTGTAAATATTATAGAAAGGGGACTCCAAGTTAAACCACTTTTCAATTAACATTACCACTGTTCCCACTGAGACAAAAACAGCAAAAATCACCCAAAATAGCCATAGATTCATATTTTTGTTTAATTTAACTTTTTCTTTTTCATATTGCCAAAACGTGAGTGAAAATGGACCAATGTACATAACTGAAGCCAGATTCATTGTTGTAAATAGGGGCCGTGTTTTTGTATTGTGGTGAGATTTTAACCTGTGGAAATTAGAAACGAAAAATGTGGAAAATGTGGGGTAAAATTTCGGTTGGGTTTTTGAAATTTGTTCGAGGGAGGGTTTGGAAATTGTAAATACGCCAAGATGACAAAATTATAATCGTGGTTTAAATGAACGGAGAAGGACGGGTTCGAATTTCAGTAATATTACCAAGATTAAAAAGAATGTATTTGTAACCAGGACTAAACCAGGACTATACCAGGTTAAACCAGGTTTAAACCAGGTCTAAACCAAGACTAAACCAGGTGTAAACCAAGACTAAACCAGGTGTAAACCAGGACTAAACCAGGACTAAACCAGGACTATACCAGGCTAAACCAGGTTTAAACCAGGTCTAAACCAAGACTAAACAAGGACTAAACCAGGACTAAACCATGAATAACCCAGTACTAAACCAAGTCTAAACTAGGTCTAAACCAGAACTAAACCAGCTCTAAACCAGGACTAAACCATGAATAACCCAGAACTAAACCAGGTCTAAACCAGGACTAATCCAGGACTAAACCAGGTCTAAACCAAGACTAAACCAGGACTAAACCAGATGTAAACCAGGACTAAACCAGGGCTAATCCAGGACTAAACTAGGTCTAAACCAGGTCTAAACCAAGACTAAACCAAGTCTAAACCAGGTCTAAACCAAGACTAAACCAGGACCAAACCAGGTGTAAACCAGGACTAAACCAGGTGTAAACTGGGACTAAACCAGAACTAAACTAGAACTAAACTAGGTCTAGACTATGAATAACCAGGACTAAACCAGGAATATACCAGTACTAAACCAAGTCTAAACTAGGTCTAAACCAGAACTAAACCAGCTCTAAACCAGGACTAAACCATGAATAACCCAGAACTAAACCAGATCTAAACCAGGACTAAACCAGGTCTAAACTGGTAATAAACCAGAACTAAACCAGGACTAAAACAGGACTAATCCAGGACTAAACCAGGAATATACTAGTACTAAACCAAATCTAAACTAGGTCTAAACCAGAACTAAACTAGGTCTAAACCAGGACTATGCCAGGACAAAACCAGGGTTAAATCGGGTCTAAACCAGGAACATAAGTGCTACAAACACACAAAATCTAAACAGAAAATGATAAATATTTGAACCCTGTCTCCAGTCAGAATAACCCAGTGTGATTTTGTCCGTTGATTTAAATCTGTTTTTGTTTTGTGGTCTTGGCTTTGTACAGAACTGCATGTCTCTCATTTATCTCTGTATCGTAGAATAGTCCGTAGAGTAGAAACAGCAAAATATTAAAAATGCATCAGCAAAAACCTGTGTCTTTGGTTTTATTTCAAACATTTTACAGCAGTAAGTCACATTTTTGTCCGTAAAAGTTGCAGTGTCTGGTCAGTATCTCCATTAAAAACACGATTTAAACGTTTGTCAGTTTGGAAATGCGTTATTTTAAGCCCCAGTATGTTTTAGTCAAGAATTAACTAAAAAACACAAAATCTAAACAGAAAATGTGTGTTATTTAAACATGATTTGTCTAACTGAATTGAACCAGAACTACCAGATCTTAATCAGGACTAAACCAGGTCTAAACCATGACTTAACCAGGACCAGGTCTAAACTAGGTCTAAACCAGGACTAAACTAGGTCTAAATCAGGACTAAACCAGGTCTAAACCATGACTTAACCAGGACCAGGTCTAAACCAGGACTAAACCAGGATTAAACCAGGTCTAAACTAGGTCTAAACCAGGACTAAACCAGAACTAAACCAGGACTAAACCATGACTTAACCAGGACCAGGTCTAAACCAGGACTAAACCAGGACTAAACCATGACTTAACCAGGACCAGGTCTAAACCAGGTCTAAACCAGGACTAAACCAGGACTAAACCATGACTTAACCAGGACCAGGTCTAAACCAGGACTAAACCAGGATTAAACCAGAACTAAACCAGGACTAAAGCAGGTCTAAACCAGGACTAAACCAGGACTGCACCAGGACTATCATATATCATAAAACAAAACAAAAAAAACATTTGTCTTTAATGTGAGCGGGCATGCATCTCCACAAACCCGACCCTTACTTGGCCTGCTTGTTTCCATGGAGATGTTGTTTCTTTGGTTATAATCTTCCACAGTTATGGTAATAATGGCATAAAACTGATCTATCTCCATGGAGAATGTGGTTTTAACTTTCTATTTCCACGGAATCACACAGCTGCCGCCTCTAAAATGTCCTTGGGTTAGATCAACAGTTCATCACTTCAGTTTTTGTCCAAATAATCAAAGAGTTTTTAGCTAAAATGCTTCACTATAATGTCCTTCCGTATCTTGTAGGCGTTGTGGTCTCTGTCCTCTGGCTTCTCCTGGACTCTCTCTGGAGGTTCTCTGGGGTCAGTTCGTTCTAAAGTCCAGGCGTCGAGTCCGGACTGAAGCGAAGCGTTATGTAAAACACAACAGGCCAAAATAATGGACGAGCTTCTGTCCGGGGAATACTGGACACAGACACACACGAGATTCTGAGACGCTGGATTCATGTTCGACTGCAACTAACTTTTGTCTTTACCAAGTGAGGGGAGTATACTGGACTAAACTAGAACTAAACCAGCACTAAAACAGGTCTAAACCAGGACTAAACCAGGTCTAAACCAGGACTAAAACAGGTCTAAACTAGGACTAAACCAGGACTAAAACAGGTCTAAACCAGAACTAAACCAGGACTAAACTAGGACAAAATCAGGACTAAAACAGGTCTAAACCAGGACTAAACTAGGACTAAACCAGGACTAGACTAGGACAAAACCAGGATTAAACCAGTACTAAACTAGGACTAAACTAGGACAAAACCAAGACTAAACCAGTACTAAACTAGGACTAAACCAGGATTAAACCAGTACTACACTAGGACTAAACCAGGACTAAACTAGTACAAAACCAGTACTATACCAGTACTAAACTAGGACTAAACCAGGACTAAACCAGGACTAAACTAGGACTAAACCAGGACTAGACTAGGACTAAACTAGGACTAAACCAGGACTAAACCAGGGCTAAGACTGAACAGGATTAAACCAGGTCTAAAAATATAAAACACTGTTGATATTTGCTCATGGTGAAGCCCACACACAGACGTTACCTGTAAATATCCTTTGCTGCTGTCCAGACACTTGAACCGGGTCTGAATGGCTCTGAAGGTCCGGTCCACGATCTCGTGCGTCGTGGTGTGGGACAGATTGTACCGGAAATCTGCAGGGGATTCTGGGTAATCCACAGGAGTCATCAGCCACTTCCTCAAAGGGTACCTGCTGTCACCTGAGAGTCCAGAGAAAACCAGATCTCTAGAATATTCACATTACCCAATCATTAGATCTGATTTTTGGTGTTTAAATACGCAAGAGAAATCTGTAGGTTTGGGCTGATATGGATTTTTTTTAACGATATCTGATATTTGGCCTGCAGCTGTGGCCGATAACCAAAAAGTCACATTTAAAGTCCGTGGAAAGAGACCCAGAAATTGACCTTAAGTTAAAGTAACAAATTAATTTTAGTAAAAATAATAACAAAATGTATTTTAGTGGGACTTAAAATCATTTGTTTGTGTAAAAAAACAGCCATATAAATCTTTTCTATTTCCATTATTATCCAGGACTAAACCATTCCATCCATATTTCCATTCCATCCATTCATTAGTCTGTTCAGGAAGGGCATCAGAGAGCATGGCAGAGTGAAAAATATCAGTATTGAATATCTGTATCGAGAATCAGTATCGGCCTACACCGATAGCAACGAATTAGTATTGATACCGACCAATACGATCCCTATAAATCTGATCAGCAAAAACACCTGGACGCCAATGGATTTTTAAAGAAAACGTAACTTTAAGCTAAAAACAGGACTAAACCAGCACTAAAACAGGTCTAAACTAGGACTAAACCAGGGCTATGTCAGGACTAAACTCTGTAGTGAAGCAAGATCTAAACAAGGACTAAACTAGGACTAAACCAGGACTAAACTAGGACAAAACCAGGACTAAACTAGGACTAAACCAGGACTAAACTAGGACAAAAACAGGACTAAACCAGGACTAAACTAGGACTAAATCAGGACTAAACCAGGACTAAACTAGGACAAAACCAGGACTAAACTAGGACTAAACTAGGACAAAAACAGGACTAAACCAGGACTAAACTAGGACAAAAACAGGACTAAACCAGGACTAAACCAGGACTAAACTAGGACTAAACCAGGACTAAACTAGGACAAAAACAGGACTAAAGTAGGACTAAACCAGGACTAAACTAGGACTAAACAGGACTAAACCAGGACTAAACTAGGACAAAACCAGGACTAAACTAGGACTAAACTATGACAAAAACAGGACTAAACTAGGACAAAACCAGGACTAAACTAGGACTAAACCAGGGCTAAACTAGGATTAAACTAGGAAAGCAAAAACACCTGGACACCAATGGATTTTTAGAGAAAACGTAACTTTAAGATAAAAAAATGTATTGCATTAGAAACATGGGTCCTTGCTCTGAGTGGGCTTGCATCTCCACAGACCTGACTCTTACTGGCCTCTTCCTGCTTGTTACATACTGCACCTTTAAATAATTGCAGCCTTCACTTTTTTTTTTTTTATTCGATTGCAGATATCAGTATATTGTGCAGTGTCAGTGATGTTTTCTTGGTTTCTCACCGAGCAGCCAGCCCTGGCCCAGATCCTCCATGGTTTTGTAGAGCGCAGATCTTTGCAGAACGTCAAAGTCTCTGAGAGCTCCAGGCCAGTGAGTCTCCACACTGAGCAGCAGCCCCCTGGAGTCACACACCAGCTGCACCCCGACCGAGTGGAAGCCCTTCTTATTCACGTACGACTGGTCCTCGCTGTTCGGGGCTTTGATCGCCACCTGCACTTCCAGCCACAGGAGACAGGTGTTTCATCCTCTTCAATGTTTTCACATTTTAAGAAGAATTTACAAAAAACAAATGAAATCTGAACTGACAAACAAATATAAGAATCACATTGTGGAACATGCTTGTACACATCTAAACTACAGGGTTCGCAGCTTTTAGGCAGAATAAAAGTTTATTGTTTGTGAAAGAAATGATTGAAAATTGCAAGCTTTGCGATTTGCCAATTGCCTCCATTCAAATTGTTGTTTCGATTCATGAATTAATCTTTCAACCCTAAAAAGTAAAGTTTGTTTTTTAGAATCGTACAAACCTGAACAAAGTCGAGGACCCCAATGACTCCAGGAAAACCAGCCACTCTCTCAAACATCTGCGTCTGCTCTTTGCTCAATTCATCTCTGTGTCAAAACAAAATATTACCGATTATTACCTCCTGTATCCCTGTGTGTCAGATGCCCTTCCATCCCGCTGTAGCTCTGCGTGTTAGATAAATTGGTCATAATCTTAACCAAACGCCATTTACCTGAAAAAAGAGATGAACTGTGGAGCCTTTTCCACCAGAGCTTTGGTCACGTTGGACACACATCTGGACATGGAGGCCTGGCTGATCCCGATCGTGTCTCCCATCGAGGTCTGATACGAACCCGAGGTGTAGAACCCTAAAGCGGCCATCACCTGCACCTCTGGACTGATGGCTCTGGACCTCTGAGTACGACGAGAAAGGCTCTGAAACAAACAACAAAATGCATATGATCTGACTAAGAAAGAGAATATTTAGCAATGTTATTGTAGTAAAGTCGGAACGCCACAATAACCAATTTGGTGTTGAAATTTTGGATCTTACCGGCATTCTACACCTCAAATGATCTGAATAGCAAATACTGACATATAAATGTTTATTAATGTGCATTGTCCCCATTTTTTTTTTTTTTTTTTTTTGTAAGCTTAAATACATACAAATCTAAAAAATCTATTTCTAGGGCCATGGTTTAATGCATTCATAAAACTAAATTATGTTAATGATAAATGCTCGTTGTTATCAATAATGTTTATATAAATATTACGGTAATTTACCATATAAAATACTCACGTCTCTTAATAGCTCCACCAAATACAGTATGAAGGACTTGGGGAAGCCAAAATGTGTGATGAGAAAGTTATCAGAGACAGAGTCCAGGTCGAATCGGTCCAATGTCTTTTGTCCTCGTCCGTGGAGCAGCAGGTCACAGTCCAGGATGGCGATGGAGATGGCCATAGTTACAAATCTATAACAGTGGAATAAACAAAATTATATCAACAAATCACACTCAAAGTAATAACTGATCTGTATCTTGGTAGGCCATTTATAAACAGACTATTTAAAGATGCATTATGTCACTTTTCTGGTACGTCACCTGCTTGCCTCCATGTAGACGTTTTTGCTTACCCTGGAATGTTCCACAGTATGGCATTAAACTTATCTATCTTGCATTCACCTCTCCGCAGATTTGACCTGTAACTTGGCCTGGTGGAGTCACCCCGACAGACCGTTTAATGCCATACTGTGGAACATCCAGGCAAAGCAATAGCATCTTCACGGACAAAAGCAGTTGGAAGGAGAAAAGTTACACTGTGCAGCTTTAATACAAATCTATAACACGTATTAGACAATGATATTCTGTTAAATTTGTTAATTGATTACACATTTTCTATGCTATTACACTTCTGTTTAGGTTTCAAAAGGCGTAAAAATACAAACGACTGCAATTAATGTGGCAATAAAATGAACAGGCTACTTACACACAACGCTGTAAACGATGCTTAATTGTTCAAAAATCTATTTATGCGTGGGATTACACATTTATCAAAGCTTGTGCAGTTTACGCTTGGTCATGGCACCATCCGATTCCACATCTGTGCCCTCAAAAAAGAAGAAATAGCTGAAAGATTGATACGAATGTTGTTAGCTTGCTAGCGGCTAACAAACCAAAACAAACGCGAGGTAAAACTAGCTAGCTATGCGCATTCACAGATTCAACAAAATACACCAGTCTTAGAAATGCGTTAATTATTTATATTTTAATTCTATTTAGTCCTAAAGCATATTTAATAGTTTTTTTTAAATATTTAGACAAGCAGTAAGTTAGCTTTTAAATACAATTGTGCTAAAATGTATTGAAAGTGCGTACGTGAACGCTAAGCCACCCAAACAAACGGAGGATAAACAGAGCAGTGGCTCGGCTGCTGTCGATGTGTTAAATGTGGAATTTTGAACGTATAAATTCATAAGTTATTCGTTGTTGAATGTAATCGCATTCGTACGCACTCATGCCTCACTAAAACAGCACAAATAAGGAAATATCTAATGTAAGTACCCGTATTTCTGCATTGGAGTAAAATGCGTGCGTGTGTATGTGTGTTTGTGTTAGCTTGTAGCATTAGCAACAGAGGCTAGCGTTCGGACTAATAATGACTCATCTTTAGCATCCACGTCCCTTTAACAGAGAAAGTCGTATGAAAACTCCGAAATCTTCATTTATTTCGCTTCTCATCCACGTTTTATTCATTTTAAGGTAGTTGTCACTGTTGTGGTAAAGAGATTTAACCCTATAAATGTGATTCATGTGGATTTGTGGCGATGTCCGAGGCCTGTTTTTTCTCTTGTTTTTGCTCTAATGAGTGTAATACTGCGTTAAAAACTGTAGAAACTATGCTGCAATTCAGTGTTTGTCTGTGTAAAATGTAGATGTAGTGTTCTTGATGTCTCCCCTCATCCTAATTTTGTGTATATATTAGACAATTATCCTGTACCATATTCAAAGATTCAAAGCTTTTATTGTCATATGCACAGTAAAGAAACACGTTTGCCTGTACAATGAAATTCTTACTTTGCTGTCCACTCTGGATGCCAAGAGCATGCAAAAAAATTAAAATAGATAAATAAGATAAAGAGAAGCATGTAAAAAAGTATAATCAATAGAAACAATCTTTACCGAATATACACTATGAAAAAGATGCTATGTACATATTTACAGATTATGTGCAACATTGGTTTTTGTGTGCAACTGTCAGTAGTAAAAACGGGGTGTAAACATGGTTGATATCGTGCAAACAGGAAGTGTAAACGTGGTTGATATAGTGCAAACAGGAAGTGTAAACATTCAAGCAGTTATATGTGCAGCTGTAATCTAACAGATTAGTTTAACAGTTGGTCAATAATAGTGCAAATTACTCATGTGTAAAGTATCGGTCAATCAATGTCCAGGAGGGGGGGGCTATTGCTCAACGGTTCAAGAGTCTGATAGCTGGGAAGAAAGAGTTCTTAAATCTAGTAGTCCTGCTTTTCAAACTCCTGTGATGTGTTTAATAAGTCCTGTGAGGAAGGATGCACTTCCTAACTCAGTTTACTTATTGGATCGTTAAAGGTGGAACCCACAGCAGGTGATCGGTCAGAATCACTTGGTTGAAGAATCTTTATTGAATGCTGTCTGATTGAGTATGTGCATGTGTGTGTGGTTGGACATAATCTACGGTGGCCGAGGGGTGCAAACTTAGGTAGCAAGACCGAAAACACGCACAAGGCGATGAAAGTGCTCCAAACCTGAAGAGGGCGCTCTCAGTGTAACATTGATCAAAGAGCAAAGAGCAAAGATCAAGGTCAGCTTTGTTATTGTACAAATGATATGCAACACTGAAACTATCGAACATGGCAAAACTGACACAAATAACTAAAGGGTTTATACTTGGCCAGCTCTTACCAGAAGGGCAGAAAACAGACGACATTAGGCGCTTTGTGTTACAATTTTGTATGAAAAGCGCCTTATAAATATTGTTTGATTGATTGATTGATAAAAGAGCTCCATCTGGTGGTCACAAAATTTGAGCGTGAGTCACTCACTCTCAATTACACAATCAAACAAACACTTGCACAAGACACACACAGAGTACAGTAATGCGAAAGGCAGGTATTAATAGTCCGCGCTACTAAACACTGCTACTTGTAACGATCTCTCCGACAGACTAACAACCCGCCGCGGGATAGAGTCCAAGGCGTCTTCTGATTGGACGAGAGTCCAGGTGGAGTCAGGTACATGGCAAGTGAGGAGTTAGTGTGAAAGTCTGTGGCTCCCAGCGGCCACACGGAGTCCTTTTCTACAAGTCCTTTATACAAGTCCTTTATTTTGTATGTCTTAGGTTCTGGTTACATCATGGACAGTGACTTAAGTCCGCAAGATAAAAAAGATCTGGACAAATTTATCAAGTTTTTTGCCCTGAAGGTGAGTGTATAATGGTGATCCAAAATATTTCATGATTTGAAATAGGTTTTGTCAAAAGTAAATCATAAGTCGGATACTAATACATTCTGAAACTACTCGATACTCTTTTGAGCAAATCAAAAAAATGTGAGCTTTCCTGAACAGAATATAAGACCTTACTGTAAAATAAAGAAAGTATGTGTTGAATATTACTTTGTATTACTAAAAAAGTTGCATTTTTAAAATTTTCATAATCGGTTTTGAGTGTTGAGCCCATTCCTCAGTTTAAAATCGAGTTTGAACATTTAGTACTATGACAAGACTACTTTGAAACCCACGTAACCAAAAAAAAGTACTGATTGTATTTTTAAAAATTCTTTTCTAGACTGTCCAGGTAATAGTTCAAGCACGACTAGGGGAGAAGATATGGACTCACTCGTCTTCATCACCAACAGGCTCAGATTGGGTAAGCTGACATAAACAGCCAGTATGTTTATATATAGACCTGTAGTCTGCTGCGTTTGTTACATTATTTGTGTATTATTTTGTTTTCAGTTTAATTTAGCCATCAAAGACATCCCAGAGGTGACCCATGAAGCTAAAAAGGCTCTGGCCGGACAGCTCCCCGGCATCGGACGGTCCATGTGTGTGGAGATTTCTCTAAAAACATCAGAGGTACAATATTTTGACCAGGATTTTAGGTCTACTAATATAACAACTACTACTACTACTACTACTACTACTACTACTACTACTACTAATACTACTATTTCTTCTAAGATATAAAAAATATACTTGTTAAATGCACAGAATTGGTAATAATGTCAGTATTTAACACAGTTACCAGATTGTTTATTTTTTAAACCACAGACATTTTATCATTTTAATTTGTACCAAGAAACACAATTCTGGACTCAAAATGGGACTAAATCTCCAACAGCTAATTACATAACAAGATGTAAATTGAAACTGAACCAGGGACTAAACCAGGGACTAAACCAGGGACTAAACCAGGGACTAAACCAGGGACTAAACCAGGGACTGATTGAACCAGAACTATACCAGAACTAAACCTAAAATAGTCTCATAAATCTACAATTATTTAGCTTTTTATTCACGTTTGGTTCATTTGAAGGTGTTGTAAAGAGATTTAACCACAAAAATATCTGTCCGAGGCCTATTTTCTCTTCTTTATTTTTAAATATAACCCAGGGCTCTCAAGTTTTGAGCGGGGTCGTGCGTGTGACTGCAATTTCCGAGGACCGGGGGGTGCGAGTGAACAATTTTGGGCGCTTGAATTGCGTGAGAAATGCCGTGTGAATTGTGTGTTGAGAGCCCTGTTTGTCTAAAGAGCAAACTTAAACTACAAAGCAACTAATGAGAGTTATATAAATGAAGTTATTACCTGATGGTTCTCAGTTTGTTTTATCATCACCGCACTTTGTCAGTGCGCGCTGAGAGGGGCGGGGGGGAGCGGGACATTTTTAACGGATTCACGTAAGAGTCTGGTTAATGCACCGGGCCCGCGTCTCACCGCGTCTCACCGCGTCTCACCATGGGCAGTTCGGCTCTAGGCCGCGCGTATTCCGCGCGTAAGCCGTCGGGGGGGACACGTTACGCACAGACGGAGACACGGGGACCGGAGTCGGTGCGTCTCAGAGGAGACGTGGCACCGGGACTGAGGCTCAGGACGTGCCCGGGGGACGGCGTGTCTGCTCCGGCCTCCGCTCGGACCGCACGGTTGGGAGCAAACGCGCCGTCCCCCCCCTCCCCCTGCTCCCCCGGAGCTCCCCCGGAGCAGGGGGAGGGGGCGGCGCTGAAAACGCGCGGAGCCTGCATAAACTAAGCCACACAGACCGATTTTCTGGGCACAAAAAAATAAAAAATAAAAAAAATAACACAAATCAGCGTGAGAAATGCCATGTGTGGCGTGTGCGCGTGTGAATACGTCGAATTGCGTGTGTCACACTCTCAATGCATGAGCCTTGAGAGCACTGATAACCCAAAACGAATGCTCTAACGACTATAATACTACATTTAATACTGTACAAACAACACTGTAATTCTGTGTTTCTCTGTGCAAAATGAAGCCTAATTTATACAGATAAATATAAAATCTGTATAATTATTACTTGCTCCTATTTCTCCAGGGTGACTCTATGGAGCTGGAGACGTGGTGTTTAGAAATGAATGAAAAGTGAGTTGATTCCTCTTGCCAAACATTACTAATACACTAAAACTATATATTAAATTGTCATAAAATAATTGTCTTGTAGATGTGATAAGGACATTAAGGTTTCGTACACCGTCTACAATCGTCTCTCTGTCCTGTTGAAATCACTGTTGGCCATCGCCAGAGTCACGCCTGCCTACAAACTGTCCAGAAAGCAGGGCCACGACTATGTTATTTTGTACAGGTGAGTGGTTTTGATTAAGTTATTTCATTAAAATTATTATTGACACATTGGAAAAGACCTTACACCTTATAATTTGGTTACTTAAAATACAATTGAAATTTAATAGACCAGTGACGACTATTATTTTGAGTCATTATTATGTCTTTGAGCTTGAAATACATTTTTTTTTACTAGTACCAAACCAAGCAGCGTAGTGACCTGCGTGAAGTTGGCCGCCCATCAAACACACACCTACACAAATACTATGTCAATCGTTTGTGCTTCGTTAGTGCTGCAAAAAGTTTCGTTTGTGCTGCTTTAGTTTTTGAGATATTAACGATTCTTTTATAGGTCAAATTGGGGTCAGGTAGCCCCCACGAAGCTTAAAAATGCTCTAAAATGGCCCAAAATGGTGTCAATCATTTGTGCTTCGTTTGTGCTATTTTGTGCTGCAAAAAGTTTCGTTTGTGCTGCTTTAGTTTTCGAGGGGGGGCTGGCTGACCCCAATTTGACATATAAAAAAAAAAAAAACTAAAGCAGCACAAAGGAAACTTTTTGCAGCACAAAACAGCACAAGCGAAGCACAAACGATTGACATAGTTTTTGTGTAGGTGTGCGTTTGATGGGGGGACAACTTCACGCAGGTATTGTAGTGACATTGTGGCAAGAAATAAATTGCAGTTTGTTGCAGTTATTCAGTGTAAAACAATAATATTATCAAGGCTAGTTTGACTACAAAACTTATTTTAAACAAAAAGGATTCTTGTGAGTTTTAAGTCGTGTTCTCATGTTGTGCCTCCTCAAAAACAGACCTGGAGTTGTGTTTTGTTTCATTCACACATATTTGAGTAACACTTTAGCTTTAGAGATGTAGACAGTCTGAGTGGTTGGCTGCTCTTGTGGCTGCCTGACTCACACACTGAGCAGATTTTGAAACTGGAAACAGTTTTTTGAGTTCAGTTTTTAACATCATACCAGGGGATTTTAACCGATGAAGAAGTGCATGGACACAAGTCGGGGACTGTTGGAGTTTGTGAAATAATTTTCCTGTATCCATGGAGACTGTACAAGAGGCTAGGCTAAGGAGCTATGGACATTTGAGATGCTACAAGCTTTTTACACCATATTTTTACAACGAATGTGGCAGAAGATCTTCCAGAGGAAACACTTGGAGGGAATGGACCATTTCATTACCAACCGAAACACGAGAGCGGAGTAAGGCTAGGTCCACAGAACAAAGCTCCTGGATTTTTTTTTTTAATGTGGGTTGAAAAAAAATTCACGTCCACACGTGTCGGATCAGTAAATATTCGCATCCAAACGAAAACGAAGCGCTGAGTGAAAACGATGTAATACATACGCCACACCGATATGTGGCGCTGTAAACAGGAAACAGCCAGAGCCACCGGAAACGCAACACTACAAAGCATAAAGTCCTTTCTCTTCTGCAAACAAACAAACACAAGAAGATAATAATGATGGCGAACGCACATACAAAAGCCGACTCGTTCATCAAGAGAAAAAAACAGGGCGGCTGAAGAACAGCGTCCTACCAGCCCAACCAGAGTGTGAGAGGATTGGAGCACCGACGAAGTGAAGATGGTTCAGCTTTTAGAGTTTTTAAATCCGGGTTAGAGATCCAGGTTAACTCGCCATCCATCTGGGACAAACGAACGACCTGGCCTGAATAAAGATCAGACAGACCAGTGTAAGACTATCAGTGTATTATGTGCACACACTATAAATATATCTAATTGTACAATAAATAAAGTTCAAGTTGCTAAACAATTCAATTCAGTTAATAATGACATCAATGATGTGATTCTGTATTCAAGTATTTGTGATTCAAATATTGAGTGCTATGAAATGTAAAATTGCATAGTGTAATTTTAAAGTGAATTAAGTGAATGTAAACTGGGCACCAAACAACTATCCGGTCTGGCCTTAAAAATGCATTTAAAAAAGTGCATGAATTTGTACAAACAGGACATTAATAACAGCAAATAGGTCCCTGAATATTCAACATTAATTGCACTTGTTTGAAAGAAGAACTCTAAATATGCAGGGTTTGTGCGCTAAACGTGTGAATGAAACAAAACGAGGTCTGTTTTTGACGAGGAAACATTATAACAGATTAAAAATAGTGTAATATGGGTCCTTTACTGTAGGCTTTCCGTTCACCCAATATTATGATACAACTTATATTTTTATTTAGTGCTTGGATGATTTTAATAAGTTATAATGAATATATATGTATTTTTTCTTATAGAATCTATTTTGGTGAGGTCCAGCTCAGTGGATTAGGGGAAGGTATGGCTGTGTCGTGAAGTGAAGCGTTTGTTTACATTGAAATATTCTCAAAAATTCACTAAAATGTCTTGTTTTTTTGTATTATTCTCCCAGGTTTTCAGACGGTGAGAGTTGGTGTGGTGGGGACTCCGGTCGGCACAGTTACCCTCTCCTGCGCCTATCGTACGAACCTCGCATTTATGTCCAGTCGGTGAGTCATGGATAAGAAAAAACACATTCATAAATGCTGCAGTTTTTCCCATTCCCAGCAGCTTTACTTCACTGGCAAATAAAAAGAGAAAATTTAGTTTAATTTCCTATTTCCAGCTGCTTTAAGTAAACAATAATCAAATATTACCATCCTGAACTGAGCTAGTGAACAATTTTGGGAGGTAACTGAATACAAGTACTGAGAATATGTGTTCATCATACTAAATTTGAGTATTCTGGTGCAGTTATTTTTTCATTTTGGTGTTCAGTTACTTGTCTAAAATCAAATGAATACACTTGATCACACAATTTAGGCTTCAAACTGCACAGAAACAGTGAGAAAAACAGAAAATCCAGCTGTTATTTTTCAATTTTTTTCTAAATTCTAGTTAAATTAGTGATAGAAATACATAACTAACAGTGAAACAAACATAAGCTGCATTTTTATAACTCTGTGTAAAAGTACTCAGAATATTCACAAAACAGTGCCCTAATGTTTCAAAATACTTTAAAAATGTTGATAATGTATTAGAATGTATTTTATAAAGTGTTCTTCCCATCGCTGCTAGTAGAGTTAACACTTTTATCTTTATCTTTTGTCTTTAATATTCGCTTTTCTTGTCATCGTGCAGACAGTTTGAGCGGTCGGCTCCTATCATGGGGATCATTGTGGATCATTTTGTGGACGGTTCGTGTGGACAGAGGCCGGTGACCATGGGACAGCCGTGCAACTACAGGTACAACATACACAAGACGATTTAAAATGTCAACACTTTGGTCTGGTTTGATCAGAATACTGAAGAATAGTAAACCCACGACTCAACCAGGATTTAGGTCGGATTAACCGGGACCAGACCAGGACTTAAACAGGACTAAACCAGGACTAGATCAGAAGGACTATACCAGGACTAAACCAGGACTAGATCAGAGGACTATACCAGGACTAAACCAGGACTAGATCAGAAGGACTATACCAGGACTATACCAGGACTATACCAGGACTATACCAGGACTAAACCAGGACTAGATCAGAAGGACTATACCAGGACTAGATCAGAGGACTATACCAGGACTAAACCAGGACTAGATCAGAAGGACTATACCAGGACTAAACCAGGACTAGATCAGAAGGACTAAACCAGGATTAAACCAGGATTAAACCAGGATTAAACCAGGACTAAACCAGGACTAAACCAGGACTAAACCAGGACTAGATCAGAAGGACTATACCAGGACTAGATCAGAGGACTATACCAGGACTAAACCAGGACTAGATCAGAAGGACTAAACCAGGACTAAACCAGGACTAGATCAGAAGGACTATACCAGGACTATACCAGGACTAAACCAGGGCTAGATCAGAAGGACTATACCAGGACTAAACCAGGACTAGATCAGAAGGACTATACCAGGACTAAACCAGGACTAGATCAGAAGGACTATACCAGGACTATACCAGGACTATACCAGGACTATACCAGGACTAAACCAGGATTAAACCAGGACTAAACCAGGGCTAGATCAGAAGAACAAGACCAGGACAAGATCAGAAGGACTAGATCAGGACTAGATGAGAAGGACTAAACCAGGACTAAACCAGGACTAGATCAGGACTAAACCCAGAGTAAACCAGAACTAAATCAGGTCTGGATCAAAAGGACTAAACCAGGACTAAACTTGGACTAAACCAGAGCTTCTCCAGGACTAAACCTCCAAATGCAGGTTGGAAATCCAAATGAGGAGGACAGAACTTCATCAGAAATCGTTAACTCTTCTCTCTTTTCTCTCCCTTTCTTTTCCTTGTTTCTCTCTCTTCTCTCAGACCTCCAGACGACGACGACGGTCCATTTCCCGGAGTCCAGGATTCACAGGAAGTCTGCACCACCTCCTTCTCCACCTCTCCGCCCTCACAGGTACAAACCGTCTCACTTTAGTTTATGCCTCCTGACAGAGAAGAGGCTGAACTTGTGTCACTTTCTGTTTCATGTGGATAATTAGAGATCTGAACCATAAACCAGCTCAACAAATCTGCATCTGACAGCTACAGGTTTAAATTTCTGAAAACTGTGCGCACGATGTAACTTTTTTCATGGGGGATCTGCTGCCACCTGCTGGTCTCCATATGAACTGTTTTGCTTTGATTGAAACATTTCACAGTATGGCATTTAAACTATTTCCATATATTTATACAAATTTTTTGTATAAATTACCTTGATAGATATTGATTTTTATTGTTAACAGGGTCTCTCCGCAGATCTGACCTGTAACGGGGCCTGTTGGCGTTACCTGCTTGTCCCCGTAAAGATATACAAGTTTAATGCCACACTTTGAAACATTCTACACCAGGGGTGTCAAACTCATTTCGGTCTGGGGGCCATATCCAATCTACTCTGATCCCAAAGGGGCTGGATCAGAAAACTCACGGCAAATATACCCCAAAAATAGCAATAAGTCCAAATATTTGTCCAGAGAAACACAAATCTATTACAGCTGTTTCTTCAGTCCAGCAATAATTTGTTTATCTTTTGTCTTCTCAATTCTCTGTTCAAGTTCTTATATTGTTTGAAATGCCTCGTAGTGGCGTTTAAGATTATATTCCTTGAGCACCGCCGCTTGTTGCAAACACACCGAGCGTACAGGTTTCCCATTCACCTCCGTGAACAAATAGGAATTAGTCATTTTTTCTTGAAAAATCCTGCGCTCGGCGTCCACTTATCTCATTTTTGACATTTTGCTGATGAGGATGTCACGGTCAACAGTCAAAACGACGGTCTTTTAAGAGCGTTTGGAAAAAGGCTTCAGCCGTGTCTCAATTCCCAGAGTGCACGGTTCGGAGCGTGGTTTGAAGGGCATGTACGTCACATCCGGCGCGACGACTGCTGTCCCATTTCTTTGCACAGTTAACACGCAAGCTGAAGACCGCAGTCGTTTCCATGGAAATCGGGGCATGGACCAAGCGCGTGAAAAAGCACGCTTCGCGCATTCATATATCCCAGCATGCACCGCGCGCTACTTCTTCACCGATGCCCATGCGGTCTGCGGACTGCACTCAGGGCTGTGCAAGTATGCACAGTCATGACTGCGGTCTGAGCACCCTTAAAACCACGCTCCGAACTGTGCACTCTGGGAATTGGGACACCGCTTTTATTTGTGCTGCTCTGGTGGGAGGGGCCACGCACAGAGACGCTGCGAAGCTAAACTGCGCAGAAAATTCCCAATATTTTAATAGAAAATAAAATATAATTAAAATATCTTAATAGAAAATCCAGATTAAAGGTCTTGGAGGGCTGGATCCGGACCCCGGGCCGCATGTTTGACACCCCTGTTCTAGACAAAACAATAACATTTCATAGTGAAAAGTTACACAGTGCTTCTTTAAGTTGTTTTAATTTGGTTTTCCAATATTGATAAAGGTTTAAAGTTAAATCCGTGTTCCAGCTGTTTCCCCTCTGTTACTGTTTCTCACTGTCAACCTGTGTTCTCTCTTTCTCTGTTTTTCTTCTTTTTATTTACTTTTATTTAAACTTTTTCCCCCGTCACAAAAGTGCGTTTGTACCCTGAGTCCGTCTCCCTCCAAACTGTCTAAGCCCCTCCCCCTGGACAGTCTCCCGCTCCCATTGGCTCCTGGACTTGTCACTCACAACACTGTGAGTCCCACCCCCGTGTGCCGTGAACTAACCCCGCCATGTTTCAGGATTAAAGCTGCACTATGGAACTTTTTGGGTGGATGTGCCTGCTACTTACTGTCTTGTCTCTGTGGAGGTGTTATTGCTAAAAATACATTGAAAAACATGTGTTCTGTCTGTGTGTGTGGGCTTGTCTCTCCACAGATCTGACCTGTAACTTGGCTGTAACTCTCCACCCTAAATGTTACATAGTGCATTTTTAAATTCACCATGTTTGTTTTTTGTTTTGAGGTCACGTCGTGTTAAATGTCTTGATATTTTTGCAGTTTATCTCAAATGTAAAATGTCTGTTGAGTTTCTAGTGTCACAGAAAACGTGATTTGACTTTAAAATTATCCATAAATGATCCAAATGCAAAAATATCAGTGTAATCTTCCAAATAAGGTTGTTAAGCAAGTTTGGGTTTGTTTTTGCAGCTTTTTGGTCACATCCTAAATAGAAAACACATGCAGTATAGTAAACTCGTCCTAATGCATGCTAATTGTTAAAATCCAGTTGTTAGTCTTTACCAAAGGACACATTTTTATTTAGTTTTAGTCATGCTCTTTATGTTTTCTTCTAGATGTACAGCTCCAGACTGTGCTGTCAGACTCCGCTCATCACAGGCCCAGAGCTGTGTCACCCCAACGCCAACAACCAGGTAAAAGAAACGTGCCAGAGTTAAAGGTCCAAATTCATGTTCTAACGCTGTTTCCTCCTCAAAAAAATAAAATAAAAAAAATGGAGTTGTGTTTGTTTTAGGGCTGCTAGTTTAACACGTTATTTAGATAAATTAATTACATTGCAAATTAACGCGTGATAAAAATTAATGCAATTAATTATCAGTGGCAATTCAATGTGCGCGCATTTTAAATTTGGCCTGCGGGGCCTTTGAACGGCGAGTTTATTTATAAAAATGTGACAGAGCGTTGTCCCCGGGGAGAGCACGTGAAGACGCGCCCATTTCCTCATCTGCTGCTCCTCGCGCCGAACCCTTTTTATTATCAACCATAAACTTAATTCCCCATAACCTCTCCAGCGTGTTCTGCCGTGACTAAGGGTGCACACTTAGAAGCGCCACTTAGGATGCACACTTTTGCCCATCCGAATCACGCTAAACCCGATCATTTACTCACCCTCGCGCTGCCGCCTTCTCCCTCCTCCTGCGGTGCAATCTGGCAAACCTGGACACATCCACGCCGGCAGTTTAAATCCTCCAGTCTCGCGGATTCCAGGGGTCATGTGAGCCATGAGTAATCTGCACAGGCAATTATTTGTATTCTCTGTATATTTGAAGCTTTGTATATTATTTATTGACGTTGCATGAAAGCTTCTGTACGTGCTCACCTTTTGGGACCAGAAATATTCACCATTTAATAGTGGAATGGTGTAAATGAGCTTTTGAATGAATGTTCTGTAATGTGGGAGGGGGTATACAGGTGCACTCTGCAGGTCTGCTGGTCTTGGTTACAGTGGAGGTAATGTGCACGGAGAGAAAGAGAGCGAGTGAGAGACTGAAATACTGAAAGACTTAAAGGGGAAGTCTGCAGCCTTTTCACTGTAAATATTTTTTCACGCACGTTTGACACCTTTTTTGCACTGTGGGAGAGCACAATAAACCACCTAAAAATTTATTAAAATCCGATTAAGTAGATTAATTAATTGCAAATCCTGTAATTAATAGGCTATTAGTTATTATATTGTTTATTTGAAAGTGTAATTTTTTTTCACATATAGTACATGGCCCCGGTCATCCTCTCCTTAATACAGTGCAGTCGTCCAGTCCCATGTGCAAAAAAACACCCCCAAAGCATGATGCTACCACCCCCATGCTTCACAGTAGGGATGGTGTTCTTGGGATGGCACTCATCATTTATTTATTATTTATTTATATCACTTATTTGTCCCCGAAGGGAAATTTGTCCTCTGCATTTGACCCATCCTTTATTCAGGTGCAGTGGGCAGCACATGACTGTGCCCGGGGACCCATCTCCATGGTCTTGTTGCATGTTTTGGGTTGCTGGGGGAAACTGGAGTGCCCAGAGGAAACCTACCCAGGCACGGGGAGAACATGCAAACTCCACAGAGAAAGGCCACCGTGCCGCCAAACTTCTTCCTCCAAATGACTTTCTCCCATGACTCCTCTGGATCATCCAAATGGTCATTGGCAAACTTAAGACGGGCCTGGACATGTGCTGGTTTAAGCAGGGGAACCTTCTGTGCCATGCATGATTTTAAACCATGACGTCTTAGTGTATTACCAACAGTAACCTTGGAAACGGTGGTCCCAGCTCTTTTCAGGTCATTGACCAGCTCCTCCCGTGTAGTTCTTGGCTGATTCCTCACGTTTCTTAGGATCACTGAGACCCCACGAGGTGAGATCTTGCATGGAGCCCCAGTCCGAGGGAGACTGACAGTCTTCCATTTTCTAATAATTGCTCCAACAGTGGATCTTTTTTTCACTAAGCTGCTTGGCAATTGCCCCATCACCCTTTCCAGCCTTGTGGAGGTCTACACTTTTGTCTCTGGTGTCTTTGGACAGCTCTTTGCTCTTGGCCATGTTAGTAGTTGGAGTCCTACTGATTGTATGGGGGTGGACAGGTGTTTTTATGCAGCTAACAGCCTCAAACAGGTGCTTCTAATTTAGGAGAATAAGTGGAGTGGAGGTGGACTTTTTAAAGGCGACTAACAGATCTTTGAGGGTCACAATTCTAGCTGATAGACAGGTGTTCAAATACTTGCACTACGTTCAGACTGCAGGGCTTAATGCTCAATTCCGATTTTTTTGTGAAATCAGATTTTTTTGCGAGGCCGTTCACATTTCCAATTAAATGCGACTTGTATGTGATCTCCAGTGTGAACTTAAAACGCCCCAAAAGTGTCCCGCGTGCGCCTTGGAGGACACGATGACGTCACACGCAGCGAACGTGCTCAGTGTTTACAGAAGTAGCCTAAAGTTACTGCGTAGCGGAGCTAGAACATGTACAGCCTATTTGTTTTAAAGAGGAGAAGGAGAATGTTTCTGGCCACAGCGTTTTGTGGGACAGTGACAGCAACGTCTGCAGAAATGAACGTGTTGGTGTGGAGTCGCAGACAAGAGTGGTGGGATTGCTACGTGCTTCGCCTCTTCGGCGTACCACATAGCACGGAGTGCTACATGCTACGGAGTTTATATACTATTTTCGCATGACGAGAAGAACGTTTTGTGTACATTTTCTTGTACCAATCTCGCTGGAGGAAACACTCCCAGGTCAGATGAATGCGACCTGGCTGTTCAGACTGAAGTCACATGCCAAAAGATCGGATATGTATCGGTTTTAGGATCACATATCCAAGTGGCCTGGATCGCATTTGAAAAAATCTGATCTGTGTCGTTCACGCTGTCATTACAGGTCACATAGAGGCGAAAAAATCGGTTTTGGGTCATTTCAGGATGCAGTGTGAATGTAGTCTTATTTGCAGCAGTATCATATAAATAAATGGATTTTTTTAGATTATGTATCTCATAGTGGACATGCACCTACGATGAAGATTTCAGACCCCTCCATGATTTCTAAGTGGGAGAACTTGCAAAATCGCAGGGTGTTCAAATACTTATTTTCCTCACTGTATCCCAGTCCAGCCCTGGTGACATCTGGTTTAATGTGCAGGTGATGCATGCTGGGAAAGAGGGCGGAGTCGCGCTGATCCCGACACAAACACAGGAGGCTCATCTGACAGTGGAGCAGGGTCATAATACCTTCACCAGCAGGTCTCTACACTATGATTATCATTATTATTAAACCTTTCCTAAACAGTAGAAAAGCTGTGATTCTAAAAGTATTTCCTGTGCAGTGGGGATGAGGAGGGTCTGAGTCACAGCGGAGAGGGAAGAAGCGTCTCTCCTTCAGATCCGGTCGAGTCTTTGTCAAATTTCACCAGAAAAGTCGGAGCTTTCGTCAATAAACCAAACGCACAGGTAAAAAGTACTGCTGATCTGGTAATAAAATAAAGGGACTATAACAGTGTCTTAAACACACGTGGATGTGGTGATTTCTCTTGTTCTGATGTTGTGTTTTTCAGTTGACCGCAGCGAGTCTGGACCTGCCGTTCGCTGCGTTCGCTCCCAGAGGTCTGGACGCCGAAGAGAACGACCGAATGGTACAAATAAACCTTTATATATTAATTTATTTCAGATGCAGGATACGAAAAATATTCAAGGCAAACAAATTAATCCATAAAGTTCATTAACAAGTATAAACATCTGTACGGTCTAAAATGGGGCTGGCACTGATCTTTTTCCTGAGGGACATTTTTGAATCCAGGCCTGGATCAATCACTGCGTGCACATGGACGAGTGTAATCCAATCGCAAACGGATTGGGATCGTATCGGATTCATGTGTACAGACTAAGGATCGTATAGGGATTGATTTCCCCGAATCTGATTGGAACCCCTGGCTTAGGCCGATAGTAATCCGCTTGGTGCCGCCTCGTGCACGATATTGGATCCGATTGGCGTACTGCGCATGTGCGGGAATTTTCGCCAGTGATTTCACCCGGAAGTGTCAGGAGGCACCGACGCCGTCTTAAGTAGCGATTGTTCCCGGAAAAGTCAGACGAAATCATGGCTGCGAAGAAAGAATGCACAGCACGTACACCAATGCTGCTCCGTCAAACTCCTCGAGCGCCATCTTTGTATACCGCCACATAGTTTGTTGTGTTTTTATTGAAGTAGTTGGACGACAGCGCCACATAGCGTAGCGTAGCCGGCCAGGTCGCTGACCATTATCCGATTACACGAGTTTCATGTGCACTTGGATCTAAGGACAGACCACCCGCCGAGTAACGGGATCAGATTTGGAGAAATCCAATCCGATCCTACCATGTGCACGCAGTTACTGGTGTAACAAATGCAAATTTCGTTTAAATATTGGTGAATCTAATCTCACTATGCGTGACGGAGTCAAATCCCGCACTAACCTAAGTATCTCCAAACAGCCCGCGCTCGCCTCTTACCCGGTTTCATTCATTCCGCTGTTTTCCACTCCGTGTCCCGTTCCCCGTCTGTCCGGTCTGTTCTCTGATATATTTACCGTCCGTTCACAACCGCAGTCGTCTTGGTGCGCACAAGTCCGCTGTTAAATCATTCACATCCAGAAATTTGTTTTCCAACAAACTTCAAACCAGGATCCATCTCCTGTTCACAAATCCCACTGTCAAACCAAGCGCCTCTTTCACTTCCTGTTTCTATCGTCATGCGTTGGCGTCTGACGTCACAGTGACGTCATCACAAAATATTGGTAAATTATCAGTATTATTATTACTGGTTCTGCTACAGGCGCCACGGCCATGTGGCCATGGCCATGTTATCAAAAGGTATTTTAAAAATATTTTTGTTATTGTTAATTGGGTTTTAGTGGGGGAAACACATTATTTTTGTGTTAATTGGCTCGGGGGAGGAGCTTTGATGGATAAAAGAGCCACTGCCCCTCCCTCAGTCAGTCTGGACCTGGAGTTGTACACAGAAGCACTCTTCACACTTTTTTCTTTTTGGGAAGGAACTTCATTAATTAAACCATCAAAAACCTCTTTCTGACTAAGCCATCGTCAGTACACAGGAACAGACCCCGCCGCCGCACTATGTTATAATAATGATTACCAAATATGCGCGGGAGGCCGGATTAACTCGATTAACTAAACGTCTCCACTCTGATCTCTTCTTGTGTGTAATTGATTGTTCTTTTGTATTTGACCGTTCTTCATGTATTTGATTGTTCTTCATGTATTTGACTGTTCTTCATGTATTTGACTGTTCTTCATGTATTTGACTGTTCTTCATGTATTTGACTGTTCTTCATGTATTTGACTGTTCTTCATGTATTTGACCGTTCTTCATGTATTTGACCGTTCTTCATGTATTTGACCGTTCTTCATGTATTTGATTGTTCTTCATGTATTTGACCGTTCTTCATGTATTTGATTGTTCTTCATGTATTTGATTGTTCTTCATGTTCATGTTCCAGGTGCAGCCCCCAGACTCCCCCTCGTGCCCCTCCCCGCTCCAGGGCAGTCTGCACTCACAGGGCTCAGAGGGCTCCGGGCCCCAGGACGACTTCGTCATGGTCGACTTTGTACGAAAAACAGTATTTTCCTGTTTTATTTAGTCTGCAGACACACATATATTCATGTTCTACATGTATCAGATCAACCACAGATGTATTACAGACATATGACAGTGACACTTAAATGAAGTTCAAAGTTCAAAGTCATCTTTATGGTCAAAAACCATATGTACAGGTCGCATACACAGGATTTGAAATCACAGCGCCCCCTAGGCCCACAGTGAACATAAAACATGTGATAAACAAGACAATAAACACCATGACTAAAACATCACATATACCCGTAGCAAAAGTACAGTAAACTGCTGCTTAAATGACACTTAAATGTGACTGACACTGCTGCTTAAATGGCACTTAAATGTTACTGACACTGCTGCTTAAATGACACTTAAATGTGACTAACACTGTTGCTTAAATGGCACTTAAATGTTACTGACACTGCTGCTTAAATGACACTTAAATGTGACTGACACTGCTGCTTAAATTACACTTAGATGTGACTGATACTGCTGCTTAAATTGCACTTAAATGTGACTGACATTGCTGCATAAATTACACTTAAATGTGACTGACACTGCTGCTTAAATGGCACTTAAATGTGACTGACACTGCTGCTTAAATTACACTTAAATGTGACTGACACTGCTGCTTAAATTGCACTTAAATGTTACTGACACTGCTGCTTAAATGACATTTAGATGTGACTGATACTGCTGCTTAAATGACACTTAAATGTGACTGACATTGCTGCATAAATTACACTTAAATGTGACTGACACTGCTGCTTAAATGACACTTAAATGTTACTGACACTGCTGCTTAAATGGCACTTAAATGTTACTGACACTGCTGCTTAAATGACACTTAAATGTGACTGACACTGCTGCTTAAATTACACTTAAATGACTCTGACACTGCTGCTTAAATGACACATTTGAGCTTTATTCCACTCCACATTGTGTTTTACTTATTTGTGTCATATAAGATAAGATATGCCTTTATTAGTCCCACAGTGGGGAAATTCCAGTGTTGCAACGCACAGATCAAGAACAGCACGAAAAAGTAACATGCAGCAGAACAATATAATAAATAAATAAATAATACACGCCTTTTGTACTTTTACTATGGGTATAATCCTCCTGGGACCCGAAGAAAAAAAAGTGTTTTTTATTTTTTTTATTTTTTTTACATTTTTACATTTTCTTTATTCATAATGTCAAATATAGAAACAACTTCTCCTGTGCGAGATCAATAAAGGTCAATCTTCTAATCCTTGACCACTGTAAGGCGCTTTGTGCTACAATTTTGTATGAAAAGCGCCTTATAAATGTTTGATTGATTGATTGAATGTGACTATAATAGTGTTAAATCCATGTGAAGTCAACAACCTACCAAAAACACTTTTTTTTTTTTGATGACCAACATCTCTAAGAAGCTTATACAGTCACCTGAAAATGTTTTTAGACTCCCTTTTAATTTCTTATTTTTTAATCATAGCACAGCCACAAACTAGAGTCTATCTCAAAACACTTATAAGACAGACTGGTGAACTCAAAGTGCACTATAAAGGACACAAATGAATGGGCGGGTCTCAGGAGGATATGTGATGTTTTAGTCATGGTGTTTATTGTCTTGTTTATCACATGTTTTATGTTCACTGTGGGCCTAGGGGGCGCTGCAGTTTTTGACAACACAGCCGACTTTGAACTTTGAACATATCCTCGAATATTACACGTGTATTTAACTCGTGTCTGTTATTAAACTAAGCACACACTTATATTATTTTATACGACTGTTCCAGAGGCCGGCGTTCTCCAAAGACGACCTGTTGCCGATGGACCTGGGCACGTTCTACAGAGAGTTCCAGAACCCTCCACAGCTCGCCTCCCTGTCGCTCCACATCAGCTCTCAGTCTATGGCCGACGACCTGGTAAGTCTGCAGCTTTCAAAAGAATAATGGATTTTATTTTTACAGAACACAGATCTTGAGAAAACAAAGTTATTCCATGATCTCGAGAAAACGATCACTGTATCTCCGTCGGTAAAGACGATGCCGGGCCAGTCTTCTGCGGAGGTGCCGTGGACTAATCTGGAAATTATCCCGAATTAAAAGACGTAATGCAAACTCCCCCTGTGTCAACCCCTGATCAATATATCGCCTTATCAGCTGATCGATTGTTATTCCAGACATTCTAATGACCAAAAACACGTCTATACAGAATGAGAAACAGCCCCGAAGTCAAACTGTCTGCCAGACAAAAAACCTGGACTAAACCTGGACCAAACCTGGACCAAACCTGGACCTAACCTGGACCTAACCTGGACTAAACCTGGACTAAACCTGAACTAAACCTGAACTAAACCTGAACTAAACCTGAACTAAACCTGAACTAAACCTGAACTAAACCTGAACTAAACCTGAACTAAACCTGGACTAAACCTGGACTAAACCTGGACCAAACCTGGACCAAACCTGGACCAAACCTGGACCAAACCTGGACTAAACCTTAACTAAACCTGGACCAAACCTGGACCAAACCTGGACCAAACCTGGACCAAACCTGGACTAAACGTGGACCAAACCTGGACCAGCCTGTTACAACATAGCAGTCGACAATTTAGTTTTTTTCTCGAGATCACGGAATAATTGTTTTGTTTTCTCGAGATCTCAAATGAATGATCTCCATTATCTCGGGACAACAAGGAAGAAAAAATATTGCTTATGAATATGTCCTCTGTGGACTTCCGTAGCCACTAGTGCAGCTGTGTACATTTTGTTCTACCAGGTTTTGAGTTTGGCTGAATACCGTGCGTCTGTATTTTACTCACATTGTTCTTTGACTTCTCCTCCTCAGGACTCTTTACCCGAAAAACTCGCCGTCTACGAGAAAAACATGGACGAGTTTGACGCTTTCGTGGACATGCTGCAGTAACTCAACAAAACGCAAACTATATAAAATAAAAAACCCTCAAAAACAGAAGAAACAGAAGCTCCCAGAGACTCGGAGGTGAAGTCAGAACAGAAACCAAACACTAAAATCTTATTGTAGCTCCATTGTAAATATCCAGGCAAGTGAAACTAACACACATACGTATGAGGTCACTGAAGGATTTAAATTCATCTGAATACTCGAACAACGGAAGATTATCAGACTGGATTTTAAATATTTGGATTTTTTCATTTTGACCATAATTAATACTAAAATAATCTGGAAAATGAATTTAAAAGAAAGTGACAAAAATTCTAATATTTGAAATTCATTCGTCAATATTTAAAATCTTCCATAGTTTTTTTTCCTTATTAAATGGAGGCCAGTTATTCCGTAATATTTGGTCTTTATGCTCCTGTAGCGCTCACGCACGAGTAGTTTTGTTTTTGGACAAATAATTCAAATTAAAATGGAGTACGCTGCCAATATGTATTTGTGTGTTTTCCCCTTTCGTGACGAGGATTTAATCCAAGGGAAACGGACTTCACAGCCCCAAAAAGATCTTGAATATTTGTTATAGAAAATAAGGTGACTTTAAAGGTGCATTGTGTAACTTTTCTGGTGGAGGGTCAACCAAAGTGTTACACAGCGCAGCTTTGAATTCCCAAAACATTTAGTCAGAATTCCCAGCTGGTATGGGATTTCAAAAGGGGAAAACAGATTTACAGTTTAAATTATTCTTATTTTTATCAAGATTTGAAAATACTGATATTAACTCCTGAGAGGGTCTGGCTGCAGAGCTCCAGCGTCGGGGGGGCGGGGTCGAACCCAGGTCCCCCGGGTGAAAGTCAAGTGACTTTACCTGTTGAGCTAACCAGCCGGACTTAAATATGAAATTGCCACAATGTAGGAGGAGAGGAAAAGATAAAACTGCATTTTACTGAAATGCAATAACTTACCTGTGATATTGTATCATAGTGTAATAAAAGCAAATCAATTCATGTATAATAATTCATATCAATATTCACTATTCATGTATAATATAATTAAAGCAATAAGAAAAACAGAAGTACAAACTTTAAAAAAGAGGACGAAATCACTCAGTTCTGTTCAGCCTTTTATTAAATGTTGTCTTTCAGTGACGTCATCCCTTTTTCTTTTAGCGAAACACTGGTGGCACCTCGTCTTTCAGGACGTTTTGCACAAACATTTTGCCATGGCTTAAATAAAAAGAGAAAATAAATATGCTTAGAAATGGGGTGTTAATACTTTCCAACACAATCAAATGTCACGTTTTTGTGCTTCCACCTTCCAAGGTCAAACTTTTCTAGCAGCATAATGCACCACCACCACAGTTTGCTGTAAATATGCTCTGAATATGCAAGTCAAGTACCACTGTGAAAACATAACGGCCATCCAGTACTGAGTAGAGTGCATACTATTGAAAATATCAATATCATTATATAACATAGAATAAAATAAGACCAGACTGGTGCGAAAAAGTGTATTTCCGGGCATCACGCTGGAGGTTCGCCAGGAAGAGGTCCCACGCTGGAGCTCTGCAGCCAGACCCTCTCACTCAAGAAGCCAAAATGTGCTAGAATTTCAGATTTAAAGGAGAATTCACGTTTTTTTTTTTAACAATCTGAGCCTTATTTCGGTAATAAAACAAGTTGTTTTACTCACCCATAGCAATTTGGTGTCATATGGAGCACTTCCAGAGATGTTTTAGTTTAGCGATATCCGTAATGTGAGTTCTCGGGGCACATGTTTGCGGTCTCCAAATAACACAAACTTTAGCACTTTTCAAATCAGAAGCTCAATGTCTTAGTCTACACTTTCGTTTGAGTCAAAAGTGGCCTGTAATCTGAGATTTAGCAATAGTTTGGAGTAGATGAGGAGGACAGTCGCATGTGCTCAGTCACAGTTTATTTCACTCTCAGCTCTCGGGACAAAAACATGAAAGGCAAAGCTGTAAACTATGGCTAAATGTCGGATTACAGGCCACTTTTGACTCAAACAAAAGTGTAGACTAAGACATTGAGCTTCTATGATTTGAAAAATGCTAAAGTTTGTGTTATTTGGAGACCGCAAACATGTGCCCCGAGAACTCACATGATGGAGATCACAAATCTAAAACATCTCTGGAAGTGCTCCAAATAACACCAAAGTGCGAGTGTGAGTAAAACAACTTGTTTTATTACAGAAATAAGGCTCAGATTGTAAAAAAATGTTAATTCTCCTTTAAAAAGACATCCTCATCCCGTGTACAGTTTCCATCTCATTAGAAACGTGTATATTTTTGTAAAAGGGTAGAGAATTATTGCCAACTCAAGCTCCATAATTCACAACTGTTGGGTTAAAGCTTTAATTTCCTGTTTAAATCCAATAAAAGCATGACTGTTCTACCCTGAACACTTTTCATTTCTTTCTTCTTCCACTGTTAAAACTTGTCAACAATTATTTTATCAACTGTGTTTCTTGTTGCCGGGCGGAATAGAAGATTCACTCTATATTTTATATTTTTACTGTGCCATGTTTTTGTTGTAGTTATATTTTTGTAGAAATAGTCAAAATAGCTGACAAAAGTAACCCCATTAAAGCTGAACTGTGCAACTTTATGGGACCGTTTCCATGGCGCTGCTGTTGTGTGGAATATTCCATAGTGTGGCATTATGTACATTTATCCATCACTTTGACATTGTACAGACATAATGCGTGTTTTTGTATGAATGCAAATGTAATGCCACATTATGGAACATTACAGGCGAAGCAACGTCGCCATGGAGACAAGCAGATGGAAGTTACACAGTGCATCTTTAAGTCTTTCATTCCAGTTGGAGTAACAGTTGTCAAACGGTTTTGTCTCGAGTTAAGCTGCTTTAGTTTTTTTAAAAGGTACAGTATGGAGCTTTTCTGGTGGCAGGTCTGCTACCTTATCGTCTCCATGGAGATGTTATCGCATTGCCTGGAATGTTTCAGAGTATGGCATCAAATCCATTTTGCGTTTGTTGAATTACACACTTTTGCTCCAAATTTACCTCGAAAACATGCATTCTTACCGAGCAGGGTCCCCTTCTTCACAGATCCGACCTGGAACTTTGCCTCCTGCACCACCTACTCCATTTGGGGTTTAATGATGTACTGTGGGACATTCAAGGCTATAACATCTCCATGGCGACCAGCAGGCGGCAGATATTTTTAAAGAGGGGCCAATGTAGAAAATTGAAATTTCTACTTCAATAGTCTTTAATTACCCAAATGTATGCGTTTAAAGTGCACTGTGTAACTTTCAGGTTGCTTGTTGCTATGGGTACGTCATTGCTCTGCCTGGAATGTTCCACAGTGTGACTTTAAATGGCTCTACTTTACATTTATTCAAATCACAGGTGGTTTTAGAGCTCAAAAATCCCTAGAAAAACATTCTTACTGTGATCCTCTCCACAGATCTGACCTGTAACTTGCCCTGGTGGCATCACTAAGGAGATGGATGCGTTCAATGCCATACTGCGGAACATTCAGGGCAAAGAAATAACATCTCCATGGAGACGAGCAGCACCTCGTCGCAGAGTTCCAAACTGAATGAAATTGAAAAACTTTTAGCAAAACCATCATAGGCACTTTAAAGCTGCACTGTGTAACTTTTCGGTTGGGGGTCCGTCACCTGCTTGTTTCTATGGATACGTCATTTCTCTGCGTGGAATGTTCCACAGTGTGACTTTAGGGATGCACCGATGTGAAAATTTTAGCTGATACCGATAATGTTGCTGATATCGGCCGATACTGATATTTATTTTTAATTCTGAGAAAACATTTTATACATACGGAAAATCAGGCAAAATGAATTTTTGAATGTCTTATTTTCAAAACGTGTTTTGACTCCTGATTTATTTATTTTTTTCTTCCCCAATTAATTATTATTTTTTTTTTTTTTTATAGTGTAACAGTTTTCTGCGTCCTGACTGGCTAAGGGACCTTTGCCAATTGATGTTATAGATGGGGGACGCGGGGGGGGACCGGGACCAGACTGGAACTAGACCAGGACTAGACCAGGTCTAAACCAGGACTAAACCACTGCGTGCGGCTCTTTGCCTTTGCTCTTTTCAGACTGCGTGCCTCCCCTTCGCACGCAGTCCGAGCTCATCAAACCTCGACATGAACGAACACAAGAGCCGCACGAAACCAGGCAAAGAGCCGCACGCCATGGTTTAATCCTGGTTTAGACCTGGTCTAGAGGAGGCACGGTTTGGGCACGGGTCTCGTGCTCGCAGCTCCAGGTGGGACGTGCGGTCTCGCATCGGTCATGCTGCGCTATCACCCCCCCCTTCACTATTAATACATTTTGTTAAAAATCTACTAAAGTTTGAGTGTTTAAACGAGAGAGAAATGTGACAAAAAGTTAATTCGAGGGATTACTGTACTGACAAGTATCGGTCGTTAATATCGACCCACTTTTACACATCGGCCCGATACCGATGTTTTAAAATTTGGCTATATTGGCCGATACCGATGTTAATGCCGATATATGGTGCATCCCTACTTTAAACGGCTCTACTTTACATTTATTCAATTAGGTGGTTTTAGAGCTCAAAAATACCTTAAAAAAAAAAGCACATTCTTACTGTGAGCGGGGGTCGCCTCTCCACAGATCTGCCCTGGAACTTGGTCTGGTTTGGTCTCCATGAAGATAGAAACATTAAAGCCAAACAGTGAAACGTTCCACCTTTACATCGAGCATGTTCAAAACAATAAAAGGTAACATGGTGATGTAAATAGCCCTCTTTAATGCCCAAACACATTTCTCACCTTTTACAAATGAACCAAACCATGTTTTTCGTTTCTTTCAAATGGAATTTATTGTGGTGCTTTAATATTCCATCATAATTTCCATGGGGGCTGCAACAGGGTCCAAAAGCTTTTTTTTTTTTTTTAAACATACAACCCTAAAAATTCATGTGCCTCCATTCTGTCACAATGTCCACGAATCCAGCCATTTTAACTCAGCAATATGCTATTTTAGGCTGTGGAGCCGTTCAAAAGTTTACCTTCAAACTCTAGAAATCTCACGGGAGACCAGCGTTCCAGCAGCTCTCCAAATGACCACGTTTCTATTCGCTTTTATAATGTCTAGAGTTAGCCACTATAAACATGCCTTAACTTCTTTGACGCTGGAAATAAAATACAAAAAAAAAAAAGAATTCACAGAGACAGTGTAATTTGATGTTCAAGTCCACATAAAAATATGCTACTCCCGTGTTTTTCCCCCCTATTTCGGTTGTTTTAATGTAAAATCTTTCGTAAGGAATGGTTGGGATGCGCACTAGTGGATGATATAAGGCAGGAAAAAAAAATCCATGATGCCTCCCCGATTTTAAAAGTCTACAAAGATGTGTTCATGTCCGTCCGAAATAATCGTTTTAAGATGTGGCGTAGTCCCGGAGCAGCGGAGAGAGGCGGGAGAGTTTACGGTCTCGAGTTAGTGCGAGGACATAGGAAGGAGATGAGGAAGGACGTAGGAGGCGAGGATCAGGCCGTGTTGAGCAGGTCCTGAATGGCTTTCTGCTGCGTCTCGTTCAACGTGGAGACGCACTGTGTCCATAAACCGGCGGAAACCTGAAACACAAAGGAAAACGGTTTATATCCACTCACAGAAGTCATTTCAGTACATCCTTGGTTTTATATTGTCACATGTTAATGAACAGAAATGTTTTTTTACAATTTGAGCCTTATTTCGGTAATAAAACAAGTTGTTTTACTCACCCATAGCACTTTGGTGTCATATGGAGCATTTCCAGAGATGTTTTAGATTTGCGGTTAGCCTAGCGCGACTTCTAGCCATAGCTCGGGGCATATAATATATTCCCCAAGCATGTAATATGCCCCGTGCGGGCTCCAAATAACACAAACTTTAGCACTTTTCAAATCATAGAAGCTCGATGTCTTAGTCTACGATTTCGTTTGAAGCAAAAGTGGCCTGTAATCCGAGATTTATCCATAATTTACAGCTTTGCGTTTCATGTTTGGGTCCCGGAAGCTGAGAGCACAGTCCGCACATGCGCACTGGCCTCCTCATCTACTCGAAACTATGGCTAAATCTCGGATTACAGGCCACTTTTGACCAAACGAAATCGTAGACTAAGACATCGAGCTTCTATGATTTGAAAAGTGCTAAAGTTTGTGTTATTTGGAGACCGCAAACATGTGCCCCGAGAACTCACATGATGGAGATCGCAAATCTAAAACATCTCTGGAAGTGCTCCATATGACACCAAAGTGCTATGGGTGAGTAAAACAACTTGTTTTATTACCGAAATAAGGCTCAGATTGTAAAAAACGTTACTTTTCCTTTAACCGAACAGAGTAGGGATGGAAAATGACAGTTATTTCCACACTTAATTTATTACACAAGAGATCCAGTTGTGTTTTACAACTGAACGGCGCTTTGTATGAATAAAAGCTCAAATATTATAAGACCAAAGCCAAGATTCAAGATTCTTTGTCATTATGCAAGCAGAACGACATTTTGACGATTTTGACTCCCGGGTACAGAAGAATAAAAATAAAACAAATAGGGATGCACGATATATCGGCATTAACATCGGTATCGGCCGATACTGCCAAAAATTTTAACATATCGGTATCGGCCCGATGTGTAAAAGTGGGCCGATATTAACAACTGATATTTGTCAGTACAGTAATCCCTCGAACTAACGTTTTCTCACATTTCTCTCTCGTTTAAACACTCAAACTTTATCCTGGTTTAGTCCAGGTCCAGTCAAGGTTTAGACCTGGTCTGGTCCCGGTCCCCCCCAGCGTCCCCCATCTATAACATCAATCGGCAAAGGTCCCTTAGCCAATCAGGATGCAGAACACAATGTTACACTATATAAAAACACAAAACAAACAAAAAAAATCAGGAGTCAAAAGACATTTTGAGAATAAAAGACATTCAAAAATTCATTTTGCATGATTTTCAGTCTGTATAAAATGTTTTCTCAGAATTAAAAATAAATAAATAAATAAATATCGGTATTGGCTGATAACAGCAACATTAATATCGGCCAAAATGTTCACGTCGGTGCATCCCTAGTAGTGACGTCAGAAAATGAGACGTCTAAAATAAAGTTAAATAATCGTGTTTCAGGGCAGCTTGTTGTACTACGAGTCTTTCATTTTTATCCATTTTATTTCCAACTCCTCGGTGCTCCTCACCTGAACTTGTCGAATGACGTTGGCCAGTCTTTTGCTGCAGGCGTCTTCACATTTGATGGATTCACTCGCGACTGCGTCCGCGATGATCAGGAAGATTTTAGGGAGGTTTGCATTGTCCGGGCCCAGGACGATGGGGTTATTACTGAGCAAAGAAAATCAAACATTAGCACATTTTCAAAAGGGCAAACGTTTATTCTTACCATTCAAACAAACGTTACCGTTCGATGAGGTCGCACAGGTAGTCGAAAGTGTGGACCGCCTCCTCCTTGTCCTCTTTGAGCGGCAGCCAGCCCAGCCAATGGGGGAGCACCTCATTCACGCTGACCCACTCCGGTTGGAAGCGCATGACTTTTCCGACGGCGGAGATGCAGTTTTCTGTGGCGTTCACATTTTCTTTGGAGCGAGAGTCTGGGGCCTGGATCACACCCACCAGCCGCGGGATCGCCTCTGAGGAAACAAATTATGTTCATGCAAATGATCTGGTTCCTCACCCAGGTGTTTGGTGATAACTGGGGAAAATATTGAAATGTTTGTAACTTGAACGCTACAATTCTGCCTGTCCCTCTTCACTTATGGAAACATAATTAATTTAGATCACTTTGCAGAGTTGTTGACTTTATATATGCTTTATTGCACTTTATTTTGTCCGCTTAGTTAAATACACTACAAATACTTACAGAAAGTTATTGCTACAATATTTAACTGATTTACCCAGTGTTGCCATGTTTAAAAAAAAAAAAGTTGCCCTCTGCGTCCCATTCCTCTGTCTTACCGCTACCCCTTGGTTTTGCACGTTCATGTGAGGGCAAGGGCGGTCCCGATTCTAATCAAGGGCTCGGGCCACGACCTCGGGCTACATCCCCCTTGAAACGAAGTAAGCTCTTGACCAGACTTGAAATGAAGAGGTATTATTAACTATTAACTATAACTGAACCAGGATTTAACTGAAGAAACTTTGACTAAACCGGGACTAAACCAGGACTAAACCAGGACTAAACCAGGACTTTTGGGATCAGGATGGCAGCGTCACATGGACCAGCCAAGGAGTCTCATAAATGTATTTTCAGCAGTTGTAATTATCGATTAACAGTTTAGCAGGTTTACAATTATGACGCTTATGTTCTACGTTATTTTTAGTGAACTGTTGCCGCGGTGTCTGTTTAGCCGACATTATCGTTTTCATCGAACTTTCATGTATAAACGAGCTAGTTTTTTTGTGGAGCTGAGGTACCCGATAATCCTTGACATTTGTTTACGTTTGTTTGCGTCAGTTGTTGTCGCCTCTGTAGACGTAGCAGATGTTTTATAAAGTTTAACCTGCCCTGTGATACACGTTACACGTTACACGTGCTCGCTCGCTCGCTGACGTGCGCAGCTCCAGATGGAGCGCGGCCCGCACACCGGTAAAAGTTTAATACGAGACACGTGCTTTTGTTTCGGTTTCTTCAGTATCTAGTGGTTGGGTTTTTTCAACAGCAGGTGACATAGTTACTGCCACCAGATCGGAGATGGTTCCAGTAATGGGCTTAAAGTCATGTCAGATTCAGATTGTGTGATTATTACATTGTATTAAGATTTTATATTACATTAGAATATTATATAATCTTATAACCTTTTTAATGTTATATCCTGTTATTGTGGATTATTAAGATAAATGGATATAAGGTGTATTTTGAAAAAAAAAACGAAAACCGTGACCCTTAAACCGTGATACGGACCGAACCGTGAATTTTGAGACCCGTGCCACCCCTATTGTCCATATAATTTAGCCCTTCCCGGTCTATTGCGTCGTCTCACCTTTGCAGAACTTGCAGTAGTTGGCTCCTCCGTACTGCGCCATGACGCCGACCCCGTACGCCGCCGCCTGCCTCACCTCCGGCACCGGGTCGATCAGAGACTGGAGCATGGGGCCCAGGAAGTATTCTGCGTATTTAAAGGAGGAGGGACTGCAGTGTTCCACCACATCGTCGAAGATACACAGACCCCACTGCCTGTCCGCCCACGGCCGCTCTGCTCGCTAAGGGGAGGACGACCAAGGGTTAGTGCAGGTTCGTTACTGCAGATTAACTCCAGAATATTATAATTAATATTGGAGTATTAATACTGGAGTATAATCCATACTCAAACTAGTATAATCCATACTCAAACTGACCAGTAGTTCTATGATGAGCGGCAGCAGCTGTTCAAACCACGGCAGCACGTTTTCTTTGTGAGAACTGAAGATGGAGTGAAGAATGTCTGACACTTTGGTCAAAATGTACACGTCATTCTCGTCCTGAAACATAAGGGTGAACAGATTTTATGACATTATTACACACATGGAGGCGGAGGGGGTGGAGTTTTGGTTTACAGGCCGTTACCTCGTCCTGTAGCGTCTCCTCCACCTGTTCGTCATAATCTTCATCTTCCCTTTTGTCTGTGGAAAAATAAACGAGTTACATTTCTAGGATTTTTAGATTTATATTGTTGATTATATCTTTTACATTAAGTGTGCAACATGGGCCAACATGCCATGAAACACATTTATCAATAAAATATTTTTTTTTTGTTTAAATTTGACATGCTTGACTTTCAACTATAATAAAAGGGTCTACATCAGTGTTTTTCAACCTTCAGGTCGCGACCCCCACGTGGGGTCGCCTAGAATTCAACTAGTGACGGGCAAATGAGACGGAGCTCCGGAGCACGACTCGTTCTTTCTGAAACGGCGAGAGTGAGCATCTCAAAGACTTGAGGTGAAGTCTGCAGAAACTTTTTTGTCTGCCTCTAAATTGAACTTTAACACAGAAACTATCACTGTACATATTTTTTCAGGCACGTTTGACACCTTTTTTGCACTGTCGGGGAGCACAATAAACCAACCAACAACGCATATCCCTTCTTGAAGTTTCTTGAAGAAGGCGCTTGTATATAACTAAACGACTCCGTTTGTGATGTGGAGACATTAGAACATCAGAAAAATGGTGCACTATAGGATGTTAAAGGGATAAGTGCACTTTTTTTTATGTTAATCTGTATGAGTTTCCTTCTAAAAGTGTCGTGCGGCAACACTGGTTTACCTCTGACAGTCTCCGCTCAGCCCGGTTCTGCTCGGGTTCTGCAGCTCACGTAAGTAGGTCCGGTACGTTCGCGTAGACAGGAAATAAAGCTTGTTTTTCTTCACAAAACAACATTTGTCCAAAAAGTGATTTATATTTCCGTTGACAGTTGTCCGAAAAAAATCCAGCTGCCTATTTTCCGTAATTAGTATGGTTCCCTTTTCTCTCAGTTGTATCACTGCGCGTGTAGCCTGGTCTATAGTCTGTTCACTTGTAAACATTCGCCGTTGCCGTAACCATCCGCTTACAAGTGAACAGGCAATAGCGCTAATGTGGGCGGAGTGATACGAATCTAGAGAAAATATGCAAATGCGAATTAGGCAGCTGGATTTTTTTGGACAACTGTTTGTGACGGAAATATACATCACTTTTTGGACAAATGTTTTGTGAAGAAAAACAAGCTTTATTTCCTGTCCCCGCGAACTTACCGGACCTACTTACGTGAGCTCCAGAACCCGAGCAGAACCGGGTTGAGATGAGACCGTAAGCCAGTGTTAACGCACGACACTTTTAGAAGGAAACCCATACAGATTAAAGATCCCATGACATGGTACTTCTTGATGCTTTTATATGGTGCCTTAATGGTTCCCTAATACTGTAAATGAATCCTTCTTCAAAATCAAGACTCAGTGCATGAGAAAGACACATGTACACAGTCAGTCAGAAAATCTCTCTCTGAACAACTCATTCTGGGCCTTGTTGCTTGAATGCAAATGAGAAGGACACAGGTTAGAGGAGCGGGTGGGGTGGGGGGGCAAATGCACCGCTGGTTCCTAGTTTTAGCGGTGCGCTGTGTGCTGGCCCCACTTCCGTGTTTTAAGAGCGGAGGAGGAAAGGAGAGGCATTTCAATGAAAAAAAAACCCAACACATTTTCACAGAAAATAAAATTAAACCACTGCTGTTTCAGAGGTCCAGAGGGTCGGGTAAAGGACTTCCGAGCCTAGAAACACTCGCATGTGCCTCCAGGCAAATAAAAAAACGCATTTCGCATTGCGTAGCTCCTCTGCAGTCCAAACTCTCTGGGCGTGATTTACAGAGACAGGGGGTGGACATCCAGACGGGGGGTGGAGCTGCATTTTTCGATGTGACGTCACATAGTTTCCTTGTTGAGAATCGCCCGTTTGAGCTGTGTTTTTTTCTAACGCAGAAAAGGATCACAAATGCTCAGTTTAGACATTTCGCAACTTTTAGCCATGGGGGGGGGGGGCCTAAACAGGGTAGGGGAGCTCACATTAATGTTCAAAAACCTCAAAGTGAAAATTTCATGCCATGGGACCTTTAACATAAAAAAACTGCACTCTTTAAAATGCCGTATCAAAGAGACATAAAAACAGAGTCGTACCTTGTCGGAGTCTCTGGTTTTTAAAATGCTCCTCTAGTTTCCCCTTCAGAATCCCTCCGAGCTCCTCAAACTGAGCCTTCTCCACACAGCCGTCTCCCATCAGCTCGATGCACTTGGCGAACGAGTGCATGATCTCGGAGAGCACGTCCGAGTCCGGCTCCGTCCCGATGGATTTGATCAGAGGGTCGCTCATGAACTTCCACATGTCCGACAGATACTGAGGCCCGCGGACCTGAGCGCACTCCAGCAGCAGCGGCATGGACTCGGCGGCAGCTACTCGCACGCGTGGAGACGGCGTTAAGGAAAAGGAAGCATTTTGAAATAAGAGCTGCAGAAAAATATATTCAAAATACAGAAGGGAATCACATGAGACGATATTGTACCAAAAGGATATCATCGTGGAAATAGAATTTGAGCAGAGGAACCATGAGTTTGGCCACGTCTTCTGCGTACTCCACAAACCCCTCCTTCAGCTCTTTGGCATAACACACCTGAAGAAAACATTTACATTCAACATATTCACTTTGTAAGATAATGTGGCCTATAATGTAAATATGGAAATACAATATGTCCAACTGTCCTCACCAGCATCTGACAGGCCGTGGCCTTCTCCTCCAGTCCGGCCGTCTTGATCCCAAAGCTCTGCTGATCTCCCAGATTCACAAACTCCCATCCATCATCCTCAGAGATGCTCTCCATGTCCTGAGCTACGAGACGCGTTAAAAAAGGTTTGTTTACGATAATGTCAATGTGCCAAATATGGGTCATTGCAGAATTAGACATTTTACGTCCCACCCATCAAATATGAAATAATCCACTTACAAAATACTAAAACACAGTTTGAGTGAATTTACTTGTCCTGAGACCAAATCTAAAAAAAAAAAAAACTAAGAAAAGAATGCTTGAAAATAGTTTTTAAAATACCAAATAAATCTGGAGTTCCCCCAAAATGCCATTTTCCTCTTGTCCCATCCCTCGAATGACCAAACTGAATCTCCAATAAACAGTTAATTTTTTTTTTTGTTTTTTTTGTATAATTTGTTTCATTTCCATCTCTTGTAACTGTGGAACATTTGTTTTAATAAACATAATATTTCAAATAATAATTATTATTCATGAACATGTGTCCCACAACCTGCAGCAACCCTGTTACCAGAACATTTTTAGTCTGGTAGAAGAAGAAGAAAACAGAACCACATGATCAATCAATCAATCATTTGTGAACCACATGATCCCCTGGACTTGACGTCATCAAACAGTTTTCCAAAAGAATGGGCAGAGCAAAGGTTTGTCTTCTCTTCTATTTTTCATATTTTTATAACATTGTTAGTCTTGATTGAACGTCTCTCTACCTGTAACCCTGTTATGCAAATGATCAGAATAAGACTTTTCTTTTTTTTTTCCCCTTTACTTATTTGCATAAATAAGTTTTTCCTCTTGATTAGCAGTAACAGCTAAACAGCTTCTCCTCCTGAGATAAAGAGAACATTAGAGCGGATCTGCAACCCTGTTACCTGCAACCCTGTTACTGTGATTAGAGGAAATAAAGAAATAAACCAAATACATCATGTCATAAAAACTGTACCATTGATCCGTAAGCTGAGCTAATCAAGCATTTGATAGTTTATTACCTATTATTGATGAATATGTAGCAGAAAATCAGAAAAGTGAAGGTTTAATTTTCAAGAATTTTAAAGCCAAAATGTCCTCCGGTTCTGAATAACCCGTACATTCTTAAATCACTGTTGTACTGAATTCACATGTTATGAGGGACCCCCCACTGGTCCAGGGTGACTTTTTTCAGCAGAACAAAGTTTAACATGAGGGGAACGAGCCAAAATCTTCTGAAGATAAATAATAGTTTTTATTTTTTGTTGAATTTGGTTTCCCTTATGAATTTTGTCCATTTGTGTCAAAGTCGCTCTGGGGCTCAACTAGACTCCTTGAAGGGCTGAAAATGTCTCGGACAGAGCCCAGATATTTCTGGTAATTTGCACGTATTTGAATGTGACTTACTGTCCAGTAGCGCCACCTCTGGTTTGATGGAGGCGGTTCTCATGAGGGGCCCCATCACCACAGGGAGGTACTGCTGGAACTCTTTACCCAGAATCTTACACATGCGCGCCCACGCCGAGATCATGTACGAGGTCTGACGGGAAACAAACAATGGAGTTATATTGTGTAATAGGCATTTTTAAAACACTTTTTGATTCTAGGCTGTTTCCCTCTCACCTGTGGGTCGTCGTCCTCCAGGTCGTTGAAGTCCGTCTGTGTTCTGAGGAGCAGCTGCATCACAGCGGCTGCATCTGACATGAACTGAACAGAAACACTCTGGGTTAGAGCGCGGTCTTACACAAAGACTGCAGATGTTTAACTTCTCAAACTGGCTTCCCTCAAAAGTTTAAAGGCATTTTTCTGTGCCTTTGAAAGGATTGAATAAACATTTAAACTCAAACTCTTACCTTCTCCTTCCCCACGGCGAGCCCGATCAGGCTGATGCACTCTATGGTCTTCCCTCGGAGCAGACGCAGCTCCTTCTGAACGGCGTTTTCTACGATGTTTTTGAGCGAGGGCATGAACAGGTCATAATACGGCACAAACTTCTCCTCCGCCGTGTCCGCCACAGACGCAATGGACGTCACCACCTGCTCCAGGACCAGCTTCGTGCCCTTCTGGATCAGCTGCAGGGAGAAGACGGGTCAAGTCCGTCAGCTGCTCCGAATGCATGAACTGTACGAATGCTCTAATGTTTACCTCCTGTAGTTTGGCCTGCATGATGGCGCAGAGGTGCTGTACCAGGCTGTCCAGGTACGGCACCAGCAGAGACTTGGGGCAATCCTCAGTGAAGTTTATGAGCGCGGCAGCAGCGTGAGCCTGCACCCGCGGGTGCCCCTGGTCCTTCATCGTCTCCAGCAGAGCCTCGATCACCTGAACACAGCACCAGGTCAGGAGATTTACAAATTCTAAAAGAGTTTAGTGTTAATCTGGCTGTGCGAGACAGAGAAACAATTTAAGTTCAGCCACTGTTGGATCAGATGGACGGCAGCTTCGGGTTTGAGGTCTGTAGCTCCACCCCCTCCCAAACACACCGATTCATTTAACGCATTCCTCACATGAAAATGTTAATTCCACTTGGTGCCACGCATGTATCTTATCAGTTTCTTTGTACCTTGTTGTGGAATTTCTTCTGGAAGGTGGGAGCAAAGTCTGTGGCCATTTGTCCAATCGCGTTACAGGCGGCGTACCGAACTCGAGGATGCTGGGAAGAAAACGGATTGTGATTTAACCTTTGTACCTGTTGCCAATTAGTGTTTTTTTTTTTTTTAATATATACATAATTTGAATTATATTTTTATAATCTTACCGGGTCTGCGCAGTACCTGAGCACCACACACACGATCTCGTTCAGAATCGTCTCCATTTGTTGGTGACATCCTTCCCCGATGGCAGACAGAGCCATGAGCCCCGCATGACGGTATTTCCAGTCCGCTGAAGGGAAAGAAAACAAAGAAATATTTTTATAACTAGAACCTCATTTCCAATGTGGATTTATTTATTCTCCACTGAAGCAGCCGTGTCAGACATACGGTTCTGGAGCATCTGCATGATGTGTTGTTTGATTAACGGTAAAATGATTTTTCCTCCGAGTCCACAGGCGATTCTGTCCAGGGCGCTCTCCCCAGCTACAGCGTTACTATGGAAACAACAAACATTTAGTTTAAGTCCAGAAGTCTTTTTGTTTGAGACAAAATCATTTTCTTTATCGACATGTGGCCAACAGATACATTTTTTATAGAAAACATGACAATCTTCAATTATGGCACTTTTCAGGGCGACAGTGCCAAATGTTTTAACAAATCTAATTTGTGAGCCACATTTGCCAAATAATTAACGTTTTACCTGTCAAAGTCGTCATCTTCGAGCTCGTCCGCCTGAGCCCACTCATCATCATCCTCCAAATCCACCATCATGGCCAACATCTGAGGAACTGAACACACACGGACTCATATCCTCATGTATACATGTTTATACATGTTTATGTTTATACAAGTGCCTCCCCAGGTCTCACCGCTCTGAGCCACGAGCGCCTGGTGCTTCCTCAACATGGCCGCCGCCGTCTCTGATAACGTGACGATGACCTCGAGAGAGAGCTGCCGCTGCATGTTCGACAGGTTTGTGTCTGCGCACAGCTGAAGAACAAAAGACACTGTCAGAGTTTAAATCTTCTGCATTTTACTCTTCAGAAATCTTTCTTGGTTTCAACTTCTGTTATATGCAACATTTTTTAGTACCCCCCCCAATTCAAATTATACTTTAAATGTTATTGTAAATTACTATGGCAACTGTCCCAGTGTCTTATTCTGAAACCCATGCACTGGCTGTTTTAGAATGAGGAAAAATGACTGTTGCTATAGCGATTACCCATTTAAAACTAAATATTTCATCTTCTGAATGGGGAAATTGTTGCACATAACGGAAAGTTCAAAGCCACGAATCTGAAGACGCATGGAAATGCATCGAGGGATAAAACCAACCTTAAAAAGTAGCTAAATATTAAACAGTTGTATTTGTGTATTTTTCTGGTTTTACAGGTGATTGATTGTGATTGATTGGCATTGATTCTGACCCTGAGACAGAGCTGTAGTGTCGCCTCCAGGTTCGGTCGCAGATATTTAGGAGCCGTGTCTGCGATTTCCACCAAAGACTTCAGCACCGAGTCGTCTCCCTGGTAACAAGAGTTGTTCACTGACTGCAGGGAAAAAAAACAAAAGGCAAGTTTCAATAACAAATTGAGTTATACAAGACACTGAAACACTGAAAATAAAGCATTTTTAAGAAGTATAGTTAACATTTTGAAGTCTAAACCGATTGGGGGTCTGTCACCTGCTTGTTTCCATGGATACGTCACTGCTCTGCCTGGAATGTTCCACAGTGTGACATTAAACAGCTCTACTTTACATTTATTCAATTACAGGAGGTTTTAGAGCTCAAAAATGCCATCCTGTGAAACATTCTCCATGGAGACGAGCGTTTGACAGACTCTCCACCAGAAAATTTAATCAAGCAGGTCTGAGATTTAACTAATTTTTGACAAAGTAAAAAACAGAATAAATGCATTTTCTTACTTGTAATATTCCTGGTAGCAGATCTGAAAAGTGTTTGAGGAGAACTGCATTTCCTTCATTGGCCAAAACGAACGAAGCTGCAGCTCGTGACGCCAGCATTTGGATCTGAAAACGTTTAAATATTCAATTGGCATTTACAGAACTTTTTAAATACATTTATGCTGATTTGAAGGGATTCTAAAAGCGTACCTGTGGGTTGGCCTGGTCCTGCATGCACTGAACCAGCATTCTTTTAATAACGTCTAAATAGTGTTGCTGTTGGTTACCGAAAATTCCAGGGAAATTCCTAAAAATGTAAAGTTTTTCGTGAATATTTTTTTCCAGCTGACTGGCACGTTTAAAGTCCCTTTTTAAAAAGAACTCACCAGAATATGTGTAGAGCGGCTTCTCTCAAACCCACGTTATCCGAATTGACAGAATCAAACAAAAACTTAAGGACTTCGGGCCACTGGTTGTTCCCATCGTCGTCTGGAGGAAATAATTATCATTCATACACTTTTAAAACCAAAGCACTTAAAAAAAAAACTACAAAACTAAATTCATCATAATATAACTACAAAAGTACAAGTTACAAACACCAACAATTCACTACCAAAAAACTGTATGTGCGTCAATTTAAAGCTCCAGAGGCTCAACGAAGGCTAATGTGGCTAAAGTGGCAATACAAATATTTGGCGTTAGAGATGCACCGACGTGAACATTTTAGCCGATACTGATGTTAATGCCTGTATTAGCCGATACAGATATTTGTTTTTGATTCTGAGATAACATTTTATACAGACTGAAAATCATGCAGAATGATTTTTTGAATGCCTTTTATTTTCAAAACGCGTTTTGACTCCAGACCCCCCCCAATTTTTTTTATAGTGGAACATTGTGTTCTGCGTCCTGATTGGCTAAGGGACCTTTGCCGATTCATGTTATAGATGGGGGATGGGGGGGGGGGGCCTGGTCCTGGAACTAGACCAGGACCAGACCAGGACTAGACTAGGACTAAACCAGGTCCAAACCAGGATTAACGCTTCACTATTAATACATTTTGTTGAAAATCTACAAAAGTTTGAGTGTTTAAACGAGGGAGAAATGTGAGAAAACGTTAATTCGAGGGATTACTGTACTGACAAATATTGGTCATTAATATCGTCCCACTTTTACACATCGGGCCGATACCGATATGTTAAAAAAAAGTTGGCAATATCGGCCGATACCGATGTTAATTAAGATTAAGCCTTTATTGGTCTCACACAGTGACACACAGGAGAAATTTGACTTCTGCATTTGACCCATCCTTTTCAGGAGCAGTGAGCAGCCATCTTTCGGCGTCCGGGGGGCAGTACCGTGAAGGGTCTTGCACAAGGACCCACACTGGCTAGCTCAATGCATCCCTATTTAGCGTTTATAAAGTTATAGATTTTAATAGTTTTGTGATCTTGTCATTTACCACAGAGCTGTTCAACCCCAAGCAAGCTTTAAAAAAAGTATACTTTTTGGAATTTCTATTGGAAAAAATGAATGCAGGGGAGCCGACTCTGTGACTTGTTCTATCTCGTCTGAGGATCCATACTTTGACTTTCGGTCTCCTCTGACATTCATACTTGCATTTTTCCCCCACTCTTTGACCCCTATACTTGTACTTGGACTTTTTTCTGACCACCATATTTGTAGTTTAACCCTCCACACTTGTTTTTCCCTTTAGTTCAGTCGGGATCGGCAATTCCAGGTCTGAAATGATCCAAATGATTCTAGTGAAGGTGTGTGGAGTTTAAAAACACAGCGGAGCACTTCCTGTATCACCACATGATGACATCACAAGGTGGAACAGAGCCTAAATATGCAAGGTTTATGTGTTAAAAGGTGCACTGTGCTTTTCTGATGTCATTGCTTTGCTTGGAATGTTCCATGTTATGACTTTAAACCTGTACATCCAGCATTTATTTATTACGAGTGTCTGCTGCTTTGAGGATTTAAGCATTTTAAGGGATGTTGTCCGTTGTCCCGGGCCCCAGAATTGGAATCTGTCAATTAATATTTCTGTAAAAATGATCAAATGTATAGGGACATTTTAACCATTAAGCAGTCAAGACTATGCAGATTCGTTTTGATTTTTTGATTAATTTTAACCAAATATTGTCTCCCTTTTTTTTATAAATCCGCCTTCTCACCGATGAGGTTCCTGGACAGCTCTGCGGCGATGTCACACACTTTCTTCCTGATGTTTGGAGAAGTTTCGTGGGAAATGGCCGTGAGCAGTTCTGTTTTTATGGCCATCTGCATCTCCACCGTGAGCCCCGGGAACACCTCCTCAAAGGCCGAGGAGAGCAACCGCCGCAACAGCACCGCCGCCATCTGTCGAACCTGCCCAGCAACGGCACAAAGCACAGGTCAGGTTAGAGACAGTACCTGTGGTCAATATTGATCACTTTACACACTTTAAACCTTCATTTAACCATATAAAGCTGTCATTCATTTGTACTGGTCTAAGGTTTGACTCTTGTTTACACTATGGTTGCTAGGTAAAAGTTATAGAATTATCTCTAATATTAATGTCACGTTTTGGCGCTTGTTAAATTTGCACTGTAATTTGTTCATTGGAAGATCCGTCACCCACTCGTCTCCACGGAGCTTTGCCCAGAATGTTCCACAGTATGGTCATAAATTTAAGAATCTCCATTGAGACTTTCAACCCAAATTACAGGTTAGATTTGTGGAGAGGCGACCCCACTCACCGTAAAAACTGATGTATTTTAAAGATATTTTTGAGTAATAAATAACACCTGTAGTTGAATAAATGCAAGACAGATTACTTTAATGCCAGATACTGTGGACAATTTGAGCCAAAGAATCAAGTTTGCATCTTCCAAAAAAAGTTACACAGCCACCTTTAACTTTATGGTTGCTAGGTAACTTACAGTATTACCTCCATACATGCCATATCTGCCCATTACAATTCAAAACCACCTGATTGGAAACAACATTTGACACTAGTTATTCAGATTAATTTATATTTAATTAGTGCTGTCAGGTGATTAAAATAATTAATCTAATTAATTACAGGATTTGAAATTAATTAATCTAATCGCGTTTTAAGAGAGATTGTGATTGAGTTTGTCAGTTTTTCTGCGGTCGCTTTGCTCAATCGTTTCCCAAATTCTGCGAGCGTGGTTTGGTGAAGTTCGCTCATGCCATCACCGGTAACGATGGAACTTGTCCGGACGCGTTTATCGTTCAATTGATCAGTCAGGCTGGAGCAGCTTCGGTGATCGGAAAATTCTTTTTGACAAAAGCTCCAAACCACAGCGTTCTTGTTGATCTTCGTTCTTTTAATAAACTTGCCGTTCAAAGGGCTCTGGCAGAAATTCATTCGCCGCACGCCTAATTTAATGGTACCATGGCATGAAATTTTCACTTTCTGAAGTTTTGGAACGTTAATGTGAGCTCCCCTACCCTGTTTAGGGCCCCCCCCAATGGCTAAAAGTTGCGAAATGTCTAAACTGAGCATTTGCGATCCTTTTCTGCGTTAGAAAAAAAACACAGCTCAAACGGGCGATTCTGAACAAGGAAACTTATTGACGTCAGATCGAAAAATGCAGCTCCACCCCCGTCTGTCTGTACTCAGTGTCTCTGTAAATCACGCCCATAGAGTTTGGACTGCAGAGGAGCTACGCAATGCGAAATACGTTTTTTTATTTGCCTGGAGGCACGTGCGAGTGTTTCTAGGCTCGGAAGTCCTTTACCCGACCCTCTGGACCTCTGAAACAGCAGTGGTTTAATTTTATTTTCTGTGGAAATGTCTTTATTTTTCAATGGAACTCTTCTCATCTCTCCCTCCGCGCAAAAACGCGGAAGTGGGTGACAGCGCACAGCGGAAAAGGAAAGAACGGAGTGTTTGGCCACGCCCCCACCCGCTACTATAGGCCATCTCTGTCCTCCTCATTTGCATTCAAGCAACAACGCCCATTATAGACTGTTCCAGAGATATTTATGACTCTCTCATCTTATCTGTTTCTCATGCACCGATTCTTGATTTTGAAGGATTCATTTACAGTATTAGGGAACCATTAAGGAGCCATATAAAAGCATCAAGAAGTACCATGTCATGGGATCTTTAAAATGTGCATTGAATTGCCACTCATAATTAATTGCTTTAACTTTTACAACACGTTAATTTGCAGTGTAATTAATCTAACTAACGCGTTAAACTGACAGCCCTATTATTTTTAATATTTCTGTTGTAGGAAAAAAATATTTAAAGTTTTAGATAGAAAATCTGAAAATTTAGTACAAAATGTCATCTTATACAACTGTCCAATTTTTTCAGTATTTTTGAAACAGATTTCTCCCCACTCTTGTTGATACAGTGAACCCTCGCTGTATCGCGGTTCACTCTTCGCGGCCTCGCTGTTTCGCGGATTTTTTTTTCCAATTTTTTTTTTTTTTTTTTTCATTTTTTTTTATAGTGTAACTTTTTTTTTACAGTGTAACATTCTGTCCTGTGCCCTGATTAGCTAAGAGACTAGACCAGGACTAAACCAGGTCTAAAGCAGGTCTAAACCAGGACTAAACCAGGTCTAAACCAGGACTAAACCAGGACTAAACCAGGTCTAGACCAGGGATGGTAGGGACAGAGTCTCAGATTTCCTTCACGAGAGCGCCTGGGTGACAGGAGGTGTGGCCTTTGTTTACTTGCACGAGCCATGGAAGAGAGTGCGAGCCGGACCATGGAAGAGCCAAGAATCAACATGGAGCGTCCGGGGGAGCCGCAGCGGGGAGAGGACACTCGCGCGCACAGAGGAGACAGTGGCTCTTCCCCGTGAGAGGACGAGAGGACGAACCCAATACTCCACAATACTCCACAGCTCTGTGGAGTATTGGCGACGCATTGATAGCGGACTGATTTTGGAGCCGGGGTGAAATGCAACCAACTCTTGTGAGCGCAGGTTGGTCTTACCTGGTCTTGTGGTGCTCAGAGGCGTCTATTAGCGGTTCGGCACTGTTAGCATTGGCTTGAGTCTTGCCCAAAATGATATCCAGGTCGCTTTCCACTCGACTTTCGCACATGGCATGGATATGTGGTACCAAAACAAACGCACGTGTCCGCGCGCACGTGCCCGCGCGCACGTGCCCGCGTGTCACGTGCCCCCGCCCCACTATTAATATATTTTAATGAAAATCTACAAAAGTTTGAGTGTTTAAACAAGAGAAAAATGTGAGAAAATGTTAATACCAGTCTCAGAAAGGTGTATAATGTGTCTGGTGAAGCGTTTTCAGCCTTAAAACATGTAGAATAATTGTAAAATATAAAATTGTCCTACTTCGCGGATTTCACTTATTGCGGGCTATTTCTGGAACCTAACCCCCGCGATAAACGAGGGTTCACTGTATACACACTATATAATTCAATATAAATTAATTTGTGATGCAAATACAGATGCACCGTAGAAAACAGTTTTATCTTTCAATTGCTTCACCCTGAACATGACCGAACTCCGACACCATGTTGACAATACATGTTTTGATGATCCCGGAATTAAGGACGCATCTTCACCTGGTGCTGTATAAATAATCCATGATGCAAGATCTGTGTCCCTGCTCCAATTTCAACAAATCTAAAAATATCAGAGTCATAAACAGCTGCCACCGTCTGAGAAACGAACATACCTCAACAGGCTCCTAATGAGTCTGGGCCAAAAGTGATGAGTGGACGAGGACATTTGTGACATTCTTCAATTCTTTTGATGTAAAAATCATAAAAAACAATGGCCTATGTTGTACTAAACTGACCTTTTAGAGATTTAACCTTGTAATGTAGTTCCAAAAGTTGAGAATTTCATCGTAGTTCAAGTAAATTGTGATCAATAACATTTTGATTGACAGGTCTACAGCCAATCACATTCCCACAGCAGTAAAATCACAACATTTTAAAAAGGTGCATTATGCAGCTTTTCTGGAGGGGGCGACATCACCTGCTTGTCTCCTTGGAGATGATCTTTGATTGCCTAGAATGTTCCACACTATGGCATTAAACTTTTACTCAGTTACAGGTATTTTTATTGTGCAAACAAAACTGCACAACTATAGAACTAAGTAACTTTATTATGGGGCCACATCTCCACAGATTTGACCTGTAACAGATGGCATCACTTGCTGGTTTCCATGTAGACAGACAAGTGTAATGCCATACTGTGGAACATTCCAGACATAGCAAGAACATCTCAAAGAAAAAACAAAAACAAAACACCTTATCCATTCTGACAAACCTGTTAATTAAAAGCTAGACATCGTTGAAATAATGTATATAACATTGAAAATCATAAATACATTTTTCCTTTCAGTTGCTCCAGCTGAACCTGTCCTTGCGCCCTCTACTGGCATTTTGTAGAGACATTTTACAAGCCAGTTCATTTGACTTCTGTAATAACCCCACCTCAAACCTAAATCACCAATAATTTTGAACTTTTCGCTTAAAAATGTAACACATGAATAAATGTAAATACACAAACCTCTTCTGCGACGGACACATCTCGAATCGCCTGCAGCAAAAACGTGATCTTGTTTCCTCCGGGAATCGAGTCGTACGTCTCCTAAGAAACAAACAGAAAAACAGCGTTTCAGAGACGCTTCGGAGCGACGCAGGAATTCAGAGTTGACATGCTCAAAATACCAGACTCCCATTTCACCCGACATGTGTTCAGAACTGGACCAGAACAAGGACAAATGCTGCTGAGGACAAAATCAGACTCAAATACAATGGAAGAGCAACTACTTAAAATATGTGGATTTGGTATTGACACGTGAAGAAAACATTTAATAAAAGTAGAAAATTGTGATAAAAATACAAATTTAGAAAACAACTTGACCATAACAGGTGCATACAAGTGCTGACTGCAAGAACCAAATGAGACAAAAATGAAAAGTACAGTGGAGTATTACCATCACTCCCCCAAAAATATTTCTGTCCAGTATCACATAATTATTTTATTTGGAAGGGACAATGCATATTAATGAACGCACAATTTGTATAAGATCACACAAACTGACGTAAATATGCCGGATTTAGCACAGCGCTAATTTCCATCCGCAGTCCCAGACAAAGATACAGCATTCAACAGAAAATATGTTGCAGTTGCAGATATTAGACAATTTAGTACATGTTATGATCACAAACATAAAAACAATTTAGTATCTATACAATAGTGGCATCTAATTCAGTAAATTACAGTATAAATACAATTGATGGGCTTAGCCTAAAGTGCGAATTAAAGGTGCTTCTCAGTGTGCGTAATAAAAGGTTTCACAATATAATATGATTCATCAAGTTATATTGCAAAATTATCAAGTTATTACATGATGTGAAATTATCACATCGTTTGGTGACCAGCCACACTTCCCTCAGGAATGGAGGACATCTCTCGCGGTATACGCTTTTATTTCCTTCTTGGGATGAGGCACTGGGAAATATTCACACGTCTGAGGATGGATGGGATTCAAATAAACATGGCAACACTACGGAGCTGACTGGGGTTGTTCAGGCGGAAAGTCCAGTCTGACTTACTTAAAGGTCCCATGGCATGAAATTTTTACTTTCTGAGGTTTTTGAACGTTAATGTGAGCTCCCCTACCCCGTTTAGCCCCCCCATGGCTAAAGGTTGCGAAATGTCTAAACTGAGCATTTGCGATCCTTTTCTGTTAGAAAAAAAACACAGCCCAAACGGGCGATTCTGAACAAGGCAACCATATTACGTCACATCGAAAAATGCAGCTCCACCCCCGTCTGGATGTCTACCCACCGTCTCTGTAAATCACGCCCAGAGAGTTTGGACCGCGAATGAGCTACTCAATGCGAAATGCGTTTTTTTATTTGCCTGGAGGCACGTGCGAGTGTTTCTAGGCTCGGAAGTCCTTTATCTGAGCCTCTGGACCTCTGAAACAGCAGTGGTTTAATTTTATTTTCTGTGAAAATGTGTTTTTTTCATTGAAATGCCTCTTTCTTCCTCCGCGCTTAAAACGCGGAAGTGGGAGACAGCCACACCCCACTGCTAAAACAAGGAACCAGCGGCGCATTTGGCCCCCCCCACCCACTCCTCTAACCTATCTCTGTCCTTCTCATTTGCATTCAAGCAACAATGCCCAGAATGAGGTGTTCAGAGAGAGATTTTCTGACTCTGTACATGTGTCTTTCTCATGCACTGAGTCTTGATTTGGAGAATGATTCATTTACAGTATTAGGGAACCATTAAGGCACCATATAAAAGCATCAAGTACCACCATGTCATGGGATCTTTAAACCAAAAGGTTTTAGTTGTTGCATGTTGACAGATTCATGTATTTGAAATATATCCGAGCTGGATTGGGTGTGACTCAGTCCTCGGTTCGTGTTCTGAAGATTCGACCCTGAAGGAGTCGAGGGAAGTGTAACTGGCTTGGCTGTGGCTGAGCATATCATGAAATGAAAGAAACAATGTGACATTTTGACGTTATAAAAGTAAACATATTATATCACGAAATAATGTGATAATTTCATGTAATTGCGTGATATTGAGCCAAAATATTTTTTGGGACGTGCCAGCAATACACCACTGTAGAAATGGATACTTAAAATATGCATGTATTGTATTTCTTTTTATTATTATCATTATTATTATCATTATCATTATTATTTAAACTGCAATCTTAGGTTTTCTGACTTGTGAATGCAGAAAAATATAAAACAGAAAATGTTAGATACTGACACTGTTGGTATAAAAATGGATAATGAAAAAGAACTTGGACAAACTATTGATCCACAAGGGAAATTATTTTAGGAACTTAAAGCATGTTCAATTACAAACAAAATGAGATTGTAAAATACATTCCGAAAAGCAATTACTTAAAATAGGACAATAATGAGTACATGTTTGTATTGCCCATTTATTCCCAAAACTAATTCAAGCTTTTTAGACATGAATAAATATAATTAGAAGTAGAAAATCAAAATAAACATTCAAACAGAAGTCGTGTTATTTTGCTACTGTTAAACAGTTGGGGAAAGCTCACATCTTCATTGAACAATTTGATATAAGCTGATATAATATAAGCTGTTGTGAAAACACTCTATAAAACTTTACAGCCAACATCCTGAATTATCAAAGTAATAGTCATAAAATTAATACTTTTTTCTTAAGGTTCAGAATGATAAAATGTGAGGATTGTTGCAGAAAACTGAAAATAATTAAAATAATTCACTTTCTTATGGTCAATCTGGGTCCAAAAACTCCCTATTATTTAGGTCAGAACCCCCACAAGGATTTGCAAGTGACAAAACTTCCAGCACTTTGTACGCGTTTGAAAGCACCACCAGGAAACGATCTACATAACAAAAGATCTCAGACTGAAAAGAAGGAGACAGAGGGACATTTTCATTTTAACCAGTGCAGACAACTCCAGAAAGAAGCTTGGTTTAGACGATACTAATATTTAACTCCATTTTGACACTAAGGAGTTTATCAATACAGATTTCGATACCACAATGATGATAAAAACCCTCTTTAGACAACAGAATTTGATTTAAACACAAAATTACCATGTGGTCTTATACGAGCTTTTTCAAAAACTAGTACAAGATTCATGTGTGCACATGGTAGGATCGGACTGAATTTCTCCAAATCTGATCCCGTTACTCGGCGGATGGTCTATCGTCCAATCAGAGTGCACATGAAAGTCGTGTAATTGGATAATGGTTAGCGACCTGGCCGGCTCCGCTACGCGGCGCTGTAGTCCAACTACTTCCGGGTGATGGCTACTCAATAAAAACACAACAAACTATGTGGAGTATACAAAGATGGTGCTCGAAGGAGTTTGACGGAGCAGCATTGGTTTACGTGTTGTACATTCTTTCTTCACAGCCATGATTTCGTCTGACTTTTCCCGGGAACAATTGCTACTTATGACGGCGTCGGCGCCTCCTGCCACTTCCGGGTGAAATCTCTGGTGAAATGCGCAGTACGCCAATCCGATCTGATATCGTGCACAAGGCGGCACCGAGCGGATTACTATCGGCCTAAGCCAGGGATTCCAATCGGATTCGATCCAATCCAATCCCAATCCCTACGATCCTTAGCCTGTGCACATGAATTCGATATGATCCCAATCCGTTTGCAATCGGATTACACTCGTCCATGTGCGCGCAGTGATTGACTGTCCTTTTATTGTTTATTTTGTCGTATCGACACCTGCTCAAATGAGTATCTAGTTTTGGATACTTTTGACAAGCCTGCATTTGACTAAATTTAAATTTTTCACCATTTTGAGTTTACATTTTGCATTTTGTTGAGGTAACAGACAGCGTTATAAATTACAGATGTTTTAATTGCCAAATGTTGCTTGCTTTTAACATTTTTTATTGAATCTTTTGTGGTGTTAAATGATCAAAGTATAAACAAAAATCAAAGCTTCTTAGCCCAGTTTTAAATGACAAAACATTATAATTTCGCTTTTACATGAGACAATTTCCCCTCCAACCTGGACACAATTTAAGCAATTTAAAATCCTCTTTTAGAACCAAATTTCCTTGTGTGTACATGGAAATCTTGGATTAGTTTAGCAGTTCATATTTCAGTCTTCTCTCAATTGTTAATGGGCCTGTACTTTAAAATGGACACTGTTAACTGAATATTTTAAAACATGCAATCAAATATCTGCCTTACTTGTTTGTCTCGGATCCTTACTCCAAGTATATAGGCAATTAGGCCTGTTAAAAGGTATTGAAAATCAGATAATCGATATTAAAACTAGTATCAAAACTTCATACTCATTTGCGCAGGCATCGATACTAAAAAAGTCCCATTGACAGGACAGAAATGAACCTTTTACGATTAGCTTCAGAACGATCTTGAGCTATATGATCACAAAAGAAAAGTACGATGATTTTAAAGTTGAAAATCACATTCTATAGTCTAAAGTGTTTTTATCGTCATCGTGGTATCAGAATCAGTACCGAGTATAGAGTCTAGTTTGAAATTTTAGTATCATGGACAACATTGACGGATTTTAGCCTTAAAAACAATGGGATTTGGCGTGTATGGGTGTGATTCAGTGTGACAGGACCAGGTTGTGCTGTTGTATGGAGAGCGGATTCGTTGAGCTTAGAGTCACCGGAGAGGAGCAGACAGCAGCGTTTTGTCCCTAGAAGTGCTGACGACGGGCAGAGGGAGAGCCCATGACGCAATACCAGGAAGTGGAGCTATATATTTGGGCCTCACGCTTTGCAGAGACGGGGCAGTGCATCCAGGGCTATGTATTTAAAGGGCCCATATGACACCATTTTGTGATCGATGTTCTAATGTGTTTTCCTCATCACAAACAGACCCAGAGTTGTGTTTCGTTTCATTCACACGTTTAACACACACAAACCCTGCAGATTTAAGTTTAGGAGTTCTTCTCTCAAACAGAAAACACTCTGATCCACCTTGTGAGGTCATGTGGCAATGCATTTCTGAACTCCACGCACCTTCACTAGAATCATTTGGATCACTTTAGCGCTGGAATTGCCAATCGCTACTGAACTAAAAGGTAAAAGGAGTTTGAAAATGACGGTTTCATGACATCACAAGGTGGAACAGAGAGTTTCGAGCTTTGGAGATGTAGACAGACTAAGGGCCCGTACACACGACAACGTTTTTTGGTGGAAACCGAGAAGTTTGTATTCGTTTTGGCCTTTTGTCCACACGGCGCCGGCGGTTTTTGGTGGGTGAAAACGGTGCTTTTTGAAACCAGGTTCCAGAGTGGAGAAATCTGAGAACGCCGGGGGTCGCGTTGTCGTGTGGACGAGCAAAACGCAGCTTTTGGAAAACGATGACGTTGTGATGCCGTCATCATCTGCTTTGTCAGGACTCCCAGTCGACGTTCTGCTGATACTGACGTGTTTTGTAATCCAACGTAACTCGTAGAAGTAACTCCACATCGTTGTTGTCCAAACGAGAGTGTCTGCTTTCGTCCGTGCGTTCACATCATTATCATTTTGTGTTTGTTTGCTGAAGAGAAAGGGGTTTATGCACATGCGCTCTTTGTAGTATTGCATTTCCGGTGGCTCTGGCTGTTTCCCCGTTTACAGCGCCACATATCGGTGTGGCGCATGTATTACATAGTTTTCACTCAGCGCTCCGTTTTCGCCTGGACGCGACTATTTACTGATCCGACATGTGTGTGGACGCGATTTTTTTCAACACGCATTAAAAAAATAAATCCAGGAGCGTTGTCGTGTGGACGTAGCCTAATAATAAAGATGTGTGAATGAAAACAAAACAACTCCAGGGCTCAAACTTTTGTGCAATATACGACCATTAATCATATGTTTAAATCATGATGTCAAATATTGCTCTATTTATTCAAATCAATCACAAAACACGTCCAATAAATCAACTGTTCAGTATCATGTGTGCTCGTTCTATCCAGTTTTCTAATCTACAGTAGTGTGAAAACAGCACCAAATCGAAAAATTGGATTAGGCCCATTTCTGTCCAGGCTCTTTTTGACAGTGTAGAAGCAGCTGTTTGAAATTATTGTGATTAATTTCGAGCCAAATTGTGATTAGGAGTTTTGTCATAATTGGGCGCCCTTCCAAGTACATCCATTGATAATGAAGAGAAAGGATGTTGATTTAATGTGGGTTGTTCATATTTCAGTGTTTGAGTTTTTGTACAGCCACTAGCCAATAAAACTTATGGCATTTTATAACCACTGTATTTGGCTTTTAAATAATATTCCTCCTAAGACTTTGTTGAGGTTCTGTGATTAAGCCAAATTCTTTACAAGAAAAAAAAAGGGACATCGCCATAGCAATTAATTTATAAACAATTATATCTGTTGAGGTGTGAAAAGTCCTCAAAATGTCAACTACAACAGTGTGGAGTGAATGAATTATGAACTGTAAAGCGCTTTGGGTGTCATGAAAGGCACAATATAAATGCTATGAATTATTATGATTATTACAACAAGACCCTGAAATCAAGACTAGATTAAAAATACTAAAAGTTGGTCAATTTGTCAACACGCCATGTGACTTTTGCCTTGTTTTGGCCCCATTAGTTTTGCTATAAGCTCTTAATAATCATAAATTCGACTATTTATATGCTGTGATTTGTGTATTATGCATTTATTCTTGCATTATGTGATTTGTGATTACATTTGTGCAAGTGTTTTTGTCATCATCCTTAGTGACAACAGTGAAATCAGATTAATACAATTGTTTTTAGTGTAACCCACTTTGTCGTTAGTGGAGAAGAGAACTAAAAGATTATTAACGTTACATAACCACTGCTCTACCCGTCCTCTGAACAATAAACCTGCTTCTCCACTATGTAAATCCATCCACAATACACACATGTTCTTAAAATCACAAACCTGAGCAAACAAGCCAAAATTTTAGTACGAATAAGGCTGGGCTAACTTGCTATTGAAAGTGAATGGGTAACTCTCGCTAGCAAATTAGCATCGCTGCCCGATTTGCGACACTGCCATATTGGTAACGGAAACTCTACTCGGACAAATATCAACAAATCGCCGGTCATGACCATTTATAATCACTATAAATAATCTGTATTACAAATACGTTTGCTTTACAGACAGCTGTATTTGTTATATCTTGTAAAGACAAATGGGAAAGGAGAAAACGATAAAAATAGCGTTTATTTCAGTCTAGATGCATTATACAGCTAAAGTTTTCCCCGTATTTTAGCATTAACTATTTCACAACTCTTCGTTTCAATATGTACAAGGCATTGGTCGGTGGTTAGAACACGTTTTATTAATTTAATCAGCCCAAAACAGCAGCTAACGAAGCGACACAAATCAGGCAGCGACAGGCCATTTATTTAGCTAGCGCCGCGGTGCTACTTCCTGCCTAGCCCTCAGTCAGCTGGTGAGTCAAACGTCCGTGTAGGGTCGTTTATCGACATAATCTGAAGTAAACTGCGCGACACGGCACACCTAAGAACGTAAAACCTTAACCACGTCGATGTTTGGGTTGGTAAATGTTAAAAATGACCGTTAAACCGCATAACTACGCAACATGGAGCCAGCAGTTAGCGGTTTCTCTGCGTGCGGTGCTGGGAGTCTCTGTAAATTCCAGGCATTTCGATCGGGTGAGCATGGGTTAAGAGAAGCCTGGACATTTTTGTTTGATTTTGACAATAAATATTACTTTCATGTTTAAAATACACACGGTTTGGATCACATATAAGATTTAGAACATGGTAGTTTAACGAGGACAGGTTTTTATTGATCAATTTAATGAGTTTCGTACAGAAATTGTGACCATAACAGATTTGTCGCAGTTTCACGTCATATTCAGTCATAATCATTCGAATTTAACCCAAGCACAACCTAAAATTACAATATTAACGGCGCTTACGCGTTTGTTTTTGTTCTAAAAGGCGAGTTTGTTATTCAAGACCCTCCCGGACTGAAACGCCTTGGATTTAGCAAGTCCCCTTAGCCATACACGTGGGCTTCGGTCTCCTACGCAGCCGCTGGTCCTCACGATTACCAACACGATCTGCTAGAAAACAACCGAATCCCCACGTTTCTCACCTCCGATGGTTTCCTGATGATGTTGTCCGGGCTCATCAAATTACCCAGCAAAATGTAGAACTGCTGCTGCTCCGCCATTGTAGCCAAGATCCGAAAGAAACTGACCGGGTGGGGGAAAAAAGGAGGGCCGAAAAGACTGAGCCCGGGTCGGCTACTTTGCACCACTCGCTTCGGTCACACTCACGGCTCCCCTGGTCCGGATTGGTCGCGTTTATCAGCTTTACCGAGCGCCCATTCGTCCAAAACGCGCAGAAGATGGGGCTTAAAGCGCTGAGACAGATCCGCGGGCTCCTATTGGATCAGAAAGGCGCAGAAAGTGAGTGCAAAGCAGCGGTTGGTCAGCGGTAAAAATGGAAAACGCGGGAAATTGCTATGCATGTTGCGCGTGTTTTGTGCAAGCAGCAGGGGGATGGATGCATGGGTGGGTCTGTACACAACAACAATGCAGAAAAGCAAGAAAAAACTACCATCTTTATTGCTTTTGTCAAAGAAAACACTTTACAAACCAAGGTAATGAAATGAATAATGAATGAAAATAAAATAGAATGTATAGTTTGGATGCATGGGTGGGTTTCTACACAATAACAATGCAGAAAAGCAAGAAAAACTACCATCTTCATTGCTTTTGTCAATGAAAACACTTTACAAACTGAGATAATGAAATGAATAATGAATACAATAAAACAGAATGTATGCAGGGGTGGGTTTCTACGCAATAACAATGCAGAAAAGCAAGAAAAATCCACAATTTTTATTGCTTTTGTCAATGAAAACACTTTACAAACCAAGATAATGAAATGAATAATTAATAAAAATAAAGCAGAATGTATGCATGGGTGGGTTTCTACACAATAACAATGCAGAAAAGCAAGAAAAAACGGCCATGTTCATTACTTTTGTTATTTAATACACTTTACAAAACAAAATAATAAAATGAATATTGAATAAAAATAAAATAGAATGTATAGTTTGGATGCATGGGGGGCGGTCTATACACAATAACAATGCAGAAACGCAAGAAAAAACTACCATCTTCATTACTTTTGTCAATGAAAACACTTTACAAACCAAGATAATGAAATGAATAATGAATAAAATAAAACAGAATGTATGCAGGGGTGGGTTTCTACACAATAACAATGCAGAAAAGCAAGAAAATTCCACAATTTTTATTGCTTTTGTCAATGAAAACACTTTACAAACCAAGATAATGAAATGAATAATGAATGAAAATAAAATAGAATGTATAGTTTGGATGCATGGGTGGGTCTGTACACAATAACAATGCAGAAAAGCAAGAAAAAACTACCATCTTCATTGCTCTTGTCAATGAAAACGCTTTACAAACCAAGATAATGAAATTAATAATGAATAAAATAAAACAGAATGTATGCAGGGGTGGGTTTCTACACAATAACAATGCAAAAACGCAAGAAAAAACTACCATCGTGAATGATGTTCACGATGATCATTTTGTAATTTAACTTCTTGGGTTCATTTTTAAAGACAATACAGTATTGTGTATTCATCTTGTTGACATGTTTTGGCTGCTTCTGCAAGCCATCTTCAGAACTGTCACGGGTGTTGGTGGTGGTGACGTGTCTTATATCAGGTGGTGTTACTTCCTGTAGGCACCTGGCAGGTCGCTCAGACTGACCACGCCTCCCATCGCCCCGGTGCTCTCTGGAGGAGGGTGTCCCAGGTTAAACTTTGCTACCACCTCAAAGAAAATCCCCATAGAGGAATACATTTTAATCACAGAGTTAGCATGCCAAAATTACCAAACTAGGGACAGAACGCGGAGTTGACAGGGATCCTAAAAACAGCCAAATTACCGAGGAGCAATATAACCATGGAGGAGAGGAAAGCCATTAATCATATTTAAAAAGACAACACAATCACTATTCTACCCACAGATAAAGGAAGGACAACAGTTATATCAGACACAAAAACATGAATAGAAAATTGAAGTGCTACATGCAAACACCGACACCTATGAAAACATCAGAAAGAAAAGAAACAAGCCCTAAAAGCATGACTTAAACCCCTACTACAACAGGGGGAAAAAAATCCCCAGAAAAGCATACAACAATCTAATCCAATTCCAATTAAAATCCAATCCAATTCAAAATCCAATTAGATCTGCAGTGGGAGTGGGGTGTGGGGTCTTGTTAGCAGAATCATTCAGGGCCATAATGGGTGTTTTCACACCTTTGGACCTGACCTGGTCCACAGGTTTGTCTTCTTTGTGTGTTCTGATTTAGGTTTGAGGTTTGATAACCCACACTCCACTCCCACTGCATATTTAAGAGGCCCACCTAACTAACAGAAACTGTAAACAAGTGTGGCAGTCTCAGAGTCATTTCATTGTAGTTAGCGCCCCCTTCAGGCAGATATAGGCAGTGTCCACCAGCGTCTGACCAGAACTGAAGAAGCAGCTTGGATGAGCTGAGAAACATATTTAACCAAATAAACGTTTTTCCAGTTGACAAATTGAATTTCTCCTTTTGCCAAGGTAAACCCACGTTACTGTATTTAAAAAAAAAAAAAAAAAAGAACCCAACAAGTTAAACCACCATCTTCATTACTTTGGTCAATGCAGTTTACAAACCAAGATAATGAAATGAATATTGAATAAAAATAAAACAGAATGTATAGTTGCTGCAGGGGTGGGTCTCTACACAATAACAATGCAGAAAAGCAAGAAAAAAACTACCATCTTCTTTTATAAATGAACACTTTACAAACCAAGATAATGAAATGAATAATGAATAAAATAGAATGTATTGGATGGACACATGGGCGGTGCAGAAAACCAACCAAAAACCACCATCTTAAAATGTTTTCAATAGACTTTACAAAATGAAATTAATAATTAAATAAAATAGAATTATAGTTTGGATGCATGGGTGGGTCTCTGTGCACAATAACAATGCAAAAATTTGTGTATCAACAAAGCAAATCGATTGGCAGTTCAGAATCATCTTAATCGTCAATGAATAGTACACATCAGCCAATTTAATACAATGCATATCAAAATAAAATAGTAATCAGTAGAAATGTAAAAGAGACATATAGGCTATATATCTGAACAAACAAAAAAAAGTACACTATGGACTAAAAACCAGGTGTCGCAATGTAGTTAAAATATCAAGAGATAATGTACAATAAATACTCCAGTTGAAGCACAGAAGCTGCAGTGTATTTCAGGATACACTAACTAGAAAACAGTTGTTATTGGAGTAATGCGATATTCTCTTCCCATAATATAATTTCAGTACCTCAATTCGAACTCGGTAATAAAATAAAAGGTTTATACGTTTGTTTTTTAATTAGTCATACTCTAATTAGACACCAGGGGGCGCCAAAGCCTAAATTTTAGCCTCCGCACGTTTCTCACGATGATTTTTGTCGTTTTATTTTACTTTTTAAAATATTGTTTTTAATATTAAGTATTTTATTACATATTCTACTCAAGTTGTTTGGGTTTGTAAGTGGTTTGGTTATATTACAAACTGTTTTGTCAATAACCTACATAACATTCTCTAAACTTTTCTATAAACTATATAAAATAAATAAAAATACAAGAATTTTATTTTATTTAAGTAATCTTTAGGGTTGTAAGTACATTTTTAAAAGCAATATAATTAGGCTTTAATTTTAGGATTCTTTCTGTATATGAAATTTTGTAATAACTTAAAGGCACTCTGTGTAACCTTTCTGATGAAGGGTCCATCACCTGCTTCAATCCATGGTCATATTGACTGGAATATTCCACAGTGTGGCATTACACTTATTTAACTCAACAGTGACACCACAGGGTCAAGTTAATTGTCAGATCTGTGGAGAGGCGAGCTCACTCACAGTATGAATGCAAGTTTTGTAGGTCAATAAAATCTCATGTTATTGAGTAAGATGGATACATTTAATGCCACACCGGGACATTCCAGACAAAACAATGATACCTCCGTGTAGACGAGCAGGTGACAGACCCTCCACCAGTTACACAGTGCGCCTTTGAGGAAGTAACAAATTATTACCCTTGTATCTATTTATTGTTTATCTATAAGGAATGTTCAAAATTTCATACTAGTTTATTAAATATTAAATTACTATAAGCCAATTATCTACATCATCCCAAAATAGTTTGACAGGATTACAATCATAGAAAAGCCTAAAAAAGTGTTAAAAAAAATAAACAAAACAAACAAAAAACAAAACAAGCACACTCTTATAAGTTTAAAAATACATTTTATAACTATTCTGGTGGAGGGTCCGTCAAATGCTTTTTTCCATGGAGATATTATTGCTTTGTCTGGAATGTTTCACTTCACAGTATGGCATTAAACTTTTCTATCTTCATGGAAACCAGACCAAGTTACAGGTCAGATCTGTGGAAAGACAACACTCTTCACTGTCAGAATTAGACTTAGACAAACTTTATTGATCCACAAGAGAAATTACTTGGACACAGTAGCTCACACATTACAATATAATATAAAAACACAGAGTAAAAAATATTAAAAATGGTGATAAAACTTTTAGAATAACCAGCAATAATTAAGAAAAAAAAAAAAAAAGCAAGATAAATAGCAATAGCACCAGTCTCTTGACAAGCTTTATTGATCCACAAGGGAAATGATTTGGGTAGAGTCGCTCACTCATCAAATATAATATATAACAGAGGGTAACAAAAATAGATGGAAAAGCAAAAATAGATAGCAAGAGACAGGTGTCAAATGAGACATAATTATATAAAAATAAAAAATAATACGTGTATATGTACAACTCAAAATAAAATAGACAAATAAGTAATAGAATATAAAATATAAAATAAAATATCAATTCACAGCTATATACTGTAAATAAAAAAACTTTACATTAAAATGCCTATGTTTTATCCCATGGCCTTAGAAAAATAGATGAATAAATAGACAGAGAAATACATAATTAATAATAATAAGATAAATATTCGTGAGTTTTTAATTTTTATTGGTGTTTTTCCCTTGTTTTTAGCGCCCTCTATCGACCGCAGCGCAGTGGTCCAGTCTCCGGTCCAGACTCGGTCCAGACTCGGTCCTGATCCGCCACAGTCCGCCTCGTCTCCGCTTCAACCTGCAAAAAAAACGACATGAAAACTCACCAAAACCGGACCTACAAGAATCCAACCATGTCACGGATGTAGAAGGTAAGATTTTAACGGAATACATTTAGTTTTGCACGTCAAATTACGCAAGTTTTTAACTTTTATCGCGTCTGAAATGTTCATTACTTTTGCTTTATATTAAACTGCATTGCCACACGTTTTGAGGCACAAAGAGCATTTTTTGCGTTAATTTAATCTTAATATTTGTTTAAAAGTTACGACAAAATGCGTTTAAAATCAAAATAATACGACAAACGGAGCGGAGTTGATGCTAAGTGAACATGTGGCTTTATGCTAATTAGAGGAATACATTTATGCTAGCACCTTTTTTCAATAATACGCTAATAATTACCACTTTTTAACATTAAAATCACATGCAACTGATGTAAAGCTCTTATTTGACAATGTTTCAAGTATTATAAATGTATATTATTGAGTAGTATAATGTAATAAAGTTAATTTTTAGTAATTCTTTCTTCCTAGTTTGACCCAGTTTAGACTGTTTTAGTGTTAGCTCATTGCAGCACCTGTCTTGCCACTGTTTTAGTATTAATTACATATTTTCTGTGTGGAATAGTCCAACTTTCTTTTACATTTGTGGTTTATTCAGTTTGCATATAGTGAGACTTTGGTTTGGACCTGGTTTAGAGTTAAATCTTAAAGTTATAGGTTCATTTTGGGTACTTCTTTCTTTGTACAATGTAGTAGTAATACCCGTTTTGTGCCTATTTAGCCCTTTTTTCCTAGTCTGACCCGAGGTTGTTAAATATTATCAATAAATTTGCAATTGTCTAAAGTAGTAACGGATACTAATCGATACTAAAACTAGTATTGAATCTAGATCCTCATTTTTCATCACAGGTAAAACAGTCCCATTGACAGGACAGAAATGAAGCTTTCCTGAATGTTTTTAGAAAGATGTGGACTTAGACTTAGACTTTATTGTCCCCAAAGGGAAATTAATTTTCACGCACACAGAGCCTGTTTGACACACACAGCAACAACACAACAAACACAGACACATTACAATAAGCATTACGGCACACTCAGCGGGGCCTGTTGTTCAAAAATGTGACGCTGAGGGGATCATGTGGAGCTGATCAAAACAAGTATAAGAGCACAAAGACTAGTAAACAGCCACGGACCTGGTTTAGACCTGGTTTAGACCTGGACCACTATGGTACCTACCTGGACCACTGAGGGATTACACAGATATAAGACACATGGGAATAGAAAAGAAAGTACAACCAGTGTTGAAAATCACAGGATATTGTCTAAATAAAGAGGGTTTTTTATTCTCATCGTGGTATCAAAGTTTGAAATTTATTGTATCGTGACAACACAAATTTATATATAAAAGTTCTGTGCTTGAATTGGACCATTACAGTCACATTTATTCCTGGACAATTCTTGTACTATATCATCTTATCATTCAGTATATGAAAGATGGAACACTTATTTTTGTTTGTTTAAAGGCAAATTAACATTTTTTTACAATCTGAGCCTTCTTTCGGCAATAAAACAAGTAGTTTTACTCACCCATAGCATTTTTCTGTCAAATGGAGCAGTATCGCAGAACTTATGTTGAGCCGTTCTGTTCTAGTAATGATCCCGTATCCGTTAACATGGTGCTGTATCATATGCTCGGGGCATTACTTTGCGGTGTCCAAATAACACAAACTTTAGCACTTTTCAAATAATAGAAACCCGATGTCTTAATGTAAGATTTAGTTTGAAGCACAAGTGGCCTGTAATCCGAGATTTAGCCATAGTTTCGAGTAGATGAGGACGCCAGTGCGCATGCGCGGACTGCTCCCGGGACCCAAACATGAAACGCAAAGCTGAAAACTATGGATAAATCTCGGATTACAGGCCACTTTTGCTTCAAACGAAATCTTACATTAAGACATCGGGCTTCTATGATTTGAAAAGTGCTAAAGTTTGTGTTATTTGGAGACCGCAAAGTAATGCCCCGAATACAAATGCTAACGGATACGCTACAACATAACTTTCTTCAAACAGCTACAAATGACACGAACGTGATATGGGTGAGTCAAACGACTTGTTTTATTACCGAAAGAAGGCTCAGATTGTAAAATAACGTTACTTTTCCTTTAAATAACTTCTATGACTCCTTCTAGATCAGGGGTCTCCAACCTGTAGCTCGCCAAGGAATTTCTGAATTATACCATTGTGCTGAATAACTAAAATTTGGTTAATTACATGTTTATTGCCATTGTACATGTGTCATTTTGCAGCCCAACTTTGTGCTCTAATAAATGGACATCGGTTTATGTTCTATAGTAGGGAGGCAAATTATCGATTAAAGGCAAAGTAACGTTATTTTACAATCTGAGCCTTCTTTCTGTAATAAAACAAGTCGTTTGACTCACCCATATCACGTTCGTGTCATTTGGAGCTGTTTGAAGAAAGTTATGTTGTAGCGTATCCATTAGCATTTGTATTCGGGGCATTACTTTGCGGTCTCCAAATAACACAAACTTTAGCACTTTTCAAATCATAGAAGCCCGATGTCTTAATGAAAGATTTCGTTTGAAGCAAAAGTGGCCTGTAATCCGAGATTTATCCATAGTTTTCAGCTTTGCGTTTCATGTTTGGGTCCCGGGAGCAGTCCGCGCATGCGCACTGGCGTCCTCATCTACTCGAAACTATGGCTAAATCTTGGATTACAGGCCACTTTTGCTTCAAACGAAATCTTTCATTAAGACATCGAGCTTCTATGATTTGAAAAGTGCTAAAGTTTGTGTTATTTGGACACCGCAAAGTAATGCCCCGAGCAAATGATACAGCACCATGTTAACGGATACGGGTTCATTACTAGAACAGAACGGCTCAACATAAGTTCTGCGATACTGCTCCAATTGACAGAAAAGTGCTATGGGTGAGTAAAACTACTTGTTTTATTGCCGAAAGAAGGCTCAGATTGTAAAAAAACGTTAATTTGCCTTTAATTCATTAATCTATAGTTGATTGACCTTATCGATTGATTAACGATTAACTGATAAGTGGCGTTTTTCACCTGAATTTTACTGTTTCAATAGGGTCTTTAAGAATATAAGCTATAGTAACATAACACTGAGTCAAAAATATATCATAGTATTATTATATTGAATATTCCTCAATTAATTATTCCTTAGTAAAAAGCAGACAAATGTATTGATGCTGAATAACAAAATACAGTAATCCCTCGCTCTATCGCGGTTCACGGATTTTAAATTTTTTTTTTTTTTAATTTTTTTTTTTAAATAGTGTAACATTGTGTTCTGCGTCCTGATTGGCTAAGAGACTAGACCAGGACTAAATGTGGACAAAACCAGGTCTAGACCAGAACTAAACCAGGTCTAGACCAGGTCTAAACCAGGTCTAAACCTGGACTGGGCCTGGACTAAACCAGGACTGCAACAGGTCTAGACCTGGACTAAACCATGATTAAATCACCACGTGCCGCTGCTGGTTTCGTGCGAGTGGTTTGTGGCTAGGGCTGAGACTATGCATTCCGGGCGCCGCGGTTCGATCTCGTGCTCAGCAGCCTCAGTCAGTTCGTCACGCTGCCGTCGCCAGCATCTCACCATCGACTCTTCGATGCTGAGCTCACGTGCAGCAGCTCAATTTTCTTCTTCAACAGCCAGATCAATTGTCTTTAACTTCCTAGCTGCATCATGAGCATTTCTTCATGTGATAAAAAAACTGTTCAAAACAAAATCAAACTAGTATTTTCCTCGGCGCATCGTCTCTTCACCTGTCTGTCTCACTCTTGCACCCCGTCACTTAGTGCTCTACCACGCATCTCTCCTGCAGTAAAGAGCCGCTGTCCTGTCTGGGATCATGTCGGTGTCTGGGATCATGTCGGTGTCTCTGGGATCATGTCGGTATCTGGGATCATGTCAGTGTCTGGGATCATGTCGGTGTCTGGGATTATGTCGGTGTCTCTGGGATCATGTCCATGTCTCTGGGATCATGTCGGTGTTTCTGGGATCATGTCAGTGTGTCTGGGATCATGTCGGTATCTGGGATCATGTCAGTGTCTGGGATCATGTCGGTGTCTGGGATTATGTCGGTGTCTGGGATCATGTCGGTGTCTGGGATTATGTCGGTGTCTGGGATTATGTCGGTGTCTGGGATCATGTCGGTGTCTGGGATTATGTCGGTGTCTCTGGGATCATGTCCGTGTCTCTGGGATCATGTCGGTGTTTCTGGGATCATGTCAGTGTGTCTGGGATCATGTCGGTGTCTGGGATCATGTCCGTGTCTGGAATCATGTTGGTGTTTCTGGGATCATGTCGGCGTGTCTGGGATCATGTCGGTATCTCTGGGATCATGTCGGTATCTGGGATCATGTCGGTGTCTGGGATCATGTCGGAGTCTGGGATCATGTCGGTGTCTGGGATCATGTCGGTGTCTGGGATCATGTCCGTGTCTGGGATCATGTCCGTGTTTCTGGGATCATGTCGGTGTGTCTGGGATCATGTCGGTATCTGGCATCATGTCGGTGTCTCTGGGATCATGTCGGTGTCTGGGATCATGTCGGTGTTTCTGGGATCATGTCAGTGTCTGGGATCATGTCCGTGCCTCTGGGATCATGTCGGTGTGTCTGGGATCATGTCGGGGTATCTGGGATCATGTCGGTGTCTGGGATCATGTCGGAGTCTGGGATCATGTCGGTGTCTGGGATCATGTCGGTGTTTCTGGGATCATGTCGGTGTCTGGGATCATGTCGGTGTCTCTGGGATCATGTCGATGTCTGGGATCATGTCGGTGTCTCTGGGATCATGTCGGTGTTTCTGGGATCATGTCGGTGTCTGGGATCATGTCGGTGTTTCTGGGATCATGTCGGTGAGTCTGGGATCATGTCGGTGTCTGGGATCATGTCGGTGTCTCTGGGAACCTGTTGATGTCTGGGATCATGTCGGTGTCTCTGGGATCATGTCGGTGTCTGGGATCATGTCGATGTCTGGAATCATGTCGGTGTCTCTGGGATCATGTCTGTGTCTGGGATCATGTTGGTGTGTCTGAGATCATGTCGGTGTCTCTGGGATCATGTCGGTGTCTGGGATCATGTCGGAGTCTGGGATCATGTCGGTGTCTGGGATCATGTCGGTGTCTCTGGGATCATGTCGGTGTGTCTGGGATCATGTCGGTGTCTCTGGGATCATGTCGGTGTCTGGGATCATGTCTGTGTCTGGGATCATGTCTGTGTCTGGGATCATGTCGGTGTCTCTGGGATCATGTCGGTGTCTCTGGGATCATGTCTGTGTCTTGGATCATGTCTGTGTCTAGGATCATGTCGGTGTCTCTGGGATCATATCGGTGTCTGGGATCATGTCGGTGTCTCTGGGATTATGTCGGTGTCTCTGGGATCATGTCGGTGTCTCTGGGATCATGTCGGTCTCTCTGGGATCATGTCTGTGTCTGGGATCATGTCCGTGTCTGGGATCATGTCCGTGTCTGGGATCATGTCGGTGTCTGGGATCATGTCTGTGTCTGGGATCATGTCCGTGTCTGGGATCATGTGAGTGTCTGGGATCATGTCGGTGTCTGGGATCATGTCAGTGTCTGGGATCATGTCTGTGTCTCTGGGATCATGTCTGTGTCTCTGGGATCATGTCGGTGTCTGGGATCATGTCGGTGTCTCTGGGATCATGTCGGTGTTTCTGGGATCATGTCGGTCTCTCTAGGATCATGTCGGTGTCTGGGATCATGTCAGTGTCTGGGATCATGTCTGTGTCTCTGGGATCATGTCTGTGTCTCTGGGATCATGTCGGTGTCTGGGATCATGTCGGTGTCTCTGGGATCATGTCGGTGTTTCTGGGATCATGTCGGTCTCTCTAGGATCATGTCGGTGTCTGGGATCATGTCCGTGTCTGGGATCATGTCGTTGTCTGGGATCATGTCGGTGTCTGGGATCATGTCTGTGTCTGGGATCATGTCCGTGTCTCGGATCATGTCAGGGTCTCGTAGGATTTCAGCAGATTTCAGGCTCTCCTGGGAGGGGCGGGGATAGGTGTATCAATCAGCTATGAAAAGATGTCCGTCTACTAAACTTTGAGACATTTCTTCTCGTCATTTACGCACTCATCTGCATTTAACACACACGGGTCATTAACTCATTCACTGCCGGCCTGTTTTCAGAATGTCAACCCCACACTGCCAGAACTTTTAGACCATTTTCACTGATTTTCCAAGACTCACAGAATACTGAGTTCTTTGACTATATAGGCATGGCACACATCAAAATAAAGTGTTGACTCTCTTCTTTCACCTAGAAAAAAATTATGTTTCTAACCTTTTCAGTTCTCAAGTAATTGATAGTAGAACATAGGGAAGTTTCAGCAAAAACACAGTTTTCTGACCAAAATTGGAGAAAACGATCGTTTTATACAAAGAAGGATTTCGAGCAGATCGGTGATTTTGACGTCAATATTTATTGATTTAGTGACACCTCAAACATTTAAAATAACAGAGAAAGAGATTTTTGATGACAAAGTACATTTTTTATTTACTAATATAAGAATATAAGGCTCTGTGAATGCTTCAACTCAATAGTGGCAAGAGATGTTTACAGGATATAATATCTTTTCATATAGAATAGAACTTTGTCACTTCACAACAATATTGAGGCTCAGAGTACACACACATATACACACACACGCACCTACATACACACACACACACACACACGCACCTACATACACACACACACATATACGTATATGTACATACACACAAGCCCATGCATAAACCTTTACACACACACAGCTACACACGCACACGCACATACACACACGCGTACGCACGCACACACGCGCGCGTACACACGCACACACACATATAAACTTAATTCTTCTCATCTCGTGCCTCTTTGGAGAGTAGAATCCAAGTCAGTAAACTTCTTTGGCGCTGTCGTAGTTCTCCCTGCTCTGCTGCGCGGAGCAGGGAGCGCAGCGCGATCAGGACACGCCCCCTGCCTCAGCCAGAGCAGATCTCTGCCCCGACATCGCTGCGTGTCTCTGTGATCCTCTGATCCGGGATCTTGGGTCCCAAAAGCGATCAAACCGCTCCGTAGGCGCTGATCAACAGTTATCTGCTTTTCCGTGTTCACTCGCCTCACCATCTTGCTCCACCTGCCTCCACTCGCACTCCACAGTACACACACACTACACTCCTCTCCTCTCCCGCCTCTCCGATCGGCAGATAATGATACAAGATCGCCACCTACAGGTTGGGAAGTGTGAATTACACCTTCAAAGCTGCTCCAGGTCGTATCCTAGCAACCCCCGCTGAAAAACGTCCTTGACGAGTTTATTCGTCACGGCACTCAACGTTCGGATTCAACATGACGAGAAAACTCGTCACCGGCAGTCAATGAGTTAAAGGGATATGCCACCCCCAGGTCAAATTTGGGCATCTCCCCACAGTCCAGAGACTAAAAGTGGTGGAAAGTGTTTTCCTGGTCACCCAGCCATTGTCCAGGTCTGTCAGCACTGACCGCCGCGGTATCTGCAGCTACTCCGCGTTAGACTGGAGTCTAACGGCGCCAGAGAAAGATTTCGGCCAAAAGGAATTAATTTGCTCGATGCTTTTTCCAATTACTTTCTGTGTAGTGCGCATTCATATCGAGTGCAAATAAATGTACAAACCAACACGGAGAGCTTGCCTTGGTCATTTTGGGTGGGAACTATTTTTCAGTGCGGAACAATAAAGCCGAATCACGCACCACGCTGCGCAACAGGGGAACTCCCTTCCTGGTGCGTAACAGGGATTCCCCTGGCAGCGTGCTGCGGCTTTCTTTTTCCTTTTGGCCGAAATCTTTCTCTGGCGCCGTTAGACTCCAGTCTAACGCGGAGTAGCTGCAGATACCGCGGCGGTCAGTGCTGACAGACTCGGACAATGGCTGGGTGACCAGGAAAACGCTTTCCACCACTTATTTTAGTCTCTGGACTGTGGGGAGATGCCCAAATTTGACCTGGGGGTGGCATATCCCTTTAAGACGTAACCCACTCACTAATGTTCATTCAGCATCAGAACTTTTATCACGCGGCGATAAACTGTTTTAGTGCTGACAAAAGCGCTCGCTCATGTTGTAACTAACACTAACCCTAACTCACGTTCACCGCACAGACAGCGGCACTTTCTGCACTCAGGCTGTGCGCACATCCACTGTGTTCATAAACTAATAATCCGTCCATAAATTAGCTGCATCGTTGTATAAGACGCAGGGTTCAAAGTGTGAGAAAAAGTAGCGACTTATAGTCCGTAAATTGCGGAACATTTATTCATTTATTCCTGGTCAATTTTTGTTTCAAACTTGTTAAAATCTCTTATTACTTTGAAATCTACCTTTTAGGCTTTCATCTTGTTGATGTTTTTTACGCTTTGCCTGGTGTGTTCTTTAGTCTGGCATCAAATTTATCTATCTCCATGGAGACAAGCAGGTGAGGGCAGGTTACAGATCTGTGGAGAGGCGAACCCCGGGGACCCCAAGCTTTTTACGGTATTTTTGAGCTATAAAAACACCTCTAATGAGAAAAAAATCAAGTTATATCAATGTAATGCTGTACAGTGGAACAGTCTGAACCCCCCATCAGAAAAGTGACATAGTGCAGCTTTATATTATTACTCCATGCTCCAGTGTGTTGTGATTTAATTCTGGATTGTCTCTGGTCCCTCCCCTCACTCAGAGCTGTGACATTCCTCTATAATGATGTCCCAAAATTTCACACAAAAGAAAAACTACAGCAACAAAAGGAACAATGAGGGACATTTTACAAGCAATTATCCGAGTTGGAACATTTGTTTTAGTTGTCTTTACTCAAAATAAACAGTGTTAAATCAATAAATGGCACAGGTCCTAGAACTTCGACTCTCTACTGCTCAGATTTGATTGTAGTACAAATATACAGTATATAAATGGACACAAAATGGTAAAACAGTAATTCTTGTAGTATTGTCATAAACATACAACTAAGAAACTATATTTTTATCTGTAATATTTTTGTTTTTTTTATCAGTAGAGGCATTAAGGGAAATTAATCCTCCAAAAACTGAATCAAATAAAATAATTATGGATCACTTCACAGGTCTTTAGTTTTTTAGCCCATTAACTGACAAATTGTGTTTTATTATTGTTTTATGCTGATTGTGGAAAATGAGCTGGATCGTATTTTGTGTCGTATTTCTAAATATCCGTTCAGCTGATATCTTGGTTAGGAATATAAAATAACGTAATAAGACTATATACTGGTTGTAGACCCAGAAATCTCATAATGCTTGAATTTTTATTGACACAAGTTGTTCTGCGGTTACTTGAGAGATAAATAACGGCTACATAACAAATTTTGCTCAGTTTTGTCATATTTTATTTCATTTATTTTCAGTTTCTGCTCTGGCATTGGTAGATATCTATATATATATATATATATATGAATAATAGTGATGTAAGAATAACTGTAATATTGTGAAATCAATAATAATCACAATAATTATACATAAATAACACAACTTCTTACTTAAATTAACCGTTATACTGCACCAAGAGCTAAAAAAAAGCACAGGAAACTACATAGACCGTGATCCTTTGCTCCGTTTCAGCGCAGACTAAGCACTTTTAAATCTTAGTTCTTTGGATTAAGTCTCATTAAGGTATTTTTTGAGGAAAAGCTAGCACAACAATCGGAATAAATATCGTACTGTGAGATGCATATCGTGAGAATATCATACAGAGAGTTGGATATTGTTATATCTCTAATGAATAAATAACTTAGATGTAGATACTAGACGTATCCTGGCCACTAAAGTGTTTCATTCTGGTGTTTATTTTTTGCAGCTATTATTTTAACTATATTCCACATTTAGAAGCTTTTTGTGTTTTGTGTCACTGTCATAATTCTTTTTCAGTATTATAATTTATTGTCTATATTTTCTTTAGCTACATATACTTACATACAAAATAGAGCTGGACGGTATGGCCAAAAATTGATATTACTGTATTTTTCAAAATTATATCAGTGTCACGGTATTTGACGGTATTATTTTTCATGTACTAAGTGGTTCCATGTCTTTGGCGAAGTGGACAGTAACGGCGTTGGTAATATCGTTCCACCGTTTGCTTTTCTTGTCGTAGGCGGTCCCCTTAGCAAACGCGTCTTTGAGTGACGTCTGAGTGGCGTTTTGTGTCGCGGCGCCGACTTGAATGTTCCCTGCAGACGTGGAAGAGGATGCAGATCTTAGTTTCGTGCATTCTTCATATTCCAGGACATGTTTGTGACGGAGGTGGTGAAGCAGATCGCTCGTGTCGCCTCCTGCGGCTACAACTTTAGCCCGACGACATTTACAGAATACGGTTGTTTGATCGGCGTCGGATTTTTTTAAAGCCGAAGTACTTCCGCACGACTGACACGGCTCCTCTTTTCGGTATATCGGTGTCTGTAACATTTTCTCCGTCCATGTTGTTCACCGCTCAACACACACTGAGCTTCCACCGCTCTCACGCCACTGCAAAACAGTGCCCTGCGGCGCCACGTTCCGCCGCTCTGTGTTCCCCACGTTTTGTACGCACACACTCACCGGGATTGGGATATATGGAAAATCCATATCATTTAAAAAAAAAACACACACACACACCGGTAATCTGTATGAAGCGATATACCGCCCAGCCCTACTATTGTCTATATTTTCTTCAGCTATATATCATACTTACATATAAAATATACTTTTATTATGACAAGCCTACTTAACGTTCAGAGCCAAAAGAGGGTGGGGCTAAAGAACCCTGTATTTCACCTTTTTTTTAATAATTACTAAGGATGCACGATATATTGGCATTAACATCGGTATTGGCCGATATTGCCAATTTTAACATATCAGTATCGGCCCGGTGTGTAAAAGTGGGCCGATATTAACGACTGATATTTGTCAGTACAGTAATCCCTCGAACTAACGTTTTCGCAGATTTCTCTCTCGTTTAAACACTCAAACTTTCGTAGATTTTCAACAAAATGTATTAATAGTGAAGCGTGAAGGGGGGGGTGTGCGCGCGGACACGTGCACTCATTGTGCTCAAATCCGTGATAGCGCAGCATGACCGGCGCAAGACCACGCGTCCCACCCGTCCTACCCAGAGCACGAGACCCGTGCCCAAACCTCGCACGCAGTCCGAGCACATCAAACCTCGACATGAACGAACACAAGAGCCGCACGAAACCAGGCAAAGAACCGCACACCGTGGTTTAATCCTGGTTTAGACCTGGTCTAGTCCTGGTTTAGTCCAGGTCTAGACCTGGTCCAGTCTTGGTTTAGTCCAGATTTAGTCCTGGTCCAGTCCAGGTTTAGACCTGGTTTAGTCCGCGTTTAGACCTGGTCTGGTCCCGCTCTGGTTCCGGTCTGGTCCTGGTCTAGTTCCAGTCTGCACCCCCCCCCCCTCGCATCCCCCATCTATAACATCAATCGGCAAAAGTCCCTTAGCCAATCAGGACGCAGAACACAATGTTACACTATAAAAAATATTGAAATAAAAAAAATAATAATAAAAAAATAAAATCAGGAGTTAAAACACGTTTTGAAAATAAAAGAAGACATTCAGAAATTCATTTTGCACGAGTTTCAGTCTGTATAAAATGTTATCTTAGAATAATAAAAAAAAAAACTATATATAAAAATATTTTTTAAAATATCGGTATCGGCTAACATCGGTATCGGCCGATATCAGCAACATTAATATCGGATATCGGTATCGGCTAAAATGTTCACATCTGTGCATCCCTAATAATTCCACCTCTATACCACGTCGTAATCTAATACATTTCTCTGTAAATATCAGCAGGGTGAAGTTATTAAAGTGTATTTTGTATCCTTGTTACCACAGACCTCCGTAGTCTCCCCGGAGGGTCTGCCCCAAGTGCAAATGTACAGAAAGACTTATGTTTTTGAGGTTAAGAAATCACGTTTATTTCAGTTCTAACCAGGTTTTGACGGACAGGAGAAGAGCTGAGAACAGGAGCTCCTATGTCAGCGTCCTTAAAGTGTATTTGCTGAGGGCAAGTTGGTAGAAAATGTATGTTTACCGTAGTTTCTTGGAAAAAAACACAAGGTCAAAAAGGCTGTATTTTTAATGTTGTTTATCCAGATGTGGGTGTGTGAGGCGAAAGTAGGGTACTATGTTAAAGCTGCACTGTGTAGCTTTACCTGCGGAGGGTCCCTTCAGATGCTTTTCTCCATGGAGATGTTATTACTTTGTCGGAAATGTTTCACAGTATGGCTCACAGTCAGAATGTCTGTTTTTCTAGGTATGTTTGAGCTATAAAACCACCTGTAATTGAATAAATGTAAAGTAGAGCAGTGACGTATCCATAGAAACAACCAGGTGACAGACCCCCAAACGAAAAGTTACGCAGTGCAGCTTTAAAGTCAGTTCCTCCTCATTTACCTTACATATTCAGAGCGTCCTAATCATTCACCACGATGAGTTTATAAGAGCTTCACAACTTTCAGAGACCAGAGCGGAGTTTGCCGTTAAAGTAAACAACAATTAGCATGCTAACAGCGCACATCCTGATATTTGAACAAGGAAATGAAATATATCAGTACTGGGGCAAGGTAAGTTTTGCTCAAATATAGAAAATCACAGCTAGTTACTTAAATACAACCATGGATGGGGGTCAGATGGAAATGGGCTTGTGTAGAATGTTGACAAAGAGTTAAAGATGTGTTGTGTAACTTTTCCAGGAGAGAGTCTGCCTCCTTCTTGTCACTTGCCTTGTGGAGATATTATATTTACCATTTATCTTACATTTATTCATTTACAGCTGTTTTTATTGGTAAGAACGTGCATGCTTATGGTGGAGTGATGTCACCTCTCCACAGACCTGGAACTTGAGTTGGTAATGTTATTTGCTCAGTATTTAGCAGTGATAGAAAGTGCCCGTTTTCCCACTTAAAAGATAAAGAGGTGTGTAATTTTCATCATTGATACACTTCAACTGTGGGAGACAGGAAAAAAAAAATCCAGGATATCAAAATGTGTGATTTTTAAATAATTTATTTGTATAATGGGGGAAAATAAGTACAGTGGTACCTCACCTTACGAAATTAATTCGTTCCAGAAGTGGTTTCGTAACGTGAATTTTTCATAAGTTGAGTAGCTATTTCAATGGAAAAGGCCTGATTTGTTCCAAGGGTTTTTTTTATAGTGTAACGTTTTTTTTATAGTGTAACTTTGTGTTCTGTGTCCTGATTGGCTAAGAGACTGTAGAGCCAGGACTAAACGTGGAATAAACCAGGTCTAGACCAGAACTAAACCAGGTCTAGACCATTTCTAAACCAGGTCTAAACCTGGACTGGACCTGGACTAAACCAGGATTAAACCACCACGTGCCGCTCTTTGCTGGTTTCGTGCGGCTGGTTTGTGGCTCGAGCTCCAGAGGACGTGGTCTGGGCGCCGCGGTTCTATCTCGTGCTTGCAGACCTGGTGCCGGTCGTGCAGACCAGGACTAGCGGTGCTCCTCGCGCGGCGTGGTGAGGTGAGGTGAGGTGCTCCTCGCGCGGTGCGGTGCGGTGAGGTGAGGTGCTCCTCGCGCAGCGCGGTGAGGTGAGGTGCTCCTCGCGCGGCGCGGTGAGGTGCTCCTCGCGCAGCGCGGTGAGGTGAGGTGCTCCTCGCGCAGTGCGGGGCTTCCGGAGCCGTGTCTCCCCCCACGCTTCACTATTTAATACATTTTGTTGAAAATCTATGAAAGTTTGAGTGTTTAAACGAGAGAGAAATGTGAGAAAAGTTAGAGAACTTAGAGCCTTAAAACATGTAGAATAATTGTAACATATAAAGTTGTCCTACTTTGGGGATTTCTCTTGTTGCGGGTTATTTCTGGAACCTAACCCCGTGTGTGTTGATAAAGTGTATTTACGTTTCGGGGCGCGCATCTGAGCGCGCATTATTTGAATTTTTGAGATTTCACGTTTCGTAACTTGAATTTTCTTTCGTATCTAGAGACCAAAATTTAACGTGAAGGCATTTCGTAACTTGGAATTTTCGTTTGATGGGTCTTTCGTAAGGTGAGGTACCACTGTATTTAGCACTAATAAAAATTCACCTCAATACTTTGTCATGTAACCTTTGTTGGCAATGACAGAGGTCAAACATCTCCTGTAGGTCTTCACCAGGTTTGTACACAGGTATTTTGGCCCATTCTTCCATGCAGAGCTTCTCTCGATCTGTGATGTTTGGGGCTGTCGCTTGGCAACACAGACTTTCAACTCCCTCCACGGATTTTCTGTTGGATTGAGATCTGGAGACTGGCTTGGCCTCTCCAGAACCTTGAAATGGTTCTTACGGAGCCACTCCTTGGTTGCCCGGGTGGTGTGTTTGGGATCTTGTCATGGTGGAAGATCCAGCCACGATTCATCTTCAGTTCTCTCACTGATGGAAGGAGGTTTTTGCTCAAAATGTCACGATACATGGCCCCGTTCTTCCTCTCCTCAACACATATCAGTCGTCCTTTCCCTTTTGCAGAAAACCCCCAGAACATGACGTTTCCACCCCATGCTTCACAGTGGGTATGGTGTTCCTGGGATGAAATGAAACTCCGCATTCTCCTCCCTCCAAACATGCGAGTGGCATTTATACCAAAAAGTTCTATTTTGATCTCATCTGACCACATGACCTTCTCCCAATCCTCCTCTGGATCATCTGGATCATCACAAGGGAACCTTTCGAGCACTGCAGGATTTTAATCCATGACGACGTGGAGTGTTAGTACTAGTAACCTTTGTGGCTGTGGTTATTCAGGGTATTGACCAGTTCCCCCCGTGTAGTTCTGGGACGATTCCTCACCATTCTCAAGACCATTTGTGCCCCATGAGGTGACAATTTGCAGGGAGCCCCAGGTCGAGGGAGATTGTCAGTGATGTTATATTTCTTCCATTTTGAATAACTGCTCCATCAGTTAATAATAATAAAAATACATGGGTTTTATATAGCTCTTTTTACAGTGACAACAAGATGTTTAACAATAAAGTAATACTTAAACAACAGGACAGATAACACCGTAATGAGGAGCAGTCATGTGTGGGGGCTGTAGGCTGTGAGGAAGAGGTGTGTTTTGAGCAGTTTTCTCACCGAGCTGTGGAGCTATTGTACATTGGCTCATCCCAGCCTTGTGCAGGTCTACAGTTTTGTCTCTGGCGTCCTTAGACAACTCCTCTGTTCTTCATCATGGTGGATTTTGCAGTCTCAGTGTTTGAGGGTGTGGACTGGTGTCTTTTATACAGATAATGAGTTCAAACTGGTGCAATTAACACAAGAAATGAGTGGAAGAGAGATGAGCTTTCTTTTTATAGCTACTAAATACTTATTCCCTCCCATTATACAAATAAATTCTTTAAAAATCACACAATTTGATTTCCTGGATTTTTTTCACATTCTCTCTCTCTCAGAAGTGTATCACTAATGAAAATTACAGACCTCTCTCATCTTTTTAAGTGAGAAAACGGGCTCTTTCTATCACTGTTAAATGCTTTTTTGCCCCACTTTATGTAATGCCATTCTGTGAAAAATACTGTGTAAAAGCAATGCAGCCTCCATGGGGACTGCACCAAAAAAGTTAGTGAGCATTTTTTATGTAAAACTGTGCCACAGATACAAGTACAGAAATATACTGAAGTTGATTTCTAATGATTAAAAACAAAATAAACACAGTTATATACAATTACTTGAGTTTTTAGACATAATTTGCCCCTAAAGTTTGCTCAGGTCAGATTTCCAAATAACTGGAGACAGCCCAAACCACAAAAACATTTTAGCTTTCCCATTTCCCCATTTGTAAATAAACAAGATGCAAACAGGGTCAGTGGGGTCAAACAGTGGTCTACAGACAAGTTTGCACATTATTAAAATATAGATGTTAAGTAGTAGTATAAAATATAGTTAAAGGGCCCATATTATGCTATTTTCTGATGTTCTAATGCAGTTTCCTCATCACAAACGAACCTGGAGTTGTGTTTTGTTTCATTCACACGTTTAACACACAAACCTGCACATTTAGGCTGAGTTCGTCTCTCAAACAGAAAACGCTGTGATCCACCTTGTGACGTCATCATGCGGTGATACAGGAAGTGCTCCACAGTGTTTTTAAACACAAGTCAATATTGTGTAATACAGGGCCTTTTAACTTTGTAAGTCTTTGTGATTAGAAAATGTTGTTGATTTTATTGGGACACAATGTACTGCCCTGTCCTTTATTCAATATTCAAGATTGTTTATTTGTCATATGCAGAATCAACACAAGGTCAACAATGCAATGAAATGTTTAGGATCAGAGGAACCGTTGACTCGCTAAGATAGTCAGAAGTACTAATAACAGCAGTAATAGTACATGGTAAAAAAGTGATGCAAAAGTGCAGGGGAAGAAGTAAACAATATAATAAAAATATATAATAAAATGTAATAAAAAAAACAAGGTACAATGTACAAAGGTGCAGGTAGGATTAAATAAGGTGTAAGTAGAGTATTTCACAGATTGCACATAATATGGTGTAGTATAAGTGTTGCATGTGGATTTCGTATTGCACATGATATAGTAAAAGTATTGCGCAGATTATTGCACAGGTACCAATTATATGTTTTACTCTAAGCGCCCAGTTTTTCCTGCATTCTTACATCAAAATTGAGACTGAACCTGGAACTAAACCTGTGCTGCTGTTTGACTTTTGTTCTATGAGTCTGTATGTGTCTGTATGTGACTGCATATAACGGTATGTGGTGTTAGTGGCTGAAAATGAATGTATGTGCCTGAATGTGGCTTTATGACTGTATATAATTGCATGGAGCTGTGTGCGAAGTATGTAAGAATGATTTTAGAGTGTAAATAATAATAATTTTACTTCCTGCAGGTCAACACGTTACACCTGTCCAGGGACTACAGATGAAAAATAGCCCTCGGGCTAATTCTGGCATATTTACAGGCAATTGTTTATTAATGTGCATTGTCCCTGAAATAAATAAATAAGACTGGACCTGGACTAAACCAGGATTATAACAGGACCAAACCAAGTCTACATCAGGACTAAACTGGGCTTAAACCAAGACCAAATGTGAATGCAATCTTAGTCATATTTTAGTGATCTAATCTAGGTTCTAATGTAGTTTCCTCATCACAAATGGACCTGGAGTTGTGTTTTGTTTCATTCACTCATTTTTAACACAAACCCTCCATATTTAGACTGAATTCTTCTCTTAAACTGAAAACTGTTCTACCTTGTGTAGACGGATTAATAATAAAGGGTTGCTCAAACACGTGTAAATGGAAAAAAAATCTTCAGGCATGTTTTTGATGGTCACAAGAGTCAGTTTTGCCCTTTAATCTTATTCACCCAAGTACTTGTGCAGACCACCTCGAGGGTGGACTGTTCCGAACCAGGTTAGGTTAGTTTATTTGCCATTTGTAGTTAAAAATCACATTGGAAAACTAGTCCTCGCCAGAATCCAACAGAGCCAGGTCTTGTTCTGGACATAGGGCTCACTGTTCAACTCTCCAAGTGCCAAACAAAAATACAGACTTTTAACACTTCAAACTCGGCTACTGCTTTTCAAACAAACACTCTCTCTGTTGACTTTGTTTGGAGCTACCGCTGACACTCGCTCATTTACGAACCAATAAAACAGCACTTAAGATACCACGCCACACGTATACGGTGGTCTGGTAGGGACAAAAGTGAACGATTACGTGATTAAACATTAGACTTGTATGCAAAACTTGTTAAAATGTATTAAAGAGCCCATATGACGCTGTTTTCTGATCTGGTCTAATGTCTCCTCATCACAAACAGACCCGGAGGTGTGTTTTTTGTTTCTTCTCTTAAACAGAAAACACTCTGTTCCACGTTGTAATGTCATGTGGTGATACAGGAAGTCCTCTACTGCGTTTTTAAACTCCACACACCTTCACTGGAATCATTTGGATACTTTCCTCTCTACTGGACTAAAGGTAAAAGGAACTATTCACTTTAAAGCAGGGGTGTCCAAACTATGGCCCAGGGGTCAAATCCGGCCCTCTGACCAATTTTTGTTGGCCCCCGGGGATCCTGCTGAATTGGTCCAAATGATCATAGAGCCATTGAGCAGTACTTTTTACTTTAAATTCCGGTATCTCGATTACTGCAACCTCAATAACAACTCACTGCATTATGATACAGACATAAAATTTGAGTTTTAAGTAGGGATTCATGATATATCGGCATTAATCGGTATCGGCCGATATTGCAAAATTTTTTAACATATCAGTATCGGCCCGATGTGTAAAAGTGGGCCGATATTAACGACCGATATTTGTCAGTACAGTAATCCCTCAAATTAACGTTTTCTCACATTTCTCTCTCGTTTAAACACTCAAACTTTCATAGACCGCGTGTCCCACCCGGGGCTGCGAACACGAGACCCATGCCCAAACCGTGCCTCCTCCTCGGGACCGCGTCCACGGTCCTGAGGAGGAGGCACGCAGTCCGAGCACATCAAACCTCGACATGAACGAACGCAAGAGCCGCACGAAACCAGGCAAAGAGCCGCACGCCATGGTTTAATCCTGGTTTAGACCTGGTCCAGTCCTGGTTTAGTCCAGGTTTAGTCCTGGTCCAGTCCAGGTTTAGACCTTGTTTAGACCTGGTCTAGACCTGGTTTAGTCCAGGTTTAGTCCTGGTCCAGTCCAGGTTTAGACCTGGTTTAGTCCGCATTTAGTCCTGGTCTAGTCCCGGTCTGGTCCTGGTTTAGTTCCAGTCTGGTCCCGGCCCCCCCCCCGCGTCCCCCATCTATAACATCAATCGGCAAAGGTCCCTTAGCCAATCAGGACGCAGAACACAATGTTACACTATTAAAAAAAATTGAAATTGAAAAAAAAAATAAAAATAAAATCAGGAGTCAAAACACGTTTTGAAAATAAAAGACATTCAAAAATTCATTTTGCATGATTTTCAGTCTGCATAAAATGTTATCTCAGAATTAAAAATAAATAAATATCGGTATCGGCTAATATCGGTATTGACCGATAACAGCAACATTAATATCGGATATTGGTATTTGCTAAAATTTTCACATTGGTGCATCCCTAGTTTTAAGACTTTTAAAGGTGTTATGGCTCCATCAAACTCATAAAATGCATCTATGTGAGTGTCACTGTACTCACCAGCTCTACGGCCCTCCACTATGAATGTTTGTATATGGATGGAAAAAGTTTGGACACTCCTGCTTTAAAACTACTTATTCAAACATGTGTGAATGAAACAAAACCCAACTCCAGGTCTGTTTTTGAGGAGGGAACAACATTAGAACATGATTTAAAGCTCATAAGGGTCGATTTTGTGTAGTATAGGACCTTTACGCACTGTCCCTGCTCTGTACCATATATCCTTCCAGCTGCAAACCTATCTAATATAAATTTCATTGTCTTTGCACAGCAGCAGTAGCTCTAAAATATCCATGTTTACCCATCATAACTCATATTCTATCAAGGCTCAGCTCTCCCTGGTTTCCTTAAAAGGTCTTTTTTCTAAACGCTCTCAACACTCAAATGTGGCAGTTTCCTCAAACTGAGTTGAGGAGAACTTGTGTGATAGATTTCTGTAATAAAATCTACACTATTAAAGGTGCATTATGTAACCTCTCTTGTCTGCTTGTCTCTGTGAAGACTGGAATGTCTCACAGTGTGGCATTACTCTAAACATGTCATTCAACAACAAACATTTATTCAACATCAGGGATGAAAGAGTTCCATTTTTTAGTGGATCTCCGCTTTTTTTTCAGCCGCGTTTTTTTTTTTTTGTAACATCTGTGCAAATTCGTTGAGAAAGATTTTGGGTGTATATATATGGTCGCATCTTTATATAGCACTTTTCCACCTTGAAGGCACCCAAAGCGCTTTACAACAAGGAACCACTCACCCATTCACACACACATTCACACACCAGTGTACGCAGACACTGGGGGCAAGGAGGGTTAAGTGTCTTGCCCAAGGACACAACGGCAGCATTCATCTGTGGGAGCTGGAATCGTACCAACCTGTGGGTCAGTGGATCTGACCGCTCAACCACTGATGTTTCTTATGTCAAGAGCGGGATTTGAACTGCCAACCTTTGGATCAGTGGACAAACGCTCTACCAACTGAGCTACTGCCGCCCGATATATATATATATGTATAGTTGTGTTTAGGGTCGCCAACCGTCCCTTGAAAAACAGAATCGTCCCGTATTCAAAACAAAAGTACGTGTCCCGTATTAAACTTCGTATTAAACTGGACTTTCGCAACAGCGTGTACCATTGCGTGTACACAGGTTAAACTTTATAAAACATCCTGTACCTCATCCTACCTGCCTGTGCCTGGCTTTTTCACCTGCGCCTTTTAGCGCTCATAAGCTCCTCCTCAATGTGCTCTGATTAGACAAAGTGCAAAGCAAAAACAAATCCAATATATACTACTAGTAGGCCTACCAGTTAATAAAATTTGTTTTTTTTTGGTACTTTTATGTACAGTTTAGGGTTGGGCGGTAATACGGTAATACGGTATACTGCGGTATCTAAAAATAGCAACGGTATCAGATTCATTACCGTCATTTAAAAAAAAATAAATCTTGCCCTAATATAATATTAACTATAATTAATTTAAAGGGATATTCCAGGATTTTTGACATGGGGGCTCATGTCCGAGTTAGCCAGAGTGCTGCAGAGATGTGGAGACACTTTTTAGCGAATTTCATGCAGTCCTTCCAGCTGCAGAGTTTTCAGTTGCTAGGCTAGCGCAAGTCAATGGTAAATGGTAGCCTGATTTTAATCAGGGTTACCCACTCCATAGTGCACCCAAAACAAGTCAACTATAACGCCAGACTGTCGATGCAAATGTCTGTGTTGATGGAACAATTTTAGAAATATAATCAACCTTGTAATTTAAAGGATTTATGTCCTTATGCAACAGCGCGTTTTTCCCCGATCTAGCTAGGCATGGGCGGAGTGATATCACCTTGCAGTTAGGTTTCCAGCTGATATTTGTTTACCTTCAGCTGTCGTCGTTAGCCGTAGCAGTACAGTACAGTAGCAGGGCAGTAGCCTGCCCTGTTCAACAATCCAGACATGGCCACGTTTGGAGGTCTCCCCGATGCTTGGAATATACAGATGAAGAGTTGAGAGAGATGGATGTTGAAAGGGCAGAACGCGAGAGTGTCGGTGAGTTAGCCCCCGCTACAGCCACAGAAAACCGGGTTGTTGCATTGTTTGTTGGAATGAACGATCAATGCGGGGCTGTCTTTTCAGTTCCGTGCTCAACATGAATGTTCACGGGCTAGCAACAACTTTATGAGTGTGCATGCCTTTTGACCAGCACGCCAACATAACGACAGGAGCAAGCTTGGCTAACTCGGAAATGAGCCCCCATGTCAAAAATCCTGGAATATCCCTTTAACTGTGTTGTTACAGCTTTGCCATGCGGGTTTTGCTCAGTTCTTTGTTAAGCACTTGGTTATAAAGTCACTGCTTCTGATAATGATTCCTGTTGGTTTGTTAGCTTTAGCCCACAGACAATTTGTTATTTCGTTCTATCGGTTGGCTGCTGTATTTGCACTTTAAACATTTGTTAATAAAAGTTACTAATTTTGTACATGTTTTGTTATGTTTTCAGTATCATTAGGCCTATGTAATGCTTGCTATTCTGTTTCTGAACGGTATAGGTGCAAGCTGCCATTTGGCGAGGCGACTCCACTGTAGTGCTACCAAGTGTTTTTTATTTATTTATTTATTTTAGCCTTAGCAACGGTAATACCGTATACCCCGGGAAAATGTGGAGACGGTTTAACGGTATCAAAATTTGGATACCGCCCAACTCTAGTACAGTTTTACTTTATTGCTAATCTGACGTGTAACTAGGCTTGGTGGTGTTACCTGTTTGCTTACATTTAAAGCCATACTGTGGAAAATTGGACAAAGAAATGACACCTCAGTGGAGACAAGCAGGTGGCAGATCCTCCCCTAATGGCTTGGTACACATCTGTAATGGAATAATAACAAACCAGGTCAGTTTAATGCCATATTGTGGAATATTCTCAGCAGTGCATCTTCATTTTAGATCTGTGTAATCCCTCAGTGATCCAGGAAGGTTCTATAGTGGTCCACGATCATATGCTACTCTATGTGCTCTCTGATTCAGCTCCAGATCGTTCTAAAGACATTCAGGAAAGCTTCATTTCTGTCCTGTCAATGGGACTTTTTTAGTATCGATGTAGTTCCAATTCTAGTTTTAAAATCAATACTTTTAACAATCCTAGCCCAGAGAATGCATTTCTTGTTTGTTTTCTAATCTTCATGCCATGTTGTTTTCTTACTAATTAACTAAATAAATGTATGTTTAGTGACAGTAGCTCGGTTAGTAGAGTGTTTGTCCTCTGATCTGACATTTGGCCGTTCAAATCCAGCTCCCACAGATGAATATTGTCGTTGACACTTAACCGAAGTCGCCCCCCCGGTGTCTGCGTACACCGGTGTTTGTATTAGTGTGTGTGAAAGGGTGGCTGGTTCCTTCATGTAAAGCTTTGTTTGAGCCTTGAAGGGGGAAAAATAAAACCATTCCCCGTGTAGCTAGCGGTGATCTCTTAATAACGATCACCGTTAGCGACTCTGCAGCTGTGGCCCAAATGAAAAAAAAAAAGCACAGATGGAGGAGCAGAGCCAAACTCAGATCAATCCCTGAGTGTTTAGAGTAACGCCGGGTCAGACCAGGGCGTCTGAGGGAAAAGATAAGAAATCAACTGGAAGCATTGGTGCTAATGTGGATGTTACCGTGAGGCAAAATAATGTTAGGAAGAGAATAATGACACAGTAACTGAACTGTCCTAAAATCCTGGTTTAGCTCTGGTCTAGTGCTGATTTAGTCCTAGTTTTGTCCTGGTTTAATCCTGGTTTACACCTGATTTAGTTTGGGTTTAGTCCTGGTTTAGTTCCTGGTTTAGTCCCTAGTTTAGTCCCTAGTATAGTCCTGATTTAGTCCTAGTTTAATCCTGATTTAATCCTAGTTTAGTCCTGGTTTAGTTCTGTCTTAGTCCTGATTTAGTCCTGTTTTAATCCTGGTTTACACTTGATTTAGTTTGAGTTTAGTCCTGGTTTACTCCCTGGTTTAGTCCCTGGTTTAGTCCCTAGTTTAGTCCTGTTTTAGTCCTAGTTTAGTCCTGGTTTAGTTCTGTCTTAGTCCTGATTTAGTCCTGTTTTAATGCTGGTTTACACCTGATTTTGTTTGGGTTTAGTCCTTTTTAGTCCCTAGATTAGTCCTAGTTTATTCCTGGTTTAGTCCCTAGTTTAGTCCCTGGTTTAGTCCTGGTTAAATCCTCATTTATCCTTTTTTAGTCCAGTTTAGACTGGGTTTAGTCCTGGGATAGTTCTGGATTAGCACTTGTTTAGTCCTGGTTTAGTCCATGATTTAGTGCCTGGTTTAGTCCTGGTTTAGTCCTGGTTTAGTCCTGGTTTAGACATTGTTTAGTCCTGATAGTACTGATACTCCTAGTGCTTTTACTGCTACTACTACTACTATTACTACTTTTACTATTACTACTACTACTACAACTGATGCTGCTACTACTACATGTATTTCTTCATATTTCTACAGCAGATTGTGTAAAGTGGAGTGAGTATTTTCCCCGTCAGATTAGTGAGATCTGGGTCAAGTATTAAAGTCTGACTCATTTAACCTAATTCTCCACTTACGACGTTTACGCCAAAAAGCAGTAGGCGGTTCTAGCTGCAGTGACGTCACGCTGGGGGTGTTCCACATGTATCTCTATGGTGGAAGGTTTAGGCGTTACCATGGAGACGCAGTGTACACATTAGCAAACACAGAGAAAAAAAGTGTTGCTATAGATGGAAAACTAAGCACAAAATGGGTTTGAAGAGCACATTTTGATTTGATTTGGCGAGTTGCTGTCTTTCACTATTTCCTCTCAATTATAGCGACATGAGAGATTTTTTTTTATTATTTATGTGTGACATCTCATCTTAAAACATGTTTAGAAGCTAATTAAAATCTCAAAATGGCACAGTTTGTCTATGTTATTATTTAAAGTGCACAGGACAGGTTTTGAATTGGTTTGCTGGATAATTCCTGTGGTGAATTTAGTAGTAGAAGATCGTTTTACATCAGTTCAGTGGCAGTTTGTGGGAAAAAGTTGAAACTAAAAGTACAAAAATACAGGAAGTAGCGCTGAGTTGTAAAACAGAATCCCTCCGTCTATGTCATCAGCACTACTGGTAGATAGAAACAAGCACAGCCAATAAAAGAGACAAAAAATGTGCAAAAGACAAAAGAGATCCGCACTGCAGTTCTCTGAAGCAACAAAAATTATAATTAAAAATGAAAAAATAAGCTTAATAGAAGCTTCAGAGAACTACAGTGCGGATCTCTTTCTTCTTTTGCACAATTTACGTCATAAATACAAACAGTAAACCTAGACTAAACCAGACTAAACCAGGACTAAACCTAGGACTAAACCAGACTAAATGAGGACTAAACCTAGTCCTAAACCAGACTAAACCTAACCTAAACCAGGACTCAATCAGAACTAAACCTAGGACTTAACCAAAAAGAAACCAGGACTAAACCAACAGTAAACCAGGACTAAATCGGAACTAAACCTAGGACTAAACCAGACTAAATGAGGACTAAGCCAGAACTAAACCTAGGACTAAACCAGAAAGAAACCAGGACTAAACCAACAGTAAACCAGGACTAAATCAGAACTAAACCTAGGACTAAACCAGAAAGAAACCAGGACTAAACCAACAGTAAACCAGGACTAAATCAGAACTAAACCTAGGACTAAACCAGACTAAACCTAACCTAAACCAGGACTCAATCAGAACTAAACCTAGGACTAAACCATAAAGAAACCAGGACTAAACCAACAGTAAACCAGGACTAAATCAGAACTAAACCTAAGACTAAACCAGACTAAATGAGGACTAAGCCAGAACTAAACCTAGGACTAAACCAGAAAGAAACCAGGACTAAACCAACAGTAAACCAGGACTAAATCAGAACTAAACCTAGGACTAAACCAGACTAAACGAGGACTAAGCCAGAACTAAACCTAGGACTAAACCAGAAAGAAACCAGGACTAAACCAACGGTAAACCAGGACTAAACCAGAACTAAACCTAGTACTAAACCTAGACTAAACCAGGACTAAACCAGACCTAAACCTAGGACTAAACCAGACTAAATGAGGACTAAACCAGAACTAAACCTAGTACTAAACCAGACTAAACCTAGACTAAACCAGGACTAAACCAGGACTAAACCAGAACTAAACGTAGGACTAAACCAGACTAAGTGAGGACTAAGCCAGTACTAAACCAGAAAGAAACCAGGACTAAACCGGGACTAAACCAACAGTAAACCAGGACTAAACCAGGACTAAACCAGGACTAAACCAGGACTTCTTTTGCACAATTCTTTTGCAAACTTCTTTTGCACAATTTTCGTCATCAACACTGAAAGCTCCTTCCAAATACACAGACAATTTACACAAAAGGGACGACTTGTTTACAGGAAGTGAAATTGTAAACTTGACCAGAACTACAAAACAATTTAGTCATACTAATAAAACTGTAATTGTGTTAGTTATGTTTAAGTGGAATGAGTGGTGTAACACATTATAAGCACTTTTTATTTTAACCACAAACAGGACTAAAGTAGGACTAAAACCGGACTAAACCAGGACTATCAGGTATAACTCTGGTCTCACAGTTAGACCAGAACTAAACCTTGGACTAAGTCAGAACTAAACCCGACTAAACCTATTGCTAAACCAGGATTAAACCAGGATTAAACCAGGACTAAACCACGACAAAACTAGGACTAAACCAGGACTAAACCAGGACTAAACCAGGACTAAACCAGGGCTAAACCAGACTAAACCAGACTAAACCAGGATTAAACCAGGACTAAACCACGACAAAACTAGGACTAAACCAAGACGAGACCAGGACTAAACCAAGACTAAACCAAGACTGAACCAGGACTAAACTAGGACTAAACCAGGACTAAATCAGACTAAACCAGGACTAAAACAGGATTAAACCAAGACTGAACCAGGACTAAACTAGGACAAAACCAGAAATAAACCAGGACTACACCAGGACTAAACCAGGACTACACCAGGATTGAACCAGGACTAAACTAGGACTAAACCAGGACTAAACCACTCTCAAACCCCTCGGTCACTCTGTCCATAGGGGCTTGTTCACTTGCAGCTGTCTCTTTAGGATTCCTGGCTCCGTCTCCTCCGCCCTGGCTCCGATCGGGGGCTCACACTTGGCAGAGGGGTCCTTTGTGGATGGTCTATGGTGCGTTAGCTCCTCTTTTGTTACTGTGGCTAAACCTCCTCTTTCACTCAGGGGCAGAGGAGGGGGCACTGGCAGATCCTTGGACCCGAGCACACAGGAAGCCTTCTCTCCTAAACGAGGAAGGAAGCGGATTTCTGATGAATATTCCGATGTGGACGATGTGGTCCTGTCTCCTGAACAGATTTACAAACTGACTTTAGTTTGGATTAATACCTGCTCAATATCAAAACACATATTGAGCAAGTGTAGTTAGAATGTTTCAGATCGCAATGAAACGGGACTAAACCAGGTTTAAACCAAGACTAAACCAGGTCTAAACCACGGCTAAATCAGGTCTAAACCAAGACTAAACCAGGTCTAAACCAAGACTAAACCAGGTCTAAACCATGACTAAAATGGGACCAAACTAAGGCAAAATAATAGTCTACACCAGGTCTAAACCAAGACTAAACCAGGTCTAAACCAAGACTAAAATGAGACCAAACTAGGGTAAAATAATAGTCTACACCAGATCTAAACCAAGGCTAAACCAGGTCTAAACCAATACTGAACTAAATCTAAACCAGAACTAAAATTGGGGCTAAACTAGGTGAGATATGTAGGTCTTAACAAGGGTTGAATGAGGACTTAACCAGGACAAAACCAAGACTAAAATGGGACCAAACTAGGGACAAAATAATAATCTGCACCAGATCTAAAACAAGACTAAACCAGGTCTAGACCAAGACTAAAATTGGGGCTAAACTAGGTGAGATATGTAAGTCTACACAAGGGCTAAACCAAGGCTTAACCTGGTCTAACCTAGGACTAACCCAGGACTAACCTAGGGCTAAACCAGGACTAACCCAGGGCTAAACCAGGACTAACCCAGGGCTAAACCAGGACTAAACCAGGACTAACCCAGGGCTAAACCAGGACTAAACCAGGTCTAAAAGTGCTATACTATATTAGGTCATAATTATTGGTCTAAACCACAGATATGTATGAAGAAGTGGACTAAGTGAGTGTGACGTCACCCACAGTGTTGAGCTCCAGTCAAATGAAGCTCACATAGGCTAGCAACTGTAGGTTATTACATTTATTAAATTTGGTCTAAATGAGTTTGTAATCATACTGTAGGTCTAAACCAGAACCAAACCAGGAGACTAAATCAGAGCATGGGCTTCGCCAGGGCTAAACCAGGACTAAACAAAGTCTAAACCAGGTCCAGGTTGTGATCCAGGACTAAATCAAGACTAATTTTATAACATTGTGTTGTGTCGTTTGAGGAATGTGTGATCTGAGCCAGTGTGCAATTAGCAGCTTCTCTAAATGTTCAATTGGGCGTAAAACAAGGACTAAACTGGGACTGAACCAGGTCTGAACCAGGACTAGACCAGGACTAGACCAGGACTAGACCAGGACTGAACCAAGACTAGACCAGGACTGAACCAAGACTAAACCAGGACTAGACCAGGACTGAACCAAGACGAAACCAGAAAAGAACCAGGCCTAAACCAGTACTGACCCAGGACTAGACCAGGACTAAACCAAGACTAAACCAGGACTGAACTGGAACTGAACAAAGACGAGACCAGGACTAGACCAGGCCTAAACCAGGACTGAACCAGATCTGAACCAGCTCTGAACCAGGACTAGACCAGGACTGAACCAAGACTAAACCAGGACTAGACCAGGACTGAACCAGGACTGAACCCGGCCTAAACCACTACTGAACCAGGACTGAACCAGGACTGAACCAGGACTGAACCAGGACTGAACCTGGACTAGACCAGGACTAGACCAGGACAGAACCAGGACTGAACCAGGTCTGAACAAGGACTAGACCAGGTCTGAACCAGGACTGAACCAGGACTAGACCAGGACTAAACCAGGACTAAACCAGGACTAGACCAGGACTAAACCAGGACTAAACCAGGACTAAACCAGGACAGAACCAGGACTGAACCAGGTCTGAACAAGGACTAGACCAGGTCTGAACCAGGACTGAACCAGGACTAGACCAGGACTAAACCAGGACTAAACCAGGACTGAACCAAGACTAGAGCAGTATTTTCTTGTGGTGTTTGGCTGTGGTCCAGGCATTGACTTTGGGAGTCTGATATACGCAGGTCTGGACACAAAGGGACTCATTAAAAACCTTTAGAATGGACGAATCATTAGACATAATTAATGATCCTGTCATACATCACTGTGCGTTCTGAGTTAGGGCCTGTGTAAGTCATTAAAATAGTTTTAAAAAGTTGTACTGCGTAACTTTTCTGCTGGTGGGAGACGTTCACCACCTGCTTGTGTCAATGGAGATTTGATCCCTTTGCCTTGAATGTTCCGTGATATGGCATTAAACCTGTCCAGTTCGCTTTTTATTCAATTCCAGGTGGTACTTTAAAGGTCCTATATTACACAAAATTGACTCTTGTGAGCTTTAAACCGCTTTATAATGTTGTTTCCTCCTCAAAAACAGACCTGGAGTTGTGTTTTGTTTCATTCACATGTTTGAGTAACACTTTATTACACCAGTCTACAAGCAAAATGCTTCCGGAACAAAAATAATGAATTTTTTCTTGGTTTAGGTCAGTAATAAAGAAAAAGTAAGTCAGAAGTGCTGATTGGCTATAGTTTCCAAGATATAGTATTGGGTCAAAATAGGAAATTTATGCAAAATAAGGCAAAAACGGTAGTTTATCAGAAGGTACAGTGTGTCTACAAGCAACAGTTCTATCTGAAAGCCTGTCTGCACATTCACATACATTCAGTTTAATATGTCTACAGTTTTAACATCAAATATTTTTGGATTTCACATAAGAGAGATGCCTCGAAATTGTGTGAACAACCCAGATGATGTGTGGTGTGAACAACTTGTGTTACGTTTGTGGTGAAGTGACGTTTGCATCACAAAAGCGCGACATAACTGCAGTGGTTAAAAAGGCAGACCACCATTAAGATAAGTTAAGACTTACAAGTACATTTCTCACACAGGAGAAATGTACTTGCCACAGTAGGTCCAGGCAGGGACAGTTTGAACAAGAAAGAAAACGTGCATGCAGGCAAGAATGGAATAAAATAAGTAATAATAAAATATGTAATAATAATAAAACAGTAACTAGGAGAGTATGGAAAAAAGATATTGCACGTTTGGACTATACAGTGGAGTTGTACAGTCTGATGGCGGTGGGGATGAAGGATCTGCGGTAGTGCTCCTTCTTGCATTACTTTGGTCGCAAAGTTGGAGATCAGGACAAAAGTTGGACTCCACATTATTGTTGTAACACATGTGATACTTTAGCTTGTTTTTCTTAAGATATTCAATCACCTGATGTCTTAAGATATTTCTTGTTTATTTCTTGACGGATAAAGAAGTGCAAGTTAAATATGTTAAAAATATAAATATTATATTTTGAACATCTATAACATCAATCGGCAAAGGTCCCTTAGCCAATCAGGACACAGAACACAATGTTACACTATAAAAAAAAATTGAAATTGAAAAAAAAAACACGTTTTGAAAATAAAAGAAGACATTCCAAAATTAATTTTGCATGATTTTCAGTCTGTATAAAATGTTATCTCAGAATTAAAAGTAAATGAATATCAGTATCGGCTAATATCGGTATCGGCCAATAAAGCGGCATTAATATCGGATATCGGTATCGGCTAAAATTTCCACATCGGTGCATCCCTAATTTTTAAGCAAAAATGCCTAAATCTATTGTATAAACAGATGCGATTTTGATGTAAAACAATATCAGTAAATATCTTGAATACATAAGCTAACCAGCACAGTTATCAATTGATTTTCAGTTCATCTTATCAATATCAATGAGATTTAGCCACTTTTATCTCGGAAGCAGATTGAGTCCAAAAATGTGTTGACCAGTGTTATTAGTCTGTCTACATCTCCAAAGCTCAAAACGCTCTGTTCCACCTTGTGATGTCGTGTGGTAATACAGGAAGTGCTTCACTATCTTTTTAAACTCAATATGCCCTCACTAGAAGCATTTGAATGATTTCTGCCCTGGAATTGCCAATCTCCACTGAATTAAAGGTAAAAGGAGCCCGTTCACGTGAAAACTACCACTTGATGACACAACTCCAGGTCTCTTTTTGAGAAGAAACATCATTAGAACATGACTTAAAGCTCTTAAGAGTCAGTTTTGTGTAATATAAGACCTTCAAACCTCAGAATCCAAACTCCAGATCTTAACTTATGTAACTTAACTGCCTTTTCTAATAACAAACCCATATAAGCAGACCAAGACTAACTTTCACTTGGGTTTATCTGCTCGGTGAGAAACTCCAGAGGTCCATAAACAGGCTGCCTTAAAACTCAAATAAACATTGGAATATAGTTCGTTTACACATGTTGCCTCCCCCTCACACATAGAGGTATCTGTATTTCAGTCACATGTTTTCCAGTATTTTTTTTTTTATCACTGAATGAAGGGTTTTGGGGTAAATTAGATGTTTTTCGGAAGTGCTGGTTACAGGAATATAGTTTTAAAGGTAATTTAATACACAAAGTTGACTCTTGTGAGCTTTAAGTGATGTTATAATGTTGTTACCTCATCAAAACATACTGGAGTTTTGTTTTGTTTCATTCATTAGTTCTGGTTTAGTCCTTTAGCCTAGTTACAGACCTAGTTTTAGAGCTGGGTGATATGGCTGAAATCTGTATCGCAATATAAGTGTTTCATATTGGTCCAATCAATAATTATTGAAACATTGTATGACCAATTTAAAATAAGGACCAGGAGGGAAAAATACTAAATGTAAACATTTTTATTTTAAACTTAACCTTCCTCTGACAGGCAGTAAGCAATTTCCTCGCTCGTTGCGGTGGCACTCATCTTTTCTTTTCTTCATCACGCTGTTTCTGGAAAAACACGACCACGAGACAACGAGATGGTGCAACCAAAACACAATACTGTTACGTCTCCCCGTACGTTGCTCGGCTCCAGAGGACGAGGCCTTTGCTCATGCAGCCAAGCTTCGCTTCAACAAAGATTTAAAGCGGAGCTAAAGCAGAGAGGGCTCTTACTAAACTTATGCCAGTTTCTTTAAAAAAAAAAACAACACCATTCTATCGAAATGTTCTATCGCACACATTTTGTGCTGATATCGGGTACGTGTCTATTGAGATACATATCGTTATCGTTTTATCGCCCAGCCCTGCCTAGTTTAGTCCTGCTTCTTTAGCCTTGACTTGGATCTGAATTAATCCTGGCTTAGTCCTACTTCTGGTTTTGTTGTGGTTCTTGGTTAGTATTGTTTTTCAGTTTTGGTTTAGTTTTGATTTGATCCTTATTAAGTGCTCCTTTCCCCCCAGAATATAATAACAATTTTCTAAGATTTCCTACTCCTGATCTTGTCCTGGTTTTTCCCTGCTCTAGTCCTGGTCTAGTCCTGGTCTAGTCCTGGTTTAATCCTGGTCTAGTGCAGGTCTAGTCCTGGTCTAGTTCATATCTCATATTTTGATTGTTAAAGATTCACAGTGCAACTTGTCCTGTCCTAACATCTCCATAGAGATGTTACTGAATGTTCAGTGGTATGACTTGAAACATCTTTATTCATTACAGGTGTTTCTATTACTCAAAAATGCAATCATTTCTTCTGAGAATGGCGGCGCCTCTCCACAGATCTGACCTGTAATGTAGTGTACTGCTGTAACCTGCTTGTCTCCCACATGATCGACGGGTTTAATCTGTACTTTGGAACATTCTAGACAAAGCAATAACAATTCCATGGAGACAAGCAGGTGGCAGACCCTCCAACGGATATAGTATTTATGATGACCTAAGACCTAAGTCCCAGTTTGGTCCCTGATCCTGGCTGGGTCCTGGTTGAGTCCTGGTTTGGTCCTGGTTGGGTCCTCGTTGGGTCCTGGCTGGGTTTGATTGGGTCCTTGTTGGGTCCTGGTTAGGTCCTTGTTGGGTCCTGGCTGGGTCCTTGTTGGGTCCTGGTTGGGTCCTGGCTGGGTCCTAGCTGGGTCCTGGTTGGGTCCTGGCTGGGTCTTTGTTGGGTCCTGGCTGGGTCCTGGCTGAGTCCTGGCTGGGTTCTGGTTGGGTCCTTGTTGGGTCCTGGTTGGGTCCTGGTTGGGTCCTTGTTGGGTCCTTGTTGGGTCCTGGTTGGGTCCTTGTTGGGTCCTGGCTGGGTCCTGGCTGTGTCCTGGTTGGGTCCTGGTTGGGTCCTCGTTGGGTCCTGCCTGGGTTTGATTGGGTCCTTGTTGGGTCCTGGTTAGGTCCTTGTTGGGTCCTGGCTGGGTCCTTGTTGGGTCCTGGTTGGGTCCTGGCTGGGTCCTAGCTGGGTCCTGGTTGGGTCCTGGCTGGGTCTTTGTTGGGTCCTGGCTGGGTCCTGGCTGAGTCCTGGCTGGGTCCTGGTTGGGTCCTTGTTGGGTCCTAGTTGGGTCTTTGTTGGGTCCTGGCTGGGTTCTGGTTGGGTCCTTGTTGGGTCCTGGTTGGGTCCTGGTTGGGTCCTGGTTGGGTCCTTGTTGGGTCCTGGCTGGGTCCTGGCTGGGTCCTGGTTGGGTCCTGGTTGGGTCCTGGCTGGGTCCTGGTTGGGTCCTGGTTGGGTCCTTGTTGGGTCCTGGTTGGGTCCTGGTTGAGTCCTGGCTGGGTCTTGGATGGGTCCTGGTTAGGTCCTGGCTGGGTCCTGGCTGGGTCCTGGTTGGGTCCTGGCTGGGTCTTGGTTGGGTCCTTGTTGGGTCCTGGTTGGTTGTGGCCATTTAAAGCTCTGTGTTTTGGGGTCTCCGGTTGTTTTTTGGGTCAGAGTTAAAAATGGGTCGAGTTCCAGTGACACAGAGGAACAATGGAGCGTAGTGAGACAGATTTAGACCTGGAACCAGCCTCTGAACAGGGGAGCAGTGTGGGAAAGCGTGGAAAAAATAATGGGAGGGTGATGTTGACAAAAATTAATACCTTAGTTAGGTATTAGGCCTTTAATGGTTTAGGATTAATTAGTCAATGGAGTCTTAGTCAACCAAAATGTGCATTAGTTAGAGTTTTTATTTTTATTTTTTATGGACGATATTGATTGTTTAGAATCCAGAACAACCAATGACTGATAGATTATAGATTATAATAGAGTTTATATACAGCTGTATGTAAAAGTTTGTGCACCCCTCTGAGGTTGGATAATAATTGAATCCACTCAATATCAGCGGATTCTTGAGAATAACATTCAACAATCTGTCACAAAGTTGAAGTTACCCTGGGCAGGATATTTCAACAAGACAACGATCCAAAACACTGCTCAAAATCTCCTCAGGCGTTCATGCAGAGGAACAAGTCCAATGTTCTGGAACGGCCATCCCAGTCCCCAGACTTGAAGATCACTGAAAATCTGTGGGATGATTTGAAGATGTCTGTGCTCGGCAACCATCAAACCTCACTAGAGATGTTTTGTCAGGAGGAATGGTCCAAGACCTTCATCCAGGATCCAGACGCTCATTAGAGGCTGTAGGAAGCGTTTAGAGTCTGTTACCTTTGCAAAAGGCTTGACTAAATATTGATGATTTTTCTGTTAAGGTGCCCAAATTAATGCACTGGTCTAATTTTGTTTTGATGCATATTGAGCTTTTTTCTGTAATATTACTATGCCCATTAGTTATTTGAGTTATTTGATCAAAAAGATGTTGTGGACCCAAACACCCAATGATTTATAAATTAAAATAATGGCAATTGTCATGGGTGCCCGAACTTTTTCATACAACTATATAGGTTTACTACAAACTAACTTCAAGCACTTTATACCACAAATCTTTAGGAGAAATGTGTAGTAATTTTTTTCTCTTTGTATTAAAGTGTTAAAATGAAGCTTTATGTGTATTTTTTAGGCAGGAGATCGACCAAAATAAAATATGTTGTATGTATGTAAAGTGCTGGAGATTTAAGGCTGGAAGTCAATTCACTACAAAGTACAAATATCAGTTCTATATCGGCCAGCCATATTAGTAGACTAATTATTTAATTTAGATTATTGAAGGATTTCTATGGGACAACAGCAGAACGGAAGAGTGAGTCAATGAATTGGATGGTATTTTTGTTATGTATCTGTAAAAAATAAAAAGACATAAATGATAATTAGGGATGCACGATATATCGGCATTAACATCAGTATCGGCTGATATTGCCAAATTTTTTTTTAACATATCGGTATCGGCCTGATGTGTAAAACTGGGCCGATATTAACGACCGATATTTGTCAGTACTATAAATATCTTGCTTTGAAAAACAAATAAAAGTTGTGTCACACTTCAGGCAGAGCACTGGGAGCTGTCCTTAATAAGGTCGAGCTGTACAGGGATCTTGGTTATAAAACGTGTTTATCTTGTATCTGTCCATGTTTAAGTTTATTGTAATTTGACAAAATGTGTTGCAGTTCCTTTTCTTGGCAATACAAAATAAATAGAAGACATTCAAAAATACATTTTGCATGATTTTCAGTCTGTATAAAATGTTATCTCAGAATTAAAAAAAAAAAAAATCAATATTGGTTAATATCGGTTATCGGCCACAACAGCAACATTAATATTGGATATCGGTATAGGCTAAAATTTTCACATCGGTGCACCCCTAATGATAGCTAATGATTCACAAATTGATTTTGTCTTTAAATAAATACAGTGTTTCCTAGTCTTTTTTTCTGTACAAGGCTCCGCCCACAAGCCTACGTCACCCATGCTCCCACATGACAATTCTCCATAAATACACAAAAACATGATACAGAACTGCACTACAACGTCACAAACCTGATGCGATGTGTGGTAGTTTCATTAGCGGGATGTGCTCTGATTGTGTTGTGATAGTGCTCTGAAGGGGGAGTGACTTAACGAGGGGCGGGAACTCAGAGCGACAAAAACAAGATCCCAACATGGCACTTAAGAACATGGAAACCAATAAATTTTCACTGTGGTATTGTCAAAAACATTGATACTCTGATACTAATTGATACCAAAACTAGTATTGAAACTAGATTTGTCTGTGCTCTTTTGCAGGTGTTTTCTGAGAACCTGATTGAAGACGGATGTAGCTGTAGTCATGTGGTGCTCGGGGCTGGGTGCAGTGACCACGTTTGGCCTGATGGTGGCGCTGTGCTGCTCCCAGTTTGTGTCCCAACCGGAGATCAAAACAGAAGACTGCACCAGGAAAGAACACCCCATAGTCCCGTATAGAGGTACTCACTACTACTGTTATATTTACTATACGACGAACTATTGGAGTATCCTTTTTATTAGAGGGTCCGTCACCTGCTTGTTTCTATGGATACGTTATTGCTCTGCCTGGAATGTTCCACAATATGACATTAAACAGCCCACTTTACATTTATTCAACTACAGGTGGTTTTACAGCTCAAAAATAGCTACAAAACATGCTTTCTGACTGTGTGCGGGGTCGCCTCTCCACAGATCTGACCTGTAACTGTAGCTAGTTTGGTCTCCATGAAGATAGGAAGGCTTAATGCCATACTGTGAAACATTCCAGACAAAGCAATAACATCTGCTTGGAGAAAAGCATTTGACGGACCCTCCACTGGAAAAGTTACGCAATGCACCTTTAAAGGGACAGTGTGTAGGATTCGTGGCGCATAGGTGGTTACTAGCTATTCCACTTCCTCTTTTGGCTATGGCAGACCTCGAGGGTCACCCGGGCGCGACTTAGCGCCGTCATCTCGCGTGCCCGCGCACGAACCGCGCACCGCTGTATACATAAACCGCGGTCCCCCGTTCACTTTTTTTTTTTCTTTTCGCATGAAAACACACAATCCCGATCATGATTCATGACAATCTACACATCAAATGAAACCTTACAGTCTCCTCTTTTTGACTATGCAATTCATTTCCCTGCAAAACAATCACTCCCCGAGCACATGGGGCTTTTATACAGAAAAGCACAAAACTTAGCTTACTTAGCTTACCTTTGAAGGCTCTGCACAGGTCAAACTCTGTATTTCATCATAAACTTGGTCTCAATCTGTCCATAAGGATCCAGCGAATAAAATCCAGTAAAACAATTTAGTCCAAAATACGTGTTATATCCATTACGATGTGTGATCCGGCAGCATGCTCCCCCCTCCCCCCCTCCCCTTCCCCTTCTCTCCTTCGCTCCTGGCTGCATATGAGAGCAGAGGACCGAAGGAGAGAAGGGGAAGGGAAGGGGGGAGCCATCTGCAGCGCGGCTGTGCAGGAGCCGAGGCGAAGGATGAGCCCAAATGTCCTTCTGCGGCTCTCGTATTCAAAATGGCTGCCTCTATATGGGGAAGATCCCCCTTTTATGTGACTATATCTAAGTCCAAAAGAATACTTTGATTTCATGATGGAAGTGAAAAGGCTTGGAAAACAATGTATTTTTGAATGGGTATCTTCAATTTCAGTAATTAACAGGTAAAAATCTTACACACTGTCCCTTTAAGCAGTTTTTAAGTTAGTTAATTAATGATTTATATGAATATTTATTTCAAAATATTTGTATAAAAGTATTTCACTTCATGTTATATTGTTATAATAAAATAAATATATCTAATTATGTAGATTCATATAAATACTTTGAATATTTTCAGTATTTTATTACTTTAAAAAAAAATTAATTTGTTTTTGTTTTTTGTCAGTTTTGCGGTTGTGGATGTCTGAATTTTCTCACCCTGGAGCGAAGGACTTCTCTCAGTTAGCCATGGATCTGGACAGGGGTCAGATCATCGTAGGAGCGAGGTAAGGACTTTAAAACGTGAAAAAGTTGTTCATTTTAAACAGAGCAGATTTTTGCCATTGCTGTAACCCTAATGACAACTAGCATGCTAACACACACTTCCTGATTCTGAAACTATAATATGCTGTATAATTAGATCCAGACAGAACACAGTGGACTTACAGTATTTTGACCTCAAGATCTCAAGACAGTTGTTGCTAAAATACATGGAAAAAATACGGACCCTTCAGATAAAATACAAAATGCAGTGGTCCCTCGCTCTATCGCGGTTCACTTTTCGCGGCCTCGCTGTTTTGCAGCTTTTTATTTTATTTTATAGTGTATGAACTTTGTGTTGTGCGTCCTGATTGTCTTCTCCTCCGTGTCTCCTGTACAGTACAGAATGTGTTCAGTTTGACACATTTATATAGATGTTATAGAGGGGGGCTCCGGGGGGGGACCCGGGGGGGCTCCGGGGGGGACCGCTGGATGCACGAGGAGCCCAGACATGAGTCACTGGATCTGTAGGAAGTCCAGACCGGGACTAAGACATGAGGACCAGACTGGGACCAGACCGGGACTAGACCGGAACTAGACCAGGACTAGACCAGGACTAGACCAGGACTAAACGTGGACTAAACCAGGACTAAACCAGGTCTAAACCAGGTCTAAACCTGGACTAAACCAGGACTAGACCAGGTCTAAACCAGGATTAAACCACCGCATGCGGCTCTTTGCCTTGTTTCGTGCGGCTCTTGTGCGTGTTCGCTTCGACTGCGTCGTTGGACGCGGTCCCGAGGTGGAGGCATGGTCCGGGCGCTGCCGGCCTCCGTCTCGTGCTCGCAGCAGCCCCGGGTGGGAAGCACGACCTCAAGCCGGTCATGCTGCTCACGGATTTGACCACGATGAGTGGGTGCTCGCGTACACTTCTCCGGTCCCAGGACTAGACCAGGTCTAAACCTGGACTAAACCAGGACTAAACCAGGTCTAAACCAGGATTAAACCACCACATGCGGCTCTTTGCCTTATTTCGTGACCATTGTGGTCACGATGAGCCTCCCCCACGCTTCACTATTAATACATTTTGTTGAAAATCTATGAAAGTTTGAGTGTTTAAACAAGAGAGAAATGTGAGAAAATGTTAATATCAGTCTGAGAAAAGCGTATAATGTATGTAGTGAGGCATTTACAGCCTTAAAACATGTATAATAATTGTAAAATATAAAGTTGTCGTGGATTTCACTTACGGGTTATTTCTGGAACGAGGGACCACTGTAGACAATATATAATGTCTTTTTAGTCAGAAATTTATCATTACATTTTTGTCTTTTTCAGAAACTTTCTCTTTAGACTACATTTAACCAACATTTCCCTAATACAGGTAACAGTATTTTATCATATATGATTTGTATTTTCATAATAAAATAAAAATAAATGTCTTGTCTATGTATTTTTGATAATTTTTTATTTTTTCAGGCAGCAGAGTGGGCCCCAGGTGAAGACACCAAACAGTCCTGTCAGAGTAAAGGCAAAACAGAGGTAGTTGTGCTTTCATTGTAATTTAGTTATGTTTTAGATTTAAAGCCACAACATGTAACTTTCCTGGTGGAGGGTTTGCCACCTGCTCGTCTCCATGGACATGTTAGACCAAGTTATAGGTTGTTGTTTTTTTTTGCTTTTTTTCAAGCAAAGCAATAACATCTCCATGGAGGCAAGTAAGTAATGGAAAAAGTTAGAAAATGACATATTGTCTTGGAAAAAACACAAAAAAAACCTCCTATCATGAAATGTTTTTCTTTAATTTTCAGGACGAATGCCAAAACTATGTGCGCGTGTTACTGACCAGTGGATCCACGCTCTTCACCTGTGGCACCAACGCCTTCATGCCTGTCTGTATGACACGACAGGTGAGGAAACACAAAACATAACGCACAATAGAACATGTATTAAATAATGCACACATTTGGCAAATAGGAAAGGCAACAATTTTCCGCAAAACACAAAATCTCCTGTCTTATAAGAACCACAAACCCTGTTAAGATCTCGTTTAAACATGGTATAGTGCTACTTTAGTCTTAGTTCAGTCCTGGTTTAGTGCTAGTTTAGTCTTGGGTTGGTTTTCTTTTGGTTTTAGTCCTGGTTCAGTTTCACTTTGTGCTAAATCTGGACTAATTAAACCTGAACTAGACCAGGACTAAACCATGTCTCCACCAGGTCAAACAGTGAGAGATACAGGACTACATTCATACCATATTCTCTACAACTGTACGACAACTCACCTTATGTAACAGATAATACTCCCTACAACTGTACGACAACTCACCTTATCAGGGATGAAAGAGTTCCGCCTTTTACTGGATCTCCGCTTTTTTTCAGCCGCGGGGTCATTTTTTTATATCTGTGCAAATCAGTTGAGAAAAAATTTTGGTGTGTGTATATATATGTATAGTTGTGTTTAGGGTCGCCAACCGTCCCTTGAAAAAAGGAATCGTCCCATATTCAGAAACAAAAGTACGTGTCTCGTATTAAACTTCGTGGTGTGTGAACCACGCAAGCCTGTGTGCTCGTCTGGAGCTGCGGACACCGAACGTCACCACACGCGCTGTGAGCGCGCGCAGCTCTTTCGCAACAGCGTGTACCTTTGTGTACCAGCGTGTATCACAGAGCAGATTAAACTTTATAAAACATCCTACCTGTCCGTGCCGCTCCTCGCCTTTTCACGCTCTTTCTCCTCCTGCTCATAGCGCACATAAGCTCCTCCTCAATGCCTCTGATTAGAAGAGCAAGACTAAGTGCAAAGCAAAAACTAATCTAAATTTATATTTTAAAAAAAAAGATATATATATATATATATATATATATATATATATATGTTTATATTTATATATATATTTATTTATTTATATATATATACAGTAATCCCTCGTTTATCGCGGGGGTTAGGTTCCAGAAATAACCCGCAATAAGAGAAATCCGCGAAGTAGGACAATTTTATATATTACAATTATTCTACATGTTTTAAGGCTGTAAATGCCACACACATACGCTTTTCTCAGACTGGAATTAACCTTTTCTCACATTTGTCTCTTGTTTAAACACTCAAACTTTCATAGATTTTCAACAAAATGTATTAATAGTGAAGCGTGGGGGGAGACACGACTCCGAGAGCCCCGGGTTCATCGTGGACAAATCCGTGACAGAGCAGCACGTGTTTCGCGTACACCGGGGCTGTGAGCACGAGATAGAACCGCAGCGCCCGGACCGCGTGCTCTCAGTCCGAGCCACAAACCGAACACGCACAAACGAACGCAAGAGCCGCACGGAGTGATTTAATCCTGGTTTAGTCCAGGTCTAGACCTGGTCCAGTCCTAGTTTAGTCCAGGGCCAGTCCAGGTTTAGACCTGGTTTAGACCAGGTCTAGACCTGGTTTAGTTCTGGTCTAGACCTGGTTTAGACCTGGTCTAGACCTGGTTTAGTTCTGGTATAGACTTGGTTTAGTTCTGGTCTAGACCTGGTTTAGTTCTGGTATAGACTTGGTTTAGTTCTGGTCTAGACCTGGTTTAGTCCACATTTAGTCCTGGTCTAGTCTCTTAGCCAATGTTATACTATAAAAAAATGTTACACTATAAAAAAAATGTTACACTATAAAAAAAAATTGGGGAAAAAAAAAAAAAATTGAAAAAAAAAATCTGCGAAACAGCGAGGGCGCGAACAGTGACCCCACCCCTCCACCCCGTGACTTTCTGGCCGTGACTTGCTGCTTTTTTCATGACTGGGCACTTTCATCCCTGGCTTATGATGTAACAGATAATACTCCCTACAACTGTACAACAATTCTTTCTGTAAGACAATTCAGTCTTAAGTATCGGATAACCTCATGGTCTGTCAGTCAGTACATTATTGCACTGCCGTTCTTGTCTCCTGTAGCTGTGATTTTATATTTTATTTATTACTTATTTTATTCTATTTTGATTATATTCTATTTTATTTTGATTTGTACATATACACTTATTATTTTTATAATTATGTCTCATTTGGTCTCTTGCTATCTTTCTTGCTATTCCATCTATTTTTTGTTACCCTCTGTTATATTGATGAGTGAGCTACTGTACCCAAATACAGTAATTTCCCATGTGGATCAATAAAGTCTAAGTGTAAACTCGTCCTGGTGAGTTTTGGTTATGTCGGCTACTGGGTAAGGGTGCAACATTAGTCGAATCGATAACACGGTTAAAAGTTGATTTTGCATGTGTTTTGTGTAAAACCTGGTTAAGGCTGCGTCCCATTACTCTGTCTTACCCCTTCCCTACCCCTGTATCTACGTCTTTGTCTTGCCCCTCGATACCGAGCTGAGAGGGCTCGGGGTACGAATGTTCCCCTAAGAAATGGGACACCACTCGATTACCGTTTGCGTAATCGTCCCTTATGTCTACCTGGCCGCTACGTCTACAGAGGCGACAACAACTGACGCAAACAAACGTAAACAAATGTCAAGGATTATCGACAAAAAAACTAGCTTGTTTATACACAAACGTTCGATGAAAACGATAATGTCGGCTAAACAGACACCGCAACAACAGTTCATAATTGTAAACCTGCTAAACTGTTAATCGATAATTACAACTGCTGAAAATACATTTATGAGCCTCCTTGGCTGGTCGATGTGACGCTGCCATCCTGATCCCAAAACCTGCCTGAGCTTGTAGGCGTACCCCTTCGTTTCAAGTCTGGTCGAGGGCTTACTTCGTTTCAAGGGGTATGTAGCCCGAGGTCGTGGCCCGAGCCCTTGATCGAAATTAGAATTGGGACACCCCTTGTCCTCGCATGAACGAACAAAACCAAGGGTTAGGGGTAAGACAGAAAAATGGGAAGCAGCCTAAGTCTTTGGTTCTGCTATAAACTTATTTCAACTATTCCATCTTTTTCCGTTCTTCTGTCCGTTTCCTCAGATTTCAAACATCAGTGAGGTGTTGGACTCCATAAACGGCGTGGCGCGGTGTCCGTACGACCCTCGCCATAACTCCACGGCAATGATCACGGCGAGAGGAGAGCTCTACACCGCCACCGTCATCGACTTCTCCGGACGAGACCCAGTGTTGTACCGCAGTTTGGGAGACATGCCCCCGCTACGCAGCGCTCAGTACAACTCCAAATGGCTCAATGGTAAAGATGTTTGTATGTTTTTTAAAGGTCCTATATTATGTGAAATTGACTTATTGTGAGCGTTAAGTCATGTTCTAATGTTGTTCCTCCTCAAAAACAGACCTGTAGGTGTGTTTTGTTTCATTCACATGTTTGAGGAACTCTTTATTATTAGTCTGTTTACATCTCCAAAGCTCAAAATGCTCTGTTCCACCTTGTGATGTCATGAAGCAATAGTTTTTAAGTGAAGAGCTCCTTTTATCTTTAGTTCATTAGAGAGGAGAGGCATTTCCAGGTCTGAAATCATCCAAATGATTCTAGTGAAGGTGTGTGGAGTTCAAAAACACAGTGGAGCACTTCCTGTATTTCCACATGACATCACAAGGTGGAACAGAACAGAGTGTTGTCAGTTTAAGAGAAGAACTCAGCCTAAGGGCCTGTTTACACGTGAACGCTTACGGGTAAAAACGACAAATATTTGATCGGAAGTCCCGTTCGTTTAGACGGTGACGGCGTTTTGGGGGTTTAAAAACGCAAAAAAAAATGAAACCGCTCTCCAACTTGAATACTGGCAGTTTTCGTCTACACTGCCCAAGACTCTGGTCAAACCTGCTGATGTTGCGTACGCGTTTAGGTCACATCGGCCCATATATCAGTGTACTTTGTTTGGCAGGACTTCGTTGCTTTGTCGTCTAACGTGGTCTGAAGCAATAGTTCAACTTCTTCGTCTGACCACACACATTTTTTTGCTACCGGTAGTAGCCATGTTTTGTTTTGCTTTTCGCGGCGCAGATGAGAAGAAGGAAGATTCTACGCATGTGGTGCGGACATAATGATAATGTATCACAGCGCCACCTAGCCGCCTGGCATGCATATCCAATCTAATTCCACACACTTTTGCGTCACTGTATGCACGCAGATTTAAACACTCGTGGAATAAAAAGTGAAGACGCAACGCCACTTTTGCATATTCTGTTCAGACCATCATCATATATAAACGTAGCCTAAAACTGCAGGGTTTGTGTGTTAAACAAAACATAACTCCAGGTCTGTTTGTGATGAGGAAACAACATTAAGGTCATTTTCACACCAGGAAAGTCCGATAGTTCACTTGCTTTGGTCCGGACCAAATTAAAAAAAAAAATCTTTTTATTTTAGTGCGGTACACTTTCACACTGCACTTTTTTTCCAAGTGGACCAACATCTATAAACAAAACCATGTGTGCTGAGGTCGTTCAGCCATTGGACAGAAATGAGCCGTGTCCAAACGCCGTGTCCAAACACGGAAGGAGGAGAATCATGGTGTTACGTGCTGTTTTCAATCTAGCCTTATCGATATGGTTTGCTCAGTTTTTACAGTTCGCACAAATGTTTGAACAGCATCGTGAGGTATACAGTGAACCCTCGTTTATCGCGGGGGTTAGGTTCCAGAAATAGCCCGCAATAAGTGAAATCCGCGAAGTAGGACAATTTTATATTTTACAATTATTCTACATGTTTTAAGGCTGAAAACGCTTCACCAGACACATTATACACCTTTCTGAGACTGGTATTAACATTTTTCTCTTGTTTAAACACTCAAACTTTTGTAGATTTTCATTAAAATATATTAATAGTGGGGGGGGGGGGCACGTGACACGCGGACACGTGCGCGCGGACACGGTGCGCGCTGACACGTGCGCGCGGACACGTGTGTTTGTTTTGGTACCACATATCCATGCCATGTGCGAAACTCGAGTGGAAAGCGACCTGGATATCATTTTGGGCAAGACTCAAGCCAATGCTAACAGTGCCAAACCGCTAACAGACGCCTCTGAGCACCAGTCCTCACCACAAGACCAGGTAACACTAACCTGCGCTTACAAGGGTTGGTTGCATTTCACCCCGGCTCCAAAATCAGACCGCTATCAATGCGTCGCCAATACTCCACAGCTCTCTAGGACGGGGTCGGGTTCGTCCTCTCGTCCTCTCACGGGGAAGAGCCACTGTCTCCTCTGTGCGCGCGAGTGTCCTCCCCCCGCTGCGGGCTCCCCCGGACGCCGCGCGGCCAGGCGCCAGGCCCGTCCATGTTGATTCTTGGCTCTTCCATGGTCCGGCTCGCACTCACTCTCTTCCATGGCTCGTGCAAGTAAACAAAGGCCACACCTCCTGTCACCCAGGCGCTCTCGTGAAGGACATCTGAGACTCTGTCCCTACCATCCCTGGTCTAGACCTGGTTTAGTCCTGGTTTAGACCTGGTTTAGTCCTGGTTTAGACCTGCTTTAGACCTGGTTTAGTCCTGGTCTAGTCTCTTAGCTAATCAGGGCGCAGGACAGAATGTTACACTGTAAAAAAAAGTTACACTATAAAAAAAATTGAAAAAAAAAAAAAAAAAAATTGGAAAAAAAAATCCGTGAAACAGCGAGGCCGCGAAGAGTGAACCGCGATACAGCGAGGGTTCACTGTACACTATTTTACAATCAATTTCCAAAGACGAAGTCACAGGGCAAGACGACTACGGAGGACAGCATCATGTGCGCACATCAAGTTCTGACTCTTGCTCTTCACACAGAACGTAAGTAAGCCTCGTTTTGTTTAGTTTCGTTTCATCAGCCCCGGTTTCCCATAATGCTCGACATACGACAGGAGCTCGTTAAGTACAAAAAGCCAACTTGTGTCGGATCGAGTCCGGTCTGCATTCTCACCTCAAACGAACCACACCGGGATTCGAATGGAACTGTGCCGAGACCGACCTTTTTAGGTGGTCTCGGTTCGCTTGTTTGCTCCGGATCGAGATTTTTGGTTTTTATTCACACCAGAACAAAAGGTCCGAATCAAAGCAACAAACGAACTCCGGTTCATTTTAAACGACCCAAACAAGGCAAGTGTGAAAACGACCTAAAACACAGATCAGGAAATAGCATAATATGGGCCCTTTAATATGGGTGAAGAAGGTTTCAGATGCAGTCACCATTTTTATGAAACCAAGGATTTGTGTCATTTTTAATTTGACAGTACTAGCTTGAGACTTGAGAATTTATATTTCTTTTATTTCTTTGTTGATTTCAAAAACAGTGCTCAGATGAGTACCGCTGGAACCTTCACTAGATTAGACCAGCAAGAGATGTCTAGAAATATATAATTGGTCTTTACTAAAATGGTCTGAAGTACGTCTGTCGGCGTAGCCATGTTTGTTTTGGTTTGTTTGAGCGCTTCACCTTTGGTTCCACGCCCAACCATAATGCTGCAATATGATTGGTCTCTTGTTAACCGGGCGACCGCATCAGCAGAACCAGATGGATTCTCAGGAGTTTGCGGACTCAAAACTATCACAATATTACATGTGTCACCTAATGACTCAATCATTTCAGAATGTTTTGACTTTGTGCAGTAGGTGTATCCTTCTCTTTACTTTATTTAATCCATCATTTATTTTCTAACTTGTAGAACCAAACTTCGTCTCCGTGTACGAGATCGGCCATTTCGTGTACTTCTTCTTCAGAGAGACGGCTGTGGAGAATGACTGTGGAAAGATGGTGTTTTCTCGTGTGGCTCGGGTTTGTAAGAACGACGTTGGCGGTCGGTTTCTTCTGGAGGACACATGGACCACGTTTATGAAAGCTCGACTCAACTGCTCCCGATCTGGGGAGATCGCCTTTTATTTCAACGAGCTCCAGAGCACCTTTCACCTGCCCGAACAGGACCTGATCTACGGCATTTTCACCACCAACGTGTGAGTGACAGGGACTGCGGAAACATCAGATAACCATTATAAATGCAGCTAAAATATGTGTTTCCTTGTTTTACAGAAACAGTTTGTCTGCGTCGGCCATCTGTGCCTTTAACCTCAGCTCCATCACCACCGCCTTCAACGGACCCTTCCGCTTCCAGGAAAACCCCCGCACCACCTGGCAACCCATGCCCAACCCCATCCCCAACTTTCAGGTAAAAGAGGGATTTGTTTTGTGTGACTAAAGGATCTTTTACTGTGGTGTCAGAGTTGTGGTCAGAGAGGCCGTTGGCCCAGATTGGCAGCCATTATTCTGCCATACTGCCACAGGGCAGGTGCTGTAATGGAAGTATCTTACATATTATGTTTATCTCATATTCTGCTCTCTCTCAGTGTGGTACCTTAAACGAGGCCGGCCCAGGACAGAACCTGACAGAGCGCCACCTGCAGGACGCGCAGAGACTGCTTCTGATGAATGACGTGGTTCAGCCGATCACAGTGAACCCTGTGCTGACCCAGGACACAGTGAGGCTGTCCTGTCTCTGTGTGGACGTGGTGAAGGGAGCGGGAGACCGGCTCTACCACGTCATGTACATCGGCACCGGTGAGGACCACGAACTATCTCAGATTTATACATGATGGTTTATGGAAAATGCTGTTTTACCTGTTCTGTCTCATCACACCGCCCTCTAGTGGTCATCTGGATTCATAGAACCATAGCTACATAGGTAACTCTTGTTCGTTCTCCTCCAGAGTACGGGACCATCCTGAAGGCCCTGTCCACCACAGACCAGAGGCTTCAGGGCTGCTACCTGGAAGAGCTCAGGCCCCTCCCCCCAGGACTCAGTGGACCAATCAAGAGCCTCCGTCTGCTGCACAGGGACCGCTCTCTGTTTGTGGGACTGAGCGACCGAATGGTGAAGATCCCCCTGGAGAGGTGCTCGAGTCACCCAACAGAGAGGTACAGGAGATAAGAGAGACAAAGGGAAGAAGCACAATGCTATATAAGTAGTACTATATTACTATACCTTATAATATAACTTAATTATAATAACAGTGTTTTACATGTAGGCAGTGTGTGGAGGCGCGGGACCCGTACTGTGGATGGGACAGACTTAAACGACGCTGCACCACCTACGCAGAGAGCTCCAACATCAACCAGTGGATTCAGAACATCACAGACTGCCCCGTAAGACATACATCTAGTCCTGGGCCAGGTTTAGTCCTTGTTTAGCCCTGGTTTAGTCCTGGTTTAGTCCTGTTTTACCCCTGTGTTAGTCCTGGTTTAGTCCTGTTTTACCCCTGTGTTAGTCCTGGTTTAGTCCGGGTTTAGTCTTGGTTTAGTCCTGTTTTACCCCTGTGTTAGTCCTGGTTTAGTCCGGGTTTAGTCTTGGTTTAGTCCTGTTTTACCCCTGTGTTAGTCCTGTTTTACCCCTGGTTTAGTCCTGTTTTACCCCTGTGTTAGTCCTGGTTTAGTCCGGGTTTAGTCTTGGTTTGGTCCTGTTTTAGCCCTGGTTTAGTCCCGGTTTAGTCCTGTTTTACCCCTGTGTTAGTCCTGGCTTAGTCCGGGTTTAGTCCTGGTTTAGGCCTGGTTTAGGCCTGGTTTACTTTGTCAAATACAGTGGAGGAAGTTGATAATCAAACAGTTTATAATTAATTTTAATGAAATGTCTCCTGCATTCTTTGCATAGGTGAGGAATCTAACTCAGGACGGAGGGTTTGGCCCTTGGGCACAGTGGCAGTCCTGTTCCCATAGCGACGGGGAAGGTTCGAGTCTGTGTCTGTGTCGGTCCCGGTCATGTGACGGTCCTTCGGCTCGATGTGGAGGAGAGGAGTGCAAAGGGCCCACCATACAGGTCGCCAACTGCTCCAGGTACAAACAAGCATCTTTTATTTAAAGCTACACTGTGTAACTTTCTGAATCACCTGCACGATTCCATGGAAATAGAAAGTTAAAACCATAGTTTGGAATGTTTTGATGCATTTTGATAGTGAGGTTTGTATTTTTCCCTGTCTAATAGAAAATAAAAACCTGCATAATGTCACCTGTCAGTCACTGTCAGCCAATCAGATCTTACCATTGCGTCTCGATCACCCCGCCCATTCAAATAAATACACTCTCTCTCCTCTTCACCTTCACCAGAGTCCTGTATATGTTGCATTTTTATTCTTTTCCGTGTCTTTTGCAGAAATGGCGGCTGGACTCCCTGGTCGTCGTGGGGACAGTGCAGCAGCAGTTGTGGAATCGGCTTCGAGGTCAGACAGAGGTCGTGTAACAACCCCTCCCCTCGACACGGGGGGCGAGTCTGTGTGGGGCAGGGGCGAGAGGAGAGGTGAGACCGGATAGACCTGGGGTGGACCTAGTTTAGTCCTGGTTTACACCTGGTTTAGTTCGCGTTTAATCCTAATTTAGACCTGGTACTGTACGGTATACCTTATACCTGTAGGGAAATTTGTCCTTTATATCTGACCCATCCTTCAGTACACTGGGGCAGACTTCAGGTGGGGACCTTCTCTGTGGTGCATGTTTAAAGGTCCCATGGCATGAAATTTTCACTTTCTGAGGTTTTTGAACGTTAATGTGAGCTCCCCTATCCTGTTTAGGGCCCCCCTCATGGCTAAAAGTTACGAAATGTGTAAACTGAGCATTTGCGATCCTTTTCCGCTTTTGAAAAAAAGACAGTCCAAACGGGCGATTCTGAACAAGGGAAGTTTCTGACGTCACATTCAAGAAAAAATGCAAATGCAGTTCCACCCCCGGCTGTATTCTACCCACCGTCTATGGAACTCATGGCCATAGAGTTTGGACCGCAAACGAGCTACGCAATGCGAGATGCAGGGGCACGTGCGCTCATCGTGCTCAAATCCGTGATAGCGCAGCATGACTGGCGTGAGACTGCGCGTCCCACCCGGGGCTGCGAGCACGAGACCCATGCCCAAACTGTGCCTTCTCCTCAGGACCACGTCCACGGTCCTGAGGAGGAGGCACGCAGTCTGAGCACATCAAACCTCGACACGAAACCAGGCAAAGAGTCGCACGCCGTGGTTTAATCCTGGTTTAGACCTGGTCTAGTCCTGATTTAGTCCAGGTTTAGTCCTGGTCTAGTCCAGGTTTAGACCTGGTTTAGTCCACGTTTAGTCCTGGTCTAGTTCCATCTATAACATGAATCGGCAAAGGTCCCTTAGCCAATCAGGACGCAGAACACAATGTTACACTATTAAAAAAAAATGAAATTGAAAAAAAAAAAATCAGGAGTCAAAACACGTTTTGAAAATAAAAGAAGACATTCAAAAATTCATTTTGCATGATTCTCGTTCGTATAAAATGTTTTCTCAGAATTAAAAATAAATAAATATCGGTATCGGCCGATAACAGCAACATTAATATCGGATATCTGCAAAAATGTTCACATCGGTGCATCCCTAATACAAACCACCAGGCGAGCAAGTTAGGGTGTCCCTCACAGAGGTTAAAGGTCACCAGTCTGTCCTGTCCCTCCTCAGGTTGTGTAATGAGCGGAGGCCCTGCCCTCTGCCTGTGTCCTGGACGTCCTGGGGTCCTTGGACCAAGTGCAGCTCAGAGTGTGGAGGAGGGGTCCAGTCCAGGAGCAGGAGCTGTGAGAACGGGAGCAGCTGCCCCGGATGTGCCACGGTGAGGGGACGGTGATAACTGGGATTCAATAACTGGGAGAAAAGTAAGGGTTATTGGGATTCTGGCATTGTGTTGCAGCTGCCTGTTGTCAACTGTCAGCAATCACACTTTTGCGATTGAGTAATGCCACCATTATTGTGATAATATGATTCCATCTTAGTTCATTTCTGATGAAAGTTAAACTCCCAGTAAAGGCCCAGTAAATATTTACAGCTCTGGAAAAAAATACGAGACCACTGCATTTTTTTTTTCTAAAATCAGCGTCTCTACATGTATTACAGCCATTCCATTCCAGCATCTGTTGAATTCCAACACAAACACAAAGCTGAGCTACTTCAGTTCTTGCACCAGGAGTGGAATAAAGTCACCCAAGAACAATGTGAAAGACTTGTGGAGAGCATGCCAAGACGCATGAAAGCTGTGATTAAAAATAAGGGTTATTGCACCAAATATTGATTTCTGAACTCTTCTTAAGTGCAAACATTAGTATTATCCATCCATTTTCTTCCGCTTATCCGGGGCCGGGTCGCGGGGGCAACAGTCTAAGCAGGGACCTCCAGACTTCCTTCACCCCGGACACTTCCTCCAGCTCCTCCGGGGGGACCCCAAGGCGTTCCCAGGCCAGCCGGGAGACATAGTCCCTCCAGCGGGTCCTGGGTCTTCCCCGGGGCCTCCTCCCGGTGGGACCTGCCCGGAACACCTCCCGAGGGAGGCGTCCAGGAGGCATCCGGAACAGATGCCCGAGCCACCTCAGCTGGCTCCTCTCCACGTGGAGAAGCAGCGGCTCTACTCCGAGCTCCTCCCGTGTGACCAAGCTCCTCACCCTATCTCTAAGGGTGCGCCCAGCCACTCTGCGGAGGAAACTCATTTCGGCCGCTTGTATCCGCGATCTCGTCCTTTCGGTCATTACCCAAAGCTCATGGCCATAGGTGAGGGTAGGAACGTAGATTGACCGGTAAATTGAGAGCTTCGCCTTTTGGCTCAGCTCCCTCTTCACCACAACGCAACATTAGTATTATGTTGTTTTGAAATGAATTTCATCTTGTTTCTGAAAACATGGATCTTTTTTGTTATTTTGACCATTTGCCATTTTCTGCAAATAAATGCTCTAAATGATAATATTTTTATTTGGAATTTGGGGGAACTGTTGTCAGTCGTTTATAGACTCAAACAAAAATGTTCCTTTTGCCCAAACACATACGTATAAGTAGTAAAATCAGAAAAACTGATAATTTTGCAGTGGTCTCTTATTTTTTTCCAGAGCTGTATTATTAGCTGCAGACAGTGCACAGTGGTCTCATTTTGTCATAAAGTGCTGTTTTTACAATATACTCATTGGAAGAAACCAGAATTTACTAATTTGACTGCCTTCAAAGCATAACTGCCAATTTGCCAGTTTGAATTTTCTATCTAATTCTACTCTCCGGACATCTGCAGGTGTCATCCATCCTCAGAAAGATTTTACATTCTAGTCATCTTATTGATTTATTTTTGTATTTTCCTAAAAACCTTAAAAATGACATATGCGTTTAGGCTATGAAGCTAACAAAAAGTTGGGTTTAACAGCAAATTCCACTATATAATCTACAGTGTTATAGTGTGACATGACCTGTTTCCCTGTATCCTCTCAGGAATACCGCGCCTGTAACCTGGAGGCGTGTCCAGAAGTGCGCAGGAACACCCCCTGGACCCCCTGGATCCCGGTGAACGTGAGTCAGGACGGGTCCCGTCTGGAGCAGAGGAGCAGGTACACGTGTCGCGCTCTGCTCCCCAAACCACAGCTGCTCCAAGCGGGCAAAAAGAAGATGGAGTCTCGCTTCTGCCCTAATGACGGATCAGGGGCCTGTCAGACCGATGGTGAGGGGGAGTCATGGTAGAAGTAACAGTATTTGGGATAGAATATTAGAATTAAAGGTTTTAAAAATACGATACTGGCTCATTTTAAAAAGTTTTACACTTGTTATAACAAGTGTAAGTTATTCTTCACTTACCTTATACATTCAGAGGATCTTAAAGATCCCATGACATGGTACTTCTTGATGCTTTTATATGGCGCCTTAATGGTTCCCTAATACTGTAAATGAATCCTTCTCCAAAATCAAGACTCAGTGCATGAGAAAGCCTCATGAAGACAGTCAGAGACATATGTCTCTGAAACACTTTATTCTGGGCGTTGTTGCTTGAATGCAAATGAGGAGGACAGAGACAGGCCAGTGCAGTGGGTGGGGGCGTGGCCAAATACGCAGCTGTTTCCTGGATTAGCGGTGCAGTGTGCGCTGTCCCTACTTCCGTGTTTTAAGAGCGGAGGAAGATATCAGACAATTTCCATTTTTAAAAAAACACATTTCCACAGAAAATAAAATTAAACCACTGCTGTTTCAGAGGTTCGGAGGCTCGGATGTCCTTTATCCGAGCCTGGAAACACTCTCACGTGTCTCTAGGCAAATAAAAAAACGCATTTCGCATTTCGTAGCTCATTTGCGGTCCAAACTCTCTGGGTGTGATTTCCAGAGACGGTGGGTAGACATCCAGACGGTGGGTGGAAACCTTTCCACAAGTGGGACATCAGAAAGTTCCCTCGTTCAGAATCGCCTGTTTGGGCTGTCTTTTTTTCAAAGGCAGAAAAGGATCGCAAATGCTCAGTTTACAGGGTAGGGGAGCTCACATTAACGTTCAAAAACCTCAGAAAGTGAAAATGTCATGCCATAGGACCTTTCATTATTCACCCTTATGACTTTATTTGGGTGTTTTTTTGGAGTTTATTTGGGGTTTGCAGCATAAAGAACTAGCATGCTAACACAGCAACTAATACCGTGAAAATAAAAACTTTTAAAGCCCTTAAATGTATTTTTATCACTTTGATAACTTTTGATAACGTTCCCTCTCTCAGCTCTGGTGGAGGACCTGGTTAAGTTCAGCGGTCGGTCCCCTGTAGTTCCTCAGGGCGCTCGCTGGGGATCATGGGAAACGTGGTCCGTGTGCTCTCGCTCCTGCTCCAGAGGCTTCAGGACTCGTAAACGTCTGTGTTCCACCGCTCAGGGCAGGACCGCCCCCTCGGCCTGTGTGGGGTCCCCAGTGGAATACCAGGACTGTGCAATGCAGCCATGCCCAGGTACTTTCACTCAAAATACTGCAGTACTGCTATTACTACTGCTTTTGCTACTACAACTACTGCTACTGCTATTGCTACTACTACTACTGCTACAACTACTGCTTTTGCCACTACATCTACAACTACTGCTGTTGCTACTACTACTGCTGTTGTAAAGGGAGAAATTCAGTTTGTCAACTGGACAAAGTTTATTTGTTTGAAGACGTTTCGTAGCTCATCCAAGCTACTTCGTCAGTTCTGGCTAGAGTGCTGGTGGACACTGCTTATATCTGGCTGCAGGGAGGAGCTAACTACAATGAAATTACTCTGAAACTATCCCACCTCTTTGTTTTTCAGTATCTGTCTGGGGTTTTGTTTAGCATACTCATTCAGGCCCATAATGGGTGTTTTTACACCTCTGGACCTGACCTGGCTAGTCCTACTGTTTTCTTTGTTTGTTTTGATTTAGGTTTGAGAATGGAATTATATATGGGAGGCAAATTGTGTCTGATCCCTCCATTCCTGTTCAAGAAAGGATTCTCTTTTTTGACAAAAATTGCTTTTACTCCCCTCTCAAACCAGTTCTTTTCCCTGGCTAAGATCTGGACCTCACTGTCCTCAAAGGAGTGGCCCGTGGCTTTTAGGTGGAGATGTACGGCAGACTGAGGTCCTTTTAGGTGGAGATGTACGGCAGACTGAGGTCCTTTTAGGTGGAGATGTACGGCAGACTGAGGTCCTTTTAGGTGGAGATGTACGGCAGACTGAGGTCCTTTTAGGTGGAGATGTACGGCAGACTGAGGTCCTTTTAGGTGGAGATGTACGGCAGACTGAGGTCCTTTTAGGTGGAGGTGTACGGCAGACTGAGGTCCTTTTAGGTGGAGGTGTACGGCAGATGTACGGCAGACTGAGGTCCTTTTAGGTGGAGATGTATGTCAGACTGAGGTCCACTCTGGCTCTCTCGTCTGTGTTGGTACATCCTCTTGTGAAGTGGCTGTTTTGTTTCTCCAGTGTAGCGCTCACTGCAGTCTTCACTACACTGAATGGAGTAGACCACATAGCTTTGTTTGTGGCTCGGTGTTTTGTCCTTTGGGTGAACCAGTTTTGTCTTATTTTTTGTCTTATTTCAAACCCACAAACACTTTAAGACAAAAACTGGTCCACCCAAAGGACAAAACACCGAGCTACTGCTACTACTACTGCTACCGCTGCTACTACTACTACCGCTGCTACTACTACTGCTACTACTACTGCTGCTACTACTGCTACCGCTGCTACTACTGCTACTACTACCGCTGCTACTACTACTACTGCTACTACTACTGCTACTGCTACTACTACTGCTACTGCTACTACTACTGCTACTACTACCGCTGCTACTACTACTACTGCTACTACTACTGCTACTACTATCGCTGCTACTACTGCTTCTACTACCGCTGCTACTACTGCTACTGCTACCGCTGCTACTACTACTACCGCTGCTACTACTACTGCTACTACTACCGCTGCTACTACTGCTACTACTACCGCTGCTACTACTGCTACAACTACTGCTACTGCTACTACTACTGCTACTGCTACTACTACTGCTACTGCTACCGCTGCTACTACTACTACCGCTGCTACTACTACTGCTACTACTACCGCTGCTACTACTGCTACAACTACTGCTACTGCTACTACTACTGCTACTGCTACTACTACTGCTACTACTACCGCTGCTACTACTACTACTGCTACTACTACTGCTACTACTATCGCTGCTACTACTGCTTCTACTACCGCTGCGACTACTGCTACTACTACCGCTGCTACTACTACTACTGCTACTACTACTGCTACTACTACTACTACTACTGCTACTACTATTGCTACTGCTACTACTACTGCTACTACTACTGCTACTACTATTATTACTACTACTGCTACGACTACTAAATGGTCACATCTTTATATAGCGCTTTTCCACCTTCAAGGCACCCAAAGCGCTTTACAACAAGGAACCACTCACCCATTCACACACACATTCACACACCAGTGTACGCAGACACTGGGGGCGAGGTGGGTTAAGTGTCTTGCCGCTACTACTATTACTACTACCGCTACTGCTACTACTACTACTACTGCTAGTACTATTACTACTACTATTACTACTACTACTGTTACTACTACTACTACTACTACTACTACTACTATTACTACTACTATTACTATTACTACTGCTACTACTATTACTGCTACTACTATTATTAGTACTACTGTACTACTACTACTTGTTGTTGTTGTTGTTTGATGTCTCTTGTGTATTTCAGTGGACGGGGGGTGGTCCTGCTGGTCGGCCTGGTCCCCCTGTTCCTCTTCATGTGGAGGGGGGCACTTCCAGAGGACCAGGAGCTGTTCTAACCCTGCTCCAGCCCAGGGAGGAGACATCTGCATGGGCCTGCACACAGAGGAGGCTCTCTGCAACACCCATAGCTGTGAAGGTACTACTAAAAATACAAAAATACACTCATATATTTCATTTAATGTGTTTATTTGAATTAGGGCAGTGCATATGAACCAGTGTGTCAGCAGCAGCTTCAATGTAAATATACTGGAGGTTTAGTCATGGTGTTGTCCTGGTATAGACCTGATTTAGTCCCAGTCTAGTCCTGGTTTAGCCCTGGTTTAGCCCTGGTCTAGTCCTGGTCTAGTCCTGGTCCAGTCCTGGTTTAGCCCTGGTTTAGTCCTGGTCCAGTCCTGGTTTAGCCCTTGTTTAGTCCTGGTTTTGCCCTGGTTTTGCCCTGGTTTAGTCCTAGTTTAGTCCTGGTTTAGTTATAGTTTAGCCCTGGTTTAGCCCTCGTCCAGTCCTGGTTTAACCCTGGTCTAGTCTTGGTTAAGCCCTGGTCTAGTCCTGGTTTAGCCCTGGTCTAGTCCTGGTCTAGTCCTGGTTTTGTCCTTGTTTAGCCCTTGTTTAGACATGTTTTTTTCCTGGTTTAGTCCTAGTTTAATCCTGGTTTTGCCCCGGTTTAGTCCTAGTTTAGTCCTGGTTTAGTTATAGTTTAGCCCTGGTCCAGTCCTGGTTTAGCCCTGGTCTAGTCTTGGTTTAGCCCTTGTTTAGTCCTGGTTTTGCCCTGCTTTAGTCCTAGTTTAGCCCTGGTTTAGCCCTGGTCCAGTCCTGGGTTGGCCCTGATCTAGTCTTGGTTTAGCCCTGGTCTAGTCCTGGTCTAGTCCTGGTTTTGTCCTAGTTTAGCTCTTGTTTAGACATGTTTTTTTCCTGGTTTAGTCCTAGTTTAATCCTGGTTTTGCCCTGGGTTAGGCCTAGTTTAGACCTGGTTTAGCCCTGGTCCAGCCAGTCCTGGTTTAGCCCTGGTCTAGTCTTGGTTTAGCCCTGGTCTAGTCCTGGTTTAGTCCTAGTTTAGCCTTTGTTTAGACATGGTTTTGTCCTGGCTTAGTGCTAGTTTAGTCCTGGTTTAGTCCTGGTTTTGCCCTGGTTTAGTCCTAGTTTAGACCTGGTTTAGTCCTAGTTTAGACCTGGTTTAGTCCTGGTTTAGTCATGGTTTAGTCCTGGTTTCGTCCTAGCTGAGATCTGTTCTAGGCCTGGTTTAGCCCTGGTTTAGTTCTGGTTTAGTCCTGGTTTAGCCCTAGTTTAGACCTGGTTTAGCCCTAGTTTAGACCTGTTTTAGTCCTGGTTTAGTCCTTGTTCCCTGTGCTCTCGTAGGGTGGCCTGAGTGGACAGATTGGGGCGACTGTGATGAAAATGGGCTCCAGTTCAGAACCAGGAGCTGCGGAGACTCTGGACTCTGTTTGAACAACGTGTCTCAGTCCAGGACCTGCAAACCCCACGAAGTCCCAGGTCAGTTTTTATTTCATTTACATTTAAAACTACACTGCGTAACGTTTCTGATACCTGTCTCCATAAAATCTCCAAGTTTGAGATTTTATTTGTTTGTCATTAAACTTGCAGCCCTTTACAAGAATAGACTGTAATTTTCAACTAAATAAACGCCACTTATACTAGTTCTGGTTAAGACGATTGAAAAACTATTGAGGACAGTTGGGAAGTTGTTTTTCTCAATTATCAGTTTCAGTATCGATTAGTGTCTGGTTATCTTTAAAATGTTGGTATTTTGATTGTTTTTTTGTCTTTTTTAGTCATCCTGCCTGGACAAGAAGATCAGAATTGCGGAAGTAAGAATCTTTTTTAAAGTTTGGTTCTAGTTTAGCCCTGGTTTAGTCCCTGGTTAGTGCTGGGTTAGTCTGGTTTTGTCAGAGTTTAGTACATTTTTTTAGTCCTAGTTCAGCCCTGTTTTAGTCCTGGTTAGTCCTGGGTTAGTACTGGTCTAGTCTTGGCTTAGTCCCATGTTAATCCTCTCTTAGTCCCAGTTTTGTTCTGCGTTTATTAGTCTTAGCTCATCCCTGTACTAGTCCAGGGATGAAAGAGTTCCGTTTTTTAGCGGATCTCCGCTTTTTTTTCAGCTGTGGGGTAATTTTTTTTTTTTTTTTTTAATATCTGCAAATTCGTTGAAAGATTCGAGAAAGATTTTGGGTGTATATATACTGTATGTATAGTTGTGTTTAGGGTCGCCAACAGTCTCTTGAAAAACAGAATCGTCCCGTATTCAGAACAAAAGTACGTGTATCTCGTATTAAACTTTGTATTAAACTGCGGGCCGCGCGAGCCCGTGTCTGGAGCCGCGGACCGAGCGAGTGAGCGCAGCTCTTTCGTAACAGCCTGTACTATTGCGTGTACACAGGTTAAACTTTATAAAGCATCCTATATACCTCATCCTACCTGCCTGTGCCTCACTTAACGCGTCGCTCCTCGCTTTTTCACCTGCGCCTTTTAGCGCGCATAAGCTCCTCCTCAATGCCTCTGATTAGACGCAGTGCAAAGCAAAAACAAATCCAATATATATACTACTAGTAGGCCTACCTGTTAATAAAATGTGTTTTTTTTTGTACTTTTATGTACAGTTTTACTTTATTGCTAACATATAGCATATAGAAATCCAAATTTCAGAAATTTTAAATTTTAAATTTCCGCTTTTTCATGTTTGGCCACTTTCATCCCTGACTAGTCGTAGTTTAGTCCTGGTTTATCCCAGCTTTAATTCTGCTGTAGTCCTGATTTAGCCCTGGTTCAGCCCTGGTTTAGTCCTGGTTTAGTCTTGGTTCAGCCTTGGTTCAGCCCTGGTTCAGCCCTGGTTCAGCCCTGGTTTAGTCCTGGTTTAGTCTTGGTTCAGCCCTGGTTCAGCCCTGGTTTAGTCCTGGTTTAGCCCTGGTTCAGCCCTAGTTTAGTCCTGGTTAAGATAAGATAAGATAATCCTTTATTTGTCCCACAATGGGGAAATTGCAGTGTCACAACGCAAGTTTAAGAAACAGTTGGAAAAAGGGCATGCATCAAAATTAAGGTATATAATAATAATAATAAGTATGTACAATCAACTAAAAAACACAACACTGTAAGGTTAAAAGGCACAGGAATGCTGCACAATAAATGGTTCAGCCCTGGTTCATTACTTTTTTAGCCCTGTTTTAGTTCAGGTTTAGCCCCTGTTTTATAATAATAATAATAATACATTTTATTTAAAAGCGCCTTTCAAGACACCCAAGGACACTGAACAAAACAAAGTTAAAACATAAAAATACTTAAAATACAAAGATAATAAAATACAAATACAAAACTGGAAGATGGTGAAAGTGACTGTTATGTGGTGTAGGATTGTCTGAACAGGTGTGTTTTGAGTCTGGATTTGAAAGTGGGAAGAGAGTCAATATTGCGGAGGTCAGGAGGGAGAGAGTTCCAGAGCAGGGGAGCAGAGCGGCTGAAGGCTCTGCCCCCCATGGTGATGAGACGAGCAGAGGGGACAGAGAGCTGGAGAGAGATAAGATAAGATAAGCCTTTATTGATCTCACACAGGAGAAATTTACTCGCCACAGTAGCTCCAGGACATTTGGACAAGAGGGGAAAAAAAAGTGCATGCAGGCAGGGAGGGGATAAAGTAAGTAATAAATAATTAAGAGGAGGAGCGGAGGGAGCGAGAAGGAATGGAGATGTGGAGGAGGTCAGTGATGTAAGGTGGGGCCAGGTTATGGATTGCTTTGAATGTGGTTAGGAGAATTTTAAAGTGAATTCTTTGTTTTATGGGAAGCCAGTGTAGTTGTTGGAGGATGGGGGTGATGTGGTGGGAGGAGGGGGTCCTGGTGATGATGCGGGCAGCAGAATTTTTAGTCCTGGTTTATACCTGGTTTAGCCCTGGTTTAGCCCTGTTTTAGTCCTGGTTCAGCCCCTTTTTTAGTCCTGGTTTAGCCCTGGTTCAGCCCTGGTTCAGACCTGGTTTCGACCTGGTTTAGTCCTGGTTCAGTCCTGGTTTAGTCCTGGTTCAGCCCTGGTTCAGCCCTGGTTCATCACTTTTTCAGCCCTGTTTTAGTTCTGTTTTAGCCCTGTTTTAGCCCTGTTTTAGCCCTGTTTTAGTCCTGTTTTAGCCCTGTTTTAGTCCTGTTTTAGTCCTGTTTTAGCCCTGTTTTAGTCCTGTTTTAGTCCTGATTCAGTCCTGTTTTAGTCCCGATTCAGCCCCTGTTTAATCTAATATTTCCCCTCCAGCGTACACCCTGTTCCAGTTGATCGCGGTGGGGTTGGCTAGTTTCTTCGTGGCGGCGTTGCTCTCTGCTCTGGGATACTTGTACTGTCACCACCTGAACAGGACGTCCTCTGAGTCTGCGGTGATCCACCCCAGCACCCCCAATCACTTAAACTACAACAAACCTGGCAACGCAGCTCCCAAGAACGAGAAGTACATCCCTATGGAGTTTAAGGTAACTTGGATTCAGTGCATTAACTATTATGGGACTAACAGGGGGGTTAGTTAGGCTTTAATCTGAGCTTTATTTTAACACAATTTGACCAGAAAAAACTGACTTAGCTGGAGCGAGAACAGGTGAGCTTATTGTCACTGTCACCTTTTTGTTGAAAATCAGACTCCTAAACGGGACCGTATTTCTTCTCTTTCTTCTTTCAGACGTTGAATAAAAACAATCTCCACGTGAACAAAGAGACGTGTAATCATTTCTCCACCGCTCTGGGTCCTTCAAACATGTTCACCACCACGTATTACCCCCCGGGTCTGAGCAAATACGACTACCATCACCAGGAGGCAGCGTGCCGGACTTTCAACATGCACAGCTGAGGAGAAATGCATCTTTAAATACATTTTGGAGTAGTTCAAGTTCAGTTCGAGTTATATTTTTGACTCTTTGGGCTGTTTTGAGGCATCCCATGGAGCTGGTCAAACTTCGAAGCCCACTACAGTTGTGTTCGATCCAGATTTTACTGACTTAAAAATGTGAAAAACAGAACTCGATCATTTGAAACTGTTTGCAGTGGTCCAGAGTTATCCCAGTTATTCACCATGATGAGGTTATAAGCACTTTTTTTTTTGCAACTTTCTGCGATCAGAGTCGAGTTTTGCCGTCACAGATAAGTTTACAACAACTAGCATGCTGACAGTGCACTTCCTTTTTCTCTGACAGTTAAAACACTAGATGCAGACAAAACACAGCACAGTAATTTTGACCTCAAGAGCTGCTTTTACACTATTATCTGGGGCAAGGCACGTTCTGCTCAAATACATTGGCAAAAATCAGGTATAGGGACCTTAAAATTTGGCAAAAACAACCTGTTTGTCTCCATGGAGATGTTAATGGACAATGATGTTAATTTTCCACAGTACGTCATTAAACTAATCTGCATTTATTCAACTACGGGTATTATTTACTGCTCAAAAATATCTTAAAAAATATAAATTCTTACCCGGAATGTACACCACATAACGTCGGCAGAGCTGCAAATGCTCATACTTTTAAAAGCTTCAATTTAGCTGCTCCTGTGACGCCAGCCTCTGTGGATTCACGCGTTTAAACACTACACTTGTGACATTGCTTTTGTATTTCATTGTTGATTGGATGAATTATGTTTAAAATCGCAAAACAAAAGTTAACACGAGAGATGATGCTTTGCAGCGATAACGAGCCGTATCCACGGTGCTCGCTTTAATTAAGCTACCCACCATTTCACTTTGGTCTTCAGTCTGGATTTTAAGAACATTTTAAGACGATGAAGGACACACTGGATGCCTTTTTAATTTCATCACCTGACGTCAATCCTTATCAACTGATTTTTCTATTTTTATTAAGAATTTACTGAACAAAAATGAAAACGAAAATGTACTGTTGTCAGATTTTACCCACACATCTGCTTTTAAACTTTTCACATGGACAAAATACAACTTTATGGACAATTTCAAGGAGTTTTAAAAAATATTTTTTAAAAATATATCTGCTTTTTCAATGGATCTTGTTGCTATGAACAGAAAAAGACTGTACTGTTGACGTGCATTAAGGACCAAGATGGAAAATATAAAGATTTTGACATTTTAAAGACAATAAAAACATAACTCCAGTAAATGAACTTTGGACAAAAAACGTTTAAAATTTTGGAGAAATATAGCACTTATTTTTGGACAAGAAGAAAACCAACGCTCCTTGTCGCCTTTTTGGGAGATTATGGACTTTAAAGGTCCTATATTGTGCAAAACTGACTCTTGTGAGCTTTAAGTCGTGTTAAAATGTTGTTCCCTCCTCAAAAACAGACCTGGAGTTGTTGAGTTTGTCTTTATTATTCGTCTGCGTACGTCTCCAAACCTCAAAACGCTCTGTTCCACCTTGTGATGTCATGAAATGAACAGCTCCTTTTACCTTTAGTTCAGTAGAGATCAGTGTTTTCTGCTTGAGAGAACAACTCAAAAACAAACAAAAAACAAAAAAAACCACAACTCCAGGTCTGTTTGTGACGAGGAAACAATAGGGATGGGACAAAATCTCGTGAGACGAAATTGCCACAAGTTTTGAGTTTTTTCCAGCTTGAATTTACCTTTGGCTTGGAAAAAGAATCAAGAGCTGGTGAGTTATAGAATTTGAGAAGCTGCAGTTCCAAAAAGCAGAATCCGAATGACCTCTAACGTATTACAGAAAATAAATTGTGAAATTGATTACACTACCGTACTTTTCGGACTATAAGCCGCTACTTTTTTTCTCACACTTCTGACCCTCCGTATTATAGTCAGGTGCGACTTATGTATGGATTAATTCTTTATCAAGACTTTATCAAATAAATGAAGAGAGTTCATGAATTAATGAAGCCTTGTTTTAGCCACGCAAAATCTCGTACACTGGTGTGGCTTATGTACAAATCTTAATTTAAAAAAAAAAATTTGGTTGGTGCGGCTTATAGTCAGGTGCGCTCTATACAGTAGTCGAGTTGTAAAATAAAACCGGGGGGATGGTGAAATTTTTCATTTATGTGACATATTTTCCAGCGGTCAGCTCCGTAGTTTGCGGTGTTGTCTGATAATTCACGTGTCCATGTGTATGTGCGTGGAAACGGACATAATTATCCCGAGTCCCGAGGCAAGAGTTCCTTCTTACGTAGCATTAACGTAGTGTACATATTAACCGGGCTCGCTCACAGCTGATCGGCGAACAGGCGCAAACACAACAACGCTAATTGTCATGATTGGCGGGAGCGCGATTGGTGGGTCATGCTGCAACATGATTGGAAGCCGGAGCGCAGTTTGGCCTATGATTGGCTCTTGGAACTGACCACGATTCATGTAGGTCACCTATTTTGACTTCAAAACGGCAAATTTCGCCAAAAGGTGAGGGACTTTCATGCCTGATTGATAAAATGCCCCAAGGGATTAAGAAGGGACGCCCGTTTTAGAAGAGGGATGATTTTGACTATTTTTTCCATGCCACATCCCCACCCCACCCTACTCCAGTACTGGCTCTATAGTACAAAAAGTACGGTACTTATTTATTACAAATTCTGTCAAAATTTTGTCTTGTCTCGTTCTCGTGGACCCAGTCTCGCGGTGTGTCTCGTCTCGTCCCACCCCTAGGAAACAACATTATAACACAGATCCGATCAGCGTAATATGGGCCCTTTAAATTGCATTAACTGTATTGAATTGTAAATATGCATATGGATTGTCTTTTTGTAATTTCCTTGTTTTTTCAAATGCTTTTCTGTGTCAAATCTTGGTTCACTTATTCCTAAAATGAATCTTCCTGTTTTGCAGATTTGAAGGTATTTCATTATAAAAAGATCATCGCTGGTTGAGGTAGAGTAGATCAGCTACAAGAGGAAAAAAATGAGGTAAAAATACACAAACATTGTCATCATGACTAAAAAACATCGTATTTATTGAGGTTTAATAAAGTAAAAAAAAAAAATGTAAATACCTTTTATTTAAATAATATCAGGCGCAGAAATGTAGCGTAATCCAGTGCTTTTCAAAAAATGTGAATTCGTTGCTAGGGTTGTCAAAAATATTAAAAATCAGACATTAATCAATACTAAAACTGGTATTGAAACTAGATACTCATTTTTCACAGGTATCGATACTAAAAAAGTCACAAATGAGCCTTTCCTGACTGTCTTTAGAACGATCTGGAGCTGTAAAAAACAAGTATAAGAGCACAGAGACTAGTATAAGCCCATGGACATGGTTTAGACCTGGTTTAGACCTGGTTTAGACCTGGTTTAGACCTGGTTTAGACCTGTACCACTATGGAACCTACCTGGACCACTGAGGATTACACAGATATAAGGCTACATGGGAATAGAAAAGAAAGTTCTACCATTTAATGTGGAAAAATCACAGGATATTGTCTAAAGAAAGAGGGTTTTTTATCAGAATCTGTATTGAGTATCGAGTTAGTATTGAAAATTTAGAATTGTGACAACACTTTTCTCAAACTGTGATTATAAAACATATGTACAGATACAGTTATATATTGTATTTCACTGATGTTTTTATCTGGTGCTACTTGGTGCTACGTGACCTTAACTCTGCTGTATTGATGTAAATACCATACCTTACTTCAGTTTTGTCCGTAGACTGTATTTATAAATGGACATAGCTAACCCGCTAGCCACCGCGTTCCAAACAGGGATGTAACAATTACCGAAATATCATCAAAAGTTTCTAAATAACATCGAGGGCCTTCACAGTATATCAAATTACAAGTGTTTTTGCTTAAATTCATTGTTAGGGTGCAGCAACAGCTAAAAGAAAGAGGGAACTACAGAGACCATGATCCTTTGCTGTTTTTCCATCCAATTTACACGATGAAACAACTTCGGTTTATTATTACAGAACCAAAGTCTTGTCAAGGCATTTTTTAAAGGAAAAAGTAGGAAATATCACAAAGAACATCGTACCGTGGGATGCATATCATGAAAATATTGTACAGAGAAATTTGGATATTGTTACATCCCAAGTTCCAAACAGGAAGTGAGCGTGGGTGCGCTTCCAGCTCCATCAGCTCTGGCTTCAGTTCACTTTGTCGTCCCCCGTCTCTCTGTAACTGCTGCTGTGAGCCTCATTTTGGTCTTAAAATGTTCGTATTAATCCGCTCTTGTCCGTCAATTCCAATTCTGAATATGGAACTGGCTCCAAACTCGCTCCTATAACTGCAAGCCTCGATGAGCTTCATTTGACTGGAGCTTAGTCCACTTCTTTGTACAGTCTACGGTTTTGTCACATCATTATTGTTCGTGCACTTCAGTAATAATACACTGTACTCTTAAAGTGCATATGACAGGCTAAACTGTAATTTCACCAAAACACACTTAACATTAATTATATATAAGATTTTTACTGAAAATATAGTTTTTAGTTTTTTTGGTGAAGTTTATAATTTTACTTCCTGGTTGGACACGGGCAGCAGTGACATACATAGAGGTATTTCCCTAACTTTTACCTAGCAACCATAATGTAAACAAGGGTCAGAACTTGTCTAAATTACACCATCGTTCTGATTAGATTAATAAAAATAAATTACAACACCTTTATTTGGTTAAATGAAGGTTTAAAGTGTCAGAAAAAGTCCTTCCTTGTGCGTAAATATTGTCTTTGGATGGAGTTTTCTGTTGTTGACATAAACAGAGGGATTCTGTTTTACAGCTCAGTGCTTCTTCTTGGATTTTTGTACCTTTATTTTCAATTTTTTTTCCCCACAAACGGTCAATTAACTGATGAAAAACATTGACCACACCTGTCATACGCACTTTAAAGCACTTCCTTTAAGAGTGTATTGATTATAACGGTAGTTCGGATGATCGAGCGTGACACAAAACGACACAATGTTACACACGTCTTAACTGTAAATATTTGACCAGTGAATGAAAAACGTCAGCTATAACAGGTAATTGATACTTTGCAGCTGGCATCATCATCATTCCCTGGGGGTGTGATGCTAACTGTGGGCACTGCTCTGTCTGAGGCTTGTTAGACTTTAATCCAAGTTTTATTTGAACACAGTCTGACCAGAGAGAACTGAGTCGGCTGAACTACAACAGGTGATCTGATTTGTGCGGTTAAACACATCCCTCACATGTGACATTACAGTCACAAGCTAGCGCGCATTAGCATTAGCCAACAGTTTTTCAGTTAGTCGCTCTCACATTTTTGTTCAAAGTGTACCTCCGCCTCCAAGGAGTACCGTGCGTCCACCGTCAGTATCTCTGTAGCTGGCGGTATCTACGGGTTATCCACATTGTCCGACAGGTCCCCCTCTCTCCCGACCCACGACAGGTCCCCCCCCCCCCTCCCTCTATCCCGATTCACGACGGCTCTCCCTCTCTCCCGACTGGTCTCCCTCCTTCCCTCCCTCTCTCCTGACCCACGACGGCTCTTTGGCTCTCCTGACCCATGACAGCTCTCCCACCCTCCCGACCCACGATGGCTCTACAGCTCTCCTGACCCATGACTGCTCTCCGGCTCTCCCAACCCACAACGGCTCTCCGGCTCTCCTGACCCACAACGGCTCTCCGGCTCTCCTGACTCATGACGGTTCTCCCACCCTCCCTCCTGACCCACGACGGCTTTTTGGCTCTCCTGACCCACAATGGCTCTCCCACCCTCTTTCCCGACCCATGACGGCTCTCCCGACCCACGACGGCTCTCCCACCCTCTTTCCCGACCCATGACGGCTCTCCCGACCCACGACGGCTCTCCCACCCTCTTTCCAGACCCATGACGGCTCTCCCGACCCACGACGGCTCTCCCACCCTCTCTCCTGACCCACGACGGCTCTGCCACCCTCTCTCCTGACCCACAATGGCTCTCCCGCCCTCTTTCCAGACCCATGACGGCTCTCACACCCTTTCTCCTGACCCACGACAGCTCTCCCACCCTCTTTCCAGACCCATGACGGCTCTCCCGACCCACGACAGCTCTCCCACCCTCTTTCCCGACCCATGACGGCTCTCCACCCTCCACCCCCGCCCTCTTTCCAGACCCATGACGGCTCTCCTGACCCACGACGGCTCTCACACCCTCTCTCCTGACCCACGACGGCTCTCCCACCCTCTTTCCTGACCCACGACGGCTCTCACACCCTCTTTCCCGACCCACGACGGCTCTCACACCCTCTCTCCTGACCCACGACGGCTCTCCCGCCCTCTCTCCTGACCCACGACGGCTCTCCCACCCTCTTTCCCGACCCGCGACGGCTCTCCCGCCCTCTCTCCTGACCCACGACGGCTCTCCCACCCTCTTTCCCGATCCACGACGGCTCTCCCGCCCTCTCTCCTGACCCACGACGGCTCTCCCACCCTCTTTCCCGACCCACGACGGCTCTCCCGCCCTCTCTCCTGACCCACGACGGCTCTCCCGCCCTCTCTCCTGACCCACGACGGCTCTCCCACCCTCTTTCCCGATCCACGACGCCTCTCCCACCTTTCAAAAAAATCAAACTCCTAAACAGGACCATGAACGCTCGCACTGATCACAGGCTCCTGGAAGTGTGCTCTTTATATCTGTATTTTTTAAAGTCTTAAAACGTGTCAGCCTGTGTTTGCTAATGTGTGCGTTGTGTCACCATGGTAACTGCTGAACATCTGCCATAGACGTACACGTAGAACACCCCCAGTGTGATTTCACTGCAAAGTATCAATGAATGCATCTCTAAATGTTTTGTTTTGTTATGACCTGAAAAACTACAAAAATAATTCAGTATTTACTGTTATTGATGATGATTATTAGAAATGATTAACACTGCCTCTCGAAACTGTGAACTTTTGGGACACTTTATTTTTGTAAAAACGGACACTTTATTCACAAATAAATCCGTATTGGTGCTAAAACATCCAACATTTTTAAAGAATAGTTGTTTTTGTATTTTCAGTAATAAATAAATAATTGAACCCTTGCACTTTAAAGCCACACTAGGAAACTTTTCTGATGACGGGGGGCCTGCTGCTGCTGCTGTTTTGTCTCCAAGGAGATGTTATTATTTTGCTTGGAGTGTTCCACAGTATGGCATTAAATTGATTTATCTATTTTGCATTTATTCAGTTAAAGGTGTTTGTATTGTATTGCATTCTTTCTGTACACAGGCTTGCCTCTCCACAGATCTGACCTCTACCTTGGCCTACTTGTTTCCATGGAGATACCGGTGAGTCCAGTATGATCTCTGTATTTTTTATTTGTAGGGATTTCAGTCTAATCGCCACTTTCTCTCTGTCTCAAGATAGAACTAAACATGATCGTCCAATCAGAATAGTTTATTTCAGCGACTCATATGAAACGAAGCAGCTCATTGGTCAATTTGATTTTGAACAAAATCATATTCCTCTCTCATGGATCCTACAGAAATCCCCCGTTTTTCAACTCTGTGTGGATGCCGAGAGAGGCCATATTCATAAGCAATATTTTTTCTTCCTTGTTATCCCGAGATAACGAGATAATTAATTCGAGATCTCAAGAACAGTTATTCCGTGATCTCGAGAAAACAAAAAATTATTCCTTTATCTCAAGAAATTTTTTTTTTTTACTTTATCTCGAGAAAACAAAAAATTATTCTGTTATCTCGAGAAAACAAAAAATTATTCCGTTATCTCCAGAAAACAAAAAAATATTCCGTTATCTCCAGAAAACAAACTTCCGTGATGCCACGTTGTGACAGGCTGACTTCGGGTCCTCACCTTACGAAAGACCCTACATAGGAAAAATCCAAGTTACGAAACGCCTTCATGTTAAATTTTGGTCTCTAGATACCAAAGAAAATTCAAGTTACGAAATGCGAAATCTCAAAAATTCGAATAATGCGCGCTCAGATGCACGCCCTGCTGTTATCCCCGCTCAAAAAGCACCTTTCTCTGCCTCTTAGCTCTAGATTTTCAAAATGTATTAAATAGTGAAGCGTGGGGGGAGACACGACTCCGGAAGCAGCGCGGAGACATGAACGCCTCGCGCGGCAAGGAGCACGGCACCGCGCGAGGAGCACCCCTAGTCCTGGTCTGCATGACCGGCACCGGGGCTGCGAGCACGAGATAGAACCGCGGTGCCCGGACTGCGTCCTCTGGAGCCCGAGCCACAAACCAGCCGCACGAAACCAGCAAAGAGCGGCACGTGGTAGTTTAATCCTGGTCCAGTTCTGGTTTAGTCCAGGTCCAGTCCAGGTTTAGACCTGGTCTAGACCTGGTTTAGTTCTGTTCTAGACCTGGTTTAGTCCACGTTTAGTCCTGGTCTAGTCTCTTAGCCAATCAGGACACAGAACACAATGTTACACTATAAAAAAAAAAAGTTGCACTATAAAAAAAAAACTTGGAACGAATCAGGCCTTTTCCATTGAAATAGCTACTCAACTTACGAAAAATTCACGTTACGAAACCACTTCTGGAACGAATTAATTTCGTAAGGTGAGGTACCACTGTATTTCTCACTCTAAATAGACGCGTTTTTGGTCATTAGAATGTCTGGAATAATAATCGATCAGCTGATAAGGCAATATTTTGATCAGGGGTTGACACGGGGAGGTTGCATTACGTCTTTTAATTCGGGATAATTTCAAGATTAGTCCGCGGTACCTCCGCAGAAGACTGGCCCGGCATCGTCTTTACCGACAGAGATACAGTCTTCCGCCTTCGTTGTCTGGCCTACAAGGGGGCGTGGCCTCTGACATCTCAACTGTTATTTCAAGATCTCGAGATAACAGTTTTGTTTTCTGGAGATAACGGAATAATTTTTTGTTTTCTCAAGATAAAGGAATAACTTTGTTTTCTTGAGATCTGGAATTAATTATCTCGTTATCTCGGGATAACAAGGAAGAAAAAATATTGCTTATGAATATGGCTTCTGTCGGCTTCCGTAACTCTGTAATATTTTTTCTTTTTCTTTTTTCAGTGGTGGAAGTACCGTATTTTCCACACTATAAGGCGCACCTAAAAGCCTTTAATTTTCTCAAAAGCCGACAGTGCGCCTTATAATCCGATGCGCATTATATATGGATCAATATTGGTTAATCATGGCTACCGTAGTCAGCCACTACTGTAGCTTCTATTCTATGCGCCTTATATATGAAAACAGTAAAATAGGCCATTCATTGAAGGTGCGCCTTATAGTGTGGAAAATACGGTACTCGTTATTAAGTAAAAGTTCAGATACCAGAGAAAAGAAAATACTGCAGTAAAATCACATGAAAACATCCACTTAAGTAAAATAATTAAAGTACCCGGTTAAAATGTTCTTAAAGAGTAAAAAATTTAAGTATTTTTCAGATTTTGAGGTCTAATAAAACTTCGAATGTAGTGATTTTGATACAGATTTGCTCTGAAATTTTTGCTGAAACATTGCGTAACTTTCCTGGTGGAGGGTCCGTCAGATGCTTTTCTCCGTGGAAATGTTATTACTTTCTCTAGAATGTTTCACAGTGTGGCATTAAACCTTTCTATCTCCATGGAGACCAAACCAGACCAAGTTACAGGTCAGATCTGTGGAGACGCGACCCTGCTCACAGTCAGAACGCCTGTTTTTATAGGTGTTTTTGAGCTCTTAAAACCTCCTGTAATTGAATAAACATAAAGGAGAGCTGTTTAAAGTCACACTGTGGAACATTCCAGGGAGAGTAGTGATATCTCCATAGAAACAAGCAAATGATGGACCCCATACCAAAAAGTTCCATAATGTACCTTTAAGTACAGTGAGCAACATTTTTGTAAATACTGAAGAAGTTTGAGTTCTGGATCATTTGTTTTATATTTGTATAATATTTCATTATAAACACTGAATATAACCTAAGAACTGCACTTACATACTTAGGCTATACAATATTTATATGTAAATGTTTTTCTTTATAAATATTTCAGACAGACGCAGGTAGGGACCAAACATTTTTCCATGTATTTTTATTCTTACCTGTCCTCACCCACTTAAAATCCAGGAAACAATAAAAAATAGATTAATTCAAATGCTGAGATAGACGAGATATAAAAAAGTGGTTTTCAAAGTTTACTGGTTCAAGTAAACAACAGTGAATCGTCGCTCTGCCTGGAATGTTCCACAGTGTGACATTAAACAGCTCTGCATTACATTTATTCATCAATTACAGTTGGTTTTATAGCTCAAAAATATCTTTAAAAAACAGACATTCTGACTGTGAGCGGGTAATTAGCACCGGTCTGTGGAGATTTAAATAAGGTTTATTTATAGAAATGAATGAGAACAAAGAGTTCAATATAAAACTATACTTAGAATTATTATGAAAAAATATTTGGACTAAATTACTGACTAAACAAGGACAAAATGTGGACTTAACCGGGCACTAAATTATTACTAAACCAGGTTTAAACCAGGCACCAAAGTAGGACAAAAGCTGGACTAAATCAGCTCTAACTTGAGCTTTATCAGCACAATATTCCTGGTTTAGTTTAAACCTGGTTTAGTCCTTGTTTAGTCTTGGGTTAGACTTTGTTTAGACTGGATATAGTCCTTAATGAGTCCTGGTTTTAGTTCTAGTTCAACCTTGATTCAGTTGTTCAGTTCAGCTCTGACTAAGACCTGTTTTAATCCCAGGTTTAGGGTTTTGGGGCTGGTTCTGACTGTGAGCGGGGTCGCCTCTCCACAGATCTGACCTGTAACCTGGTCTTGTTTGGTCTCCCTGGAGATAGAAAGGTTTAATAACATACTGTGAAACATTCCAGAGAAAGCACTAACATCTCCCTGGAGAAAAGCATTTGACGGGCCAGAAAAGTTCCACAATGCATCTGTTAATAGTTTTTCCAAGAATGTTCCCCAGTGTGGCATTAAACTGATCGGTTTTGCAGTTATCCAATTGCTCGTGTTTAAGAAAAACAAAAAACAACCATAAAAACATGCATTCTTACTGTAAACAGGCTCGTCTCTCCACAGATTTGACCTGTAACTTGACTTCTCGTGGCTTCTCGCGCTCGTCTCCGTGAAGATACGTAGATAATGCCATACTGCTGAACATTCCAGGCAAATCAGTAACATCATAGAGACGGGTTGGTGGAAAGAGGACTAAAAAGCTCCTTGATTTAATTTTTTATTACTGTTCTGTAGTTCTTGTTCACAGAGGTGGTTTTGTTTTGTTTGACATTGTCTCCCCCTACTGGACAAAGAAAGAACAGCACAAACATTTGCTTCTGATTTACTTTGTGTTCACTTCTGTAATTTAATGATGTTTTAATTTCAGATGTTGTGCAGTGGGTTGTAACTTATAACTCAGGGAGACTCTCTGTTTTTGAAAGAAATTTCCAAACTTCTCATCCACAAATGTTTCTCTTTCTCGTTATTTGTATTAATCTTGTGGTTGAAAGGTCTTGGGGGTTGAATAATGGCTCCACTTTCTGAAGCTGTTGTGATTAAATAATTTGACTTTTGTTCATTTCTTCTGACAGAGAAGGCTGAACTTTTGGTCAGTTTTTGTTTCATGCGGATAGGTCCAGGAATTGCAGATATGAACCAAAAACCAGGTCAAAATCAGTCTCCAGCTCAGTTTAAACTACAGGAATTTTACCTTTAACATGTATTTAGTGGGTTATGTGTTATTTTTAATGCATTTTTATCGTTACCATCCCACATTATTTAGTCCCAGGTCTATTCTAAGTTTCACATTTGAGTGGTGTAGCCTCAGGACGTGTTTTAGCCTTATTCAAATTAATTACGTCAACCCATTTCTTATTATAACCTCCTCTCCCTCCTCTCTTTCTCCCTCTCTCTCTTGATACAATCTGTCATTCATTCAGTTTCTGCACAGAACAAGACCTGGTTGAGTCCTGGTTTAGTCCTGGTTTAGTCATGGACTTTGCTAGTTCTGGTTTAGACCTTCTTTAGTCCTGGTTTAGTCTTGGTTTAGTCCTGGTTTGCTCCTGTTTTAGGCCTGCTTTTTAGTGCTGGTTTACTTAAGATTTACATTTGCTTTAGTCCTGGTTTAGCCCCAGTTCAGTCCTGGTTCAGTCCTGGTTTAGTCCTGGTTTATTCCTGCTTTAGTCCTGGTTCATTCCTGCTTTAGTCCTGGTTTAGTCTTGGTTCAGTCCCGGTTTAGTCCTTGTCCCAGACCAGACCTGGACCCCCCTCGCCCCTCCTCAGTCCGCTGGGCCGGTCCAGATCAGCCTGGACTCTGGACCGACGTTTTGGCCGAAATGTCGCGCCACATTTACATCCGCAACAAGATCGGGGAGGGCATCCAGGCTCCGATCTTCCAGGTAAGACTTTAACTTAAAGTACCTGTGTTACACTATTTTCTGTTCCATAGAGATCGACAATTCCAGGGCTGAAATTATCCAAGTGATTCTAGTGAAGGTGTGTGGAGTTTAAAAACACAGTGGAGCACTTCCTGTATCACATGACATCACGAGGTGGAACAGAGTGTTTTCAGTTTGAGAGAAGAACTCAGTCTAAATCTGCAGGGTTTGTGTGTTAAACGTGAATGAAACAAAACTCCAGGTCTGTTTTTAAACTTTAATTCTGGTTTAGTGCTATTTCTACTACTACTATTACTACTACTACTATTACTACTACTGCTTCTACTACTGTTACTACTGATTCTACTACTACTACTACTACTATTACTACTACTACTACTACTACTATTACTACTACTACTACTACTACTATTACTACTACTGCTACTACTGATTCTACTACTGCTACTACTACTACTACTACTACCATAATACTGCTGCTGTTATACAATAAATATGCCTGATGTTTGGTCCTGGTTTAGTCCTTGTTTAGTCTTGGGATGGTCCTGGTTTAGACTGGATATAGTGCTTACTGTGTCCTGTTGTAGACCTGCTTTAGTCCCGGTTTAGTCCTGCTTTAGACCTCCTTTAGTCCTGGTTTAGTCCCAGTTTAGACCTGGTTTAGATTGGATATAGTCCTTACTGAGTCCTGGTTTAGACCTGATTTAGACCTGTTTTAGTCCCATCTTAGTCCTAGTTTAAAACTGCTTTAGTCCCAGTTTAGCCCTGGTTTAGACCTGATTTAGTCCTGGTTTAGTCCTGGTTTAGACCTGCTTTAGTCCTGGTTTAGTCCTGGTTTATACCTGGTTTAGACCTGCTTTAATCCCGGTTTAGTCCTGGTTTAGACCTGCTTTAGTCCTGGTTTAGTCCTGGATTAGTCCCGGTTTAGTTTTGGATTAGACGTGCTTTAGTCCCGGTTGGTTTAGTCCTGCTTTAGTCCCGGTTGGTTTAGTCCTGCTTTAGTCCCGGTTTAGTCCCGGTTGGTTTAGTCCTGCTTTAGTCCCGGTTTAATCCCAGTTGGTTTAGTCCCGGTTTAATCCTGGTTTATATATATTTATATTATTTTCTCTTGGTCCAGAACATGAGCCTGTCTCACCTCAGACTCTGGCCCAGATCGGCGCCCTGTTTTCGGTCAGATTTGGGGAAGTAGGTCGTTGGTTATTTTTCATTTTGGCGTCTGGAGATTTGAAGAAAATGGGGTCAAACCAGAGCCAGATAATTAACACCGGTCTGTGGAGATTTAAATAAGGTTTATTTATAGAAATGAGTGAGAACAAAGAGTTCAATGTAAAACTATACTCAGAATTATTATGAAAAAATATTTGAAATTTTGTCTTCCTAAGTCCTAAATTGATACTAAACCAGGTCTAAACCAGTGACTAAACCATCTCGAACCACCGCTTTATCAATGGAATATTAGTGATTTACTTCAGAACTGGTTTAGTCCTGGTTTAGTCCTCATTTGATCCAGGTGTATTGGTGGTTACGTCTTAAATCAATACTAAACCAGGACTAAATCAGTACTCGACCAGGACTAAAACCTAGATTTAACTAGAACTAAACCAGGGACTAAATACTAAACTAGGACTAAGCCAGGGCTAAGACAGAACTCCACTAATGACTAAACTAGGTCTAAACCAGGTCTAAACTAGGACTAAATTACTGACTCAACAAGGATTAAATGAGGACTTAACCAGGCACTAAGTTATTACTAAACCAGATTTAAACTAGGTCCAAGCCAGGTTTAAACCAGGCACCAAAACAGGACTAAATCGGGACTAAATCAGCTCTAACTTTAGCTTTATCAGCACAATATTCCTGGTTTAGTTTAAACCTGGTTTAGTCCTTGTTTAGTCTTGGGTTAGACTTGGTTTAGACTGGCTATAGTCCTTAATGAGTCCTGGTTTAGTCCTGGTTTAGTCTCTGGTTTGGTCCAGGTATAGTCCAGGTAAGACCCAAGTTAGACCCAGTTTAGTTCTAGTTCAAAGTTCACTTGATTCTGTTCAGTTCAGCTCTGACTAAGACCTGTTTTAGTCCCAGGTTAGACTTGGTTTAGACCTAGTTTAGGGTTTGGGGCTGGTTCAGTCCTGGTTTAATCCCAGTTCAGTCCTAGTTTAGTCCAGGTTTAGTTTCTGTTTAGGTCTAGTTAAATTTTGTCTGTAAAGTCTAGGTCACATGGCACATACCAGATTTTTAAATGAATCTTATAAACATATTAAAACACACAGACTAATATTTATTCCATCTTTTATTTAAATTTAGAATACAATACAAATCTAATCTTGTTTATTGTATTTCCAGGTGAACAGAGGGACATACTCTCGCAGGAGTCGACTCAAAAGGTCCGACGGCAGCACCACCTCCACCAGCTTCATCCTCAGACAGGTACAGCTCCACAGGGAGCCAGACAAGTCCAATTCTGGACTTCATTATGAAAAATCAACTCTTGTGACCTTTTAGTTATATTATAATAATGCATAACCTCATCAAAAATTTTCCTAGAGTTGCGTTTTGTTTATAGTATAGAACACATAAGGAAAAACTAACAAGCATTAATTGCAAATGTACAAATTCCACTTGTTAAATAGATAACATCGTGTATATTATATATTTTTTCTAAAATTTAGATTAAGAAAAAAAAAGATCTTATTTTTTTCTCTGTTGTAATTAAAATATTTAGCTCAAATTTTATTTTATTTTATTTTAATAATTTTTATTTTGGTACGCAATACTGTCTACTACTACAACTATACTATAAATAACAATAAACATTTAGTTCTGGTTTAGACTGGATATCGTCCTTACTGAGTCCTGGTTTAGACCTGGTATAGAACCTTGTTAAATTCTGGTTTAATCTTGGATTAGTCACTGGTTTAGTCCTGAGTTAGTTCTGGTTTAGATTGGATATAGTCCTTATTGAGACCTGTTTTAGACCTGCTTTAGTCCTGCTTTAGACCTGGTTTAGTCCCGGTTTAGACCTAGTTTAGATTGGATATAGTCCTTACTGAGTCCTGGTTTAGACCTGTTTTAGACCTGTTTTAGTCCCAGTTTAGTCCTGGTTTATATTGGATATAGTCCTTTCTGAGTCCTGGTTTAGACCTGATTTAGACCTGTTTTAGTCCAAGTTTAGTCCTGGTTTGTATTGGATATAGTCCTTTCTGAGTCCTGGTTTAGACCTGATTTAGACCTGTTTTAGTCCAAGTTTAGTCCTGGTTTAGACCTGCTTTAGTCTTTGGATTGTTAAATACATAGCATCATGTATACTTACTATATATTTTTACAGTCCAGTCCAGAAGTAATCTAAAATTTGAATAAAGAAATAAAAAAGATCCTATTTTTCTTCTACCTAGTTGTAATTAAAATATTTATCTCACATTGTATTTTATTTTAACTTTTTTTTTTCTTTTTTTTTGGTGCACAATACTCCTCTTTGTCCACCAGAGGGAGGCATAACCGCACCGAACAGAAACAATGCGCCAAACTGAGGGATAAAAATAGATTTGACTGACAGGGACTTTCTCTTTTTTAAGACAAAACGTTCACGTCACTGTATATTAAAAAACAGCATTTTTTTTCACTGAAAGGTCCTGCTACTCTTAATATATAAAGAAAATATATAAAAAAGGTAAAAAAAATACATAAGAGTTACTGTTAATTACACAGTATATAATCTGATTAATGATTTGTATTAAATAAATAAACTAAATACAATTACAGTGTTGAAAATTAAAACGGTAATTAATATTATTATAAACAAAGACTTAACCAGTGTCTTAACCATTTGTAAACTGGGACTAAACCAGCATAAAGGGAATTTGATCTTTATATTAAACTAAATAATAATGCTACTCTATAGATCTAGAAATAAAATAGGACTAAATCAGTACAACGTCAGGACTAAACCCGGACTATAACAGGACTAACCTGGGACTTACCTATAGGGACTGAACCAAGACTATGTCAGTAGCAAGGACCAAACAAGAACAAGACTGTGAGTAAAACCAAACAATATATCAGGTCTAAACCAGGGCTTAACTAGGCCTAAACCAGGTCTAAACCAGATCTAAACCAGGGACTAAACCAGGTCTAAACCAGATCTAAACCAGGGAGTAAATCAGGGCTTAACTAGGATTAAACCAGATCTAAACCAGATGTAAACCAGGGACTAAATCAGGTCTAAACCAGGGACTATACCAGGGCTTAACTAGGACCAAACCAGGACTAAACCAGATCTAAACCAGGGAGTAAATCAGGGCTTAACTAGGATTAAACCAGATCTAAACCAGATCTAAACCAGGGACTAAATCAGGTCTAAACCAGGGACTATACCAGGGCTTAACTAGGACCAAACCAGGACTAAACCAGATCTAAACCAGGGACTAAATCAGGTCTAAACCAGGGACTATACCAGGGCTTAACTAGGACCAAACCAGGACTAAACCAGATCTAAACCAGGGACTAAATCAGGTCTAAACCAGGGACTATACCAGGGCTTAACTAGGACCAAACCAGGTCTAAACCAGATCTAAACTAGGGACTAAATCAGGTCTAAACCAGGGCTTAACTTGGACTAAACCAGGGACTCAACCAGGGCTTAACTAGGACTAAACCAGGTCTAAACCAGGGACTAAATCAGATCTAAACCAGAGCCTAAATCAGGGCTTAGCTAGGACTAAACCAGATCTAAACCAGGGACTAAATCAGGTCTAAACCAGGGACTAAACCAGGGCTTAACTAGGCCTAAACCCGGTTTGACCCCGGTCTAAACCAGGTCTAAACCAGGGACTAAACCGGGCCTTAACTACATCTAAACCAGGTCCAAACCTGGTCTAAACCAGGTCAAAATCAGGTCAAAATCAGGTCTAAACCAGGTCTAAACCAGGTCAAAATCAGGTCAAAATCAGGTCTAAACCAGATCTAAACCAGGGACTAAACCAGGTCAAAATTAGGTCTAAACCAGGCCTAAACCAGGTCTAAACCAGGGACTAAACCAGGGACTAAACCAGGTCTAAACCAGGTCTAAACCAGGTCTAAACCAGGGACTAAACCAGGTCTAAACTTATCTTTATCCACACAATATTATCCCAGATCTTTGTAGCTTCCCTGATGCTAATATTCCCATTTCAGTTTGAGTAAAATGGTGGTCCCTTCCTCATGCATCCCTCCCCCCTCCTCTCTGCAAAAAGAAAAAAAAAATCCCTCTTCCTCTGGACCAATCAGAAGCCGGCTTTCCGCTCGCATCATCAGCACTGCTCGGATGCTGGGAGCTTGTATTGCGTTGAGGATGCACTCTCTTCTTCTTGGGTTAGCCTTAGAATGTAATCCAGCTTTGTTAATGGGAATCTAAGGGCATTTCAACACGGATTTTCCCATTTCAGAACCAACCGAGCTGTTTTTCCTGCCTATTTTCTGTTGGTTTAACTGGAATACCTAGGTATATCCATGTATCAGGATTCAGCTTTCATTTGGAGAGACCAGACTGGCGTCATCTCCCCAGCCAGCACGTTTTTAATCATTTTTTATGCATTGTAGCCTGGTGTTTTTTGCATTTTATCTTCGAACGCTGACTGGAATAGTAGACCTCCATGTATGACAATTTGTACCTACATGGATTTGAAGATTCCGAGGCGGTAAGAGAGCTTTTTGTGAGATTTTTTTCAGTATTTTTGTGTTGTTATAAGGGCCTTTGGGTTTGCTAGGAGGTGGGTGGGTGAGTGAGTGCGCTAGATAGGGGGAGGGGGTGGACACATTAGCCGAGCATGACGTTGATGCTACGAGGCAATGCCGTCTCCGAGCTCTGGACAATGGAGGAAATTGGGGAGAAAAAAGCAGCAAAAATGGGATAAAAAAGGGACAGAAAAGAGCAAAGCAAGCAGAAGAAGAGTGGAAAAGAAATGTAGGATGAAACCAGGACTAAAACAGGTCTAAACCAGGGCCAACCAGGGACTAATAAACCAGGAATAAACCAAGACTAAACCAGGGTCTAACCAAGGACTATATCAGGACTAAATCAGGGTCTAACCAAGGACTATCAGGACTAAACCAGGGTCTAAACAAGGACTACATCAGGACTAAACCAGGGTCTAAACAAGGACTACATCAGGACTAAATCAGGGTCTAAACAAGGACTATATCAGGACTAAACAAGGGCATAAACCAGGACTAAATCAGGACTAAACCAGGGTCTAAACAAGGACTATCAGGACTAAACCAGGGTCTAAACAAGGACTACATCAGGACTAAATCAGGGTCTAAACAAGGACTATATCAGGACTAAACCAGGGTCTAACCAAGGACTATATCAGGACTAAACAAGGGTCTAACCAAGGACTATATCAGGATCTAAACTAGGACTATATTAGGACTAAACCAGGGTCTAAACAAGGACTATATCAGGACTAAACCAGGGTCTAAACAAGGACTATATTAGGACTAAACCAGGGTCTAAACAAGGACTATATTAGGACTAAACCAGGGTCTAAACAAGGACTATATCAGGACTAAACCAGGGTCTAAACAAGGACTATATCAGGACTAAACCAAGGTCTAAATAAGGACTATATCAGGACTAAACCAAGGTCTAAATAAGGACTATATCAGGACTAAACAAGGGTCTAAACCAGGATTAATTCAGGGTCTAAACAAGGATTATATTAGGACTAAACGAGGGTCTAAACCAGGACTAAAACAGGTCTAAGCCAGGGCCAACGCAGGGACTAATAAACCAAGGTCTAAACCAGGACTATATCAGGACTAAACCAAGACTGCATGAGGATTAAACCAGGACTACATTAGGACTAAACCAGGACTACATTAGGACTAAACTAGGACTATATTAGGACTAAACCAGGACTACATTAGGACTAAACCAGGACTACATTAGGACTAAACTAGGACTATATTAGGACTAAACCAGGACTACATTAGGACTAAACCAGGACTATATTAGGACTAAACCAGGACTACATTAGGACTAAACTAGGACTATATTAGGATTAAAACCAGGACTACATTATGACTAAACCAGGACTACATTAGGACTAAATCAGGACTACATTTGGACTAAACCAGGACTAAACCGGGACTATATTAGGACTAAACCGGGACTATATTAGGACTAAACCAGGACTATATTAGGACTAAACCGGGACTATATTAGGACTAAATCAGGACTACATTAGGACTAAACCAGGACTAAACCGGGACTATATTAGGACTAAACCGGGACTATATTAGGACTAAACCAGGACTATATTAGGACTATACCGGGACTATATTAGGACTAAATCAGGACTACATTAGGACTAAACCAGGACCACAGAAAGGGATTAAACCAGGATTTAACTTGGCCTACAATGATGTTCAAAAACATGGGCTGATTCCGATTCTTTTGTCCTACAACTCCCACGATGCAACACGGTTAGGTAACATTATGTAGCACTGTTCTCTATTCAGCCACCTTCTACGCTATCTCAGACTAAACCAGGACTGAACCAGGTCTAAACCAGGACTAAACCAGGATGAACCAGGTCTAAACCAGGACTAAACCAGGACTAGAGACCGGATCCGTGCCATGTTTCTTGAGTATTTTCCGGTCGGTTCGTGTAGTGACGCGTCTGTTGACGTTTGAAGCTTCGTGAGGTCATTGAGGCAGATGACTCACATGTACTACAGCTACAACAATGCACCGGAACAGGACAAAAGAAAAGAAAAATACACAAAAATATCATTTAAAAGTACTAGATTCATATTATTTCCATCATTTGAATTTAAAGAACTGATGTTACTGGTGCAGAAATGTTTTGTGTAATATTAAGATACAATTGTGGTTGCTTTAAAGGGCCAATTTTACGCTATTTTCTATTTTTATCTGAAGTAAACCAGGACTAAACCAGGACTACATTAGGACTAAACAGGACTATATTAGGACTAAACCAGGACTACATTAGGACTAAACCAAGACTACATTAGGACTAAACCAGGACTACAGTAGGACTAAACCAGGACTATATTAGGACTAAACCAGGACTACATTAGGACTAAACCAGGACTACATTAGGACTAAACCAAGACTACATTAGGACTAAACCAGGACGACATTAGGATTAAACCAGGACTACATTAGGACTAAACAGGACTATATTAGGACTAAACCAGGACTACATTAGGACTAAACAGGACTATATTAGGACTAAACCAGGACTACATTAGGACTAAACCAAGACTACATTAGGACTAAACCAGGACTACAGTAGGACTAAACCAGGACTATATTAGGACTAAACCAGGACTACATTAGGACTAAACCAAGACTACATTAGGACTAAACCAGGACTACAGTAGGACTAAACCAGGACTATATTAGGACTAAACCAGGACTACATTAGGACTAAACCAAGACTACATTAGGACTAAACCAGGACTACAGTAGGACTAAACCAGGACTATATTAGGACTAAACCAGGACTACATTAGGACTAAACCAAGACTACATTAGGACTAAACCAGGACGACATTAGGACTAAACCAGGACTACATTAGGACTAAACAGGACTATATTAGGACTAAACCAGGACTACATTAGGACTAAACAGGACTATATTAGGACTAAACCAGGACTACATTAGGACTAAACCAAGACTACATTAGGACTAAACCAGGACTACAGTAGGACTAAACCAGGACTATATTAGGACTAAACCAGGACTACATTAGGACTAAACCAAGACTACATTAGGACTAAACCAGGACTACAGTAGGACTAAACCAGGACTATATTAGGACTAAACCAGGACTACATTAGGACTAAACCAAGACTACATTAGGACTAAACCAGGACTACAGTAGGACTAAACCAGGACTATATTAGGACTAAAGCAGGACTACATTAGGACTAAACCAGGACTACATTAGGACTAAACCAAGACTACATTAGGACTAAACCAGGACTATATTAGGACTAAACCAGGACTACAGTAGGACTAAACCAGGACTATATTAGGACTAAAGCAGGATTACATTAGGACTAAACCAGGACTACATTAGGACTAAACCAAGACTACATTAGGACTAAACCAGGACTACAGTAGGACTAAACCAGGACTATATTAGGACTAAAGCAGGATTACATTAGGACTAAACCAGGACTACATTAGGACTAAACCAAGACTACATTAGGACTAAACCAGGACGACATTAGGATTAAACCAGGACTGAGGGTTCATGGTCCAGTTTAGTTTTTGTTTTACAGCACAAATCAGTTTACCTGTTTCTTTCAGGTCAGACTGTGTTAAAATAAAGCCGAGATTAAGGTCTAATTTGAGTAACGGAGTTTCAGACAGAGTAGTGCTTCCAGTTAGCACCACACCCCCAGGGAATATCAATGACACCAGCTCCAAAGTATAACAAAAGTGTAATAAGTATAGAGGCTTTCCTAATACTGTAATTCCAAAAATACCCAACATGATAAATTGGCTCCTCATATACTACATTTCCCATGATGCATCACTTTGGCCCATATGTTTTACTGTCTGTTTCTTCTTTACAGTCAGCTTTCCTTCGCTCGATCTGATTGGCTGGCCCTGAGCTAAACGCAGCTAACTGCTAACGTGGCGCGTGTAAAAGTGCTTCGCTGTGACGACCACATCGATCTGCTACGCTAATGGGCTTCGCTAATTGAACCGTCATTAGCGACGGCGAGCGCGATTCAGGGCCGAGACAAACGGGTCTTTGGAAGATTTCAGATTTTAACATGATTTATTTAATATTTATCATTTATTTATAACTTTGTACAGTGATTATTTGATATGAATTAGGACAATGAATAAACCTGGACTATATTAGGACTAAACCAGGACTATATTAGGACTAAACCTGGACTACATTAGGACTAAATCTGGACTACATTAGGACTAAACCTGGACTACATTAGGACTAAACCAGGACTATATTAGGACTAAACCAGGACTATATTAGGACTAAACCTGGACTACATTAGGACTAAACCTGGACTACATTAGGACTAAACCAGGACTATATTAGGACTAAACCAGGACTATATTAGGACTAAACCAGGACTACATTAGGACTAAACCAGGACTATATTAGGACTAAACGAGGACTAACCCAGGACTATATTAGGACTAAACCGGGACTACATGAGGACTAAACCAGGACTATATTAGGACTAAACCAGGACTATATTAGGACTAAACCAGGACTATATTAGGACTAAACCGGGACTACATTAGGACTAAACCGGGACTATATTAGGACTAAACCAGGACTATATTAGGACTAAACCAGGACTACATAAGGACTAAACGAGGACTAAACCAGGACTTCATTAGGACTAAACCAGGACTACATTAGGACTAAACCAGGACTAGATTAGGACTAAACCAGGACTAAACCAGGGCTATATTAGGACTAAACCAGGACTAAACCAGGACTATATTAGGACTAAACCGGGACTACATGAGGACTAAACCAGGACTACATTAGGACTAAACCAGGACTACATTAGGACTAAACCAGGACTAAACCAGGACTATGTTAGGACTAAACGAGGACTAAACCAGGACTATATTAGGACTAAACCGGGACTACATGAGGACTAAACCAGGACTACATTAGGACTAAACCGGGACTATATTAGGACTAAACCGGGACTATATTAGGACTAAACCGGGACTACATTAGGACTAAACCAGGACTATATTAGGACTAAACCAGGATTACATTAGGACTAAACCAGGACTATATTAGGACTAAACCAGGACTATATTAGGACTAAACCAGGACTTCATTAGGACTAAACCAGGACTATATTAGGACTAAACCAGGATTACATTAGGACTAAACCAGGACTATATTAGGACTAAACCAGGACTACATTAGGACTAAACCAGGATTACATTAGGACTGAACCAGGACTATATTAGGACTAAACCGGGACTACATTAGGACTAAACCAGGACTACATTAGGACTAAACCAGGACTACATTAGGACTAAACCAGGATTACATTAGGACTGAACCAGGACTACATTAGGACTAAACCAGGACTACATTAGGACTAAACCAGGACTATATTAGGACTAAACCGGGACTACATGAGGACTAAACCAGGACTATATTAGGACTAAACCAGGACTATATTAGGACTAAACCGGGACTACATGAGGACTAAACCAGGACTATATTAGGACTAAACCAGGACTACATGAGGACTAAACCAGGACTATATTAGGACTAAACCAGGACTATATTAGGACTAAACCAGGACTACATTAGGACTAAACCAGGACTACATTAGGACTAAACCAGGACTACATTAGGACTAAACCAGGATTACATTAGGACTGAACCAGGACTACATTAGGACTAAACCAGGATTACATTAGGACTAAACCAGGACTATATTAGGACTAAACCGGGACTACATGAGGACTAAACCAGGACTATATTAGGACTAAACCAGGACTATATTAGGACTAAACCGGGACTACATGAGGACTAAACCAGGACTATATTAGGACTAAACCAGGACTACATGAGGACTAAACCAGGACTATATTAGGACTAAACCAGGACTATATTAGGACTAAACCAGGACTACATTAGGACTAAACCAGGACTATATTAGGACTAAACCTGAACTACATTAGGACTAAACCAGGACTATATTATAAACCAGGACTATATTAGGACTAAACCAGGACTATATTAGGACTAAACCTGAACTACATTAGGACTAAACCAGGACTATATTAGGACTAAACCAGGACTACATTAGGACTAAACCAGGACTAAACCAGGGCTATATTAGGACTAAACCAGGACTACATTAGGACTAAACCAGGACTATATTAGGACTAAACCAGGACTATATTAGGACTAAACCAGGACTAAACCAGGACTATATTAGGACTAAACCAGGACTACATTAGGACTAAACCGGGACTACATTAGGACTAAACCAGGGCTATATTAGGACTAAACCAGGACTATATTAGGACTAAACCAGGACTACATTAGGACTAAACGAGGACTATATTAGGACTAAACCAGGACTATATTAGGACTAAACCAGGACTACATTAGGACTAAATAGACAGTGTTACATAATGTTATATCTAGAGTTTATTTCATTACAGGTGTCTATGTTCTTCTTACTGTGAGCGAGCTCGCCTCTCCGCAGATCTGACCACCGTCGTCTCCTGTTTTAATAGGAAACACTGTGGTCACCTGGTCCTTTATCAGATTATTGATTATTATTGATCATTAATGTAGTGGGATGTGTTTATGTGCGTTTAGAGCTAGAATTATTGCCGTTAAAGTTCTGCTGGTGCCAAATGAGCAGGAGCCGCACTTTAATTAGCCTCGACGCTGATTTAATTCATTATGAACAAAGAGTTTATTAAGAATGACTCAGGATTAAACGGTCAGGAGTTTTGGAGTTTTGGAGTTTTGGCTTTCGTTCAGCACTTCCTTAGCCTGAATCTTTCTTAATAAACTCTGTTCATGATGAATTACATTTGTGTTCATGCTTTATTAAGGCTCATTAAAGTGTAGTTATCACAAAATCAACACAAATCTCAAATCTAGTTTAGAAATTGCGTGCGAAGTGAATCGTAAATCGGGTAAATGGAGAGAGAGTGAAAAAGAGGTGTGCATCAGCTGGAATGAAAAAGACCACGAAAGAGGTTTTACAGAACGGAAATACTGAGCCGGAGGAGCAAAAAGGAGCAAACAGGAGCAAAAAGGAGCAGGCAGGAGCAAAAAGGAGCAGACAGGAATAAAAAGGAGCAAACAGGAGCAGGTAGGAGCAAAGAGGAGGAAAAAGGAGCAAACAAGAGCAAAAATAAGCAGACAGGAACAAAAAGGAGCAGACAGGAGCAAAGAGGAGGAGGCAGGAACAAAAAGGAGCAGACAGGAGCAAAAAGGAGCAGGCAGGAACAAACAGGAGCAAAAAGGAGCAGACAGGAGCAAAAAGGAGCAGGCAGGAGCAAAAAGCAGACAGGAGCAAAAAGCAGACAGGAGCAAAAAGGAGCAGGCAGGAACAAACAGGAGCAGACAGGAGCAAACAGGAGCAGACAGGAGCAAACAGGAGCAAACAGGAGCAGACAGGAGCAAAGAGGAGCAAAAAGGAGCAGGCAGGAGCTGAGTTTTGTGGATATTCCCGAGAGGACATATTAGCACCAATGCAGGTTTGACATTTTAAGAATTCTTCCAGACTCTCCATCTGTGTTATTGTGGTTTAATTATTGCCTGGTGGTTTCATTTACATTTTAATTTTCAGTTCTGTGGTTAATTCTTTATCTGCTTTGGTACGTGAGCTTCATATTTTATTCATTACTTTTTTTTTAAAAATGCATTTACCGACAATTTATGACAAAAAAATCACTTTTTCCCTCATATTGAATTGAAAAAGCTGCATTGTGTAGCTTTTCTGGGCTCCGTCAAACGCTTGTCTCCGTGGAATGTTTCACAGTGTGGCATTAAACCTTTGTATCTTTTTATCATGAAGACCAAACTAGACTAAGTTACAGGTCAGATCTGTGGAGTGGCGACCCCGCTCACAGTCAGAATGTTTGTTTTTCTAAGGATTTTTGAGCTGTAAATCCACCTATAATTGGATAAATGTAAAGTAGAGCTGTTTAAAGTATCACTGTGGAACATTCCAGGTAGAGAAATGACATATCCATAGAAACAAGCAGGTGATGGGCCCGAACCAAAAAGTTACACAGTGCAGCTTTAAAGTGCCTATGATGGTTTTGCTAAAAGTTTTTCAATTTCATTCACAGTTTGGAACTCGGCGACTAGGTGCTGCTCGTCTCCATGGAGATGTTATTTCTTTGCCCTGAATGTTCCGCAGTGTGGCATTGAAAGTATCTATCTCCTTAGTGATGCCACCAGGGCAAGTTACAGGTCAGATCTGTGGAGAGGTAATCCCGCTCGCAGTCAAAATGTCTGTTTTTCTAGGGATTTTTGAGCTTTAAAACCACTTGTGATTGAATAAATGTAAAGTAGAGCTGTTTAAAGTCACTGTGGAACATTCCAGGCAGAGAAATGACGTATCCATAGAAACAAAGCAGGTGACAGACCCCTAACCCAAAAGTTACACAGTGCAGACTTTAATAAACTTCTCTTATCTGTCTCTCAGGGCTCAGCGGACTCGTACACCAGTCGACCGTCAGACTCTGATGTTTCTCTGGAGGAAGACCGAGACCTGGTCCAGGCCCAGGTCCAGGCCCAGAGTCCGGTCCAGGTCCAGGGCCCAGGACAGAGTCGACAGGAGAAGGAACAGCAGGCGGCTGTACAGCTCGAGAGGGCCAAGGTACAGAGAATACTGTTTATTTATGAAGTAAAGATAGTATTCTGGTAATGAAAATGAAGAAAATATACTTTAATTTGGAGTAGATTCAAACTAAACCGAGACTTATCAGGACTCGGCATGGTTTGGAGTTAAACAAGACAAAGTCCCACGATTAGCTCTTCACCTGAGGAGAGCAGACTCATATTTTGGAGGAAATTGAGAGACACGGTGAAGGAAATTCTGGTTGCTTCGTTATTATACTTTTAATATTAGAAGAGAGATCAAATCATAAAAACACATCAAATAATTCAAGATTCAAAGCTTTTATTGTGATATACACAGTAAAGAAACACGTTTCCCTGTACAATAAAATTCTTACTTTGCTGCCCACCCTGGATGCCAAGCGTATGCAAAAAAATTAAAATTAGATAAATAAGATAAAGAGAAGGATGTAAAAAATATATATAATCAAATAGAAACAATCTTTACAGAATATACACTATGAAAAATATAGGCTAGGTTCATACGAGTATAGTGCAAACAGGAAGTGTAAACATGGTTGATTAGATTAAAGCTGCGTCTCAATTCTCAGAGTGCACGGTTCGGAGCGTGGTTTGAAGGGCATGTGCGTCACATCCGGCGCGACGACTGCTGTCCTATTTAGTTTTTGTCCCATGCACAGTTACCACGCAGTCCGAAGACCGCAGTCGTTTCCATGGAAATTGGGGCGTGGACCAAGCCTGCGAAAATGCACACTTCGCGCAGTCATATATCCCAGCATGCACTGCGCGCTACTTCTTCTACAGGAGAAAATGGAGTTGGCGGCTGCTTCCCGTAGTTGCGAGACCTGTCGCAGACGGCCATGCAGTCCGCGGACTGCACTCAGGGCTAAGCAAGTATGCACCGCTTTGACTGCACTCTGAGCCCCCTTCAAACCACATTCCGAACCGTGCACTCTGGGAATTGGGACACGGCTTAAGATTAAGGTTGATATAGTGCAAACAGGAAGTGTAAACATGGTTGATATAAGCCGTGTCTCAATTCTCAGAGTGCACAGTTCGGAGCGTGGTTTTAAGGGTGCTCAGACCGCAGTCATGACTGTGCATACTTGCGGAGTGCAGTCCGCGGATCGCATGGGCGTCGGCGAAATGCAACAGGTCCCGCAACTACCAGATGCAGCCGCCGACTCCATTTTCTTCCATAGAAGAAGTAGCGCGCGGTGCATGCTGGGATATATGAGTGTGCGAAGTGTGCTTTTTCCACGTTGGTTGGTCCACGCCCCGATTTCCATGGAAATGACTGCAGTCTTCAGACCACATGTTAACTGTGCATGGGACAAAAAAGAAATGGGACAGCAGTTGTCACGCTGGAAGTGACGTACATGCCCTTAAAACCACGCTCCGAACTGTGCACACTGAGAATTGAGACACGGCTATAGTGTGCAAACAGGAAGTGTAAACATTCAAGCAGTTACATGTGCAGCTGTAATCTGTAATCTTAGTTTAACAGTTGGTCAATAATAGTGCAAATTACTCGTGTGCAAAGTATAGGTCAATCAATGTCCAGGAGGGGGGGCTATTGCTCAGCGGTTCAAGAGTTTGATAGCAGTTGGGAAGAAAGAGTTCTTAAGTCTAGTAGTCCTGCTTTTCACACTTCTGTACCTCCGGCCTGACGGTAGGAGTGTGAATGGTCCATGTTGAGGGGGGTTATTCACATTCTTACCTTCATAATGACGTATGGCGTTTGCTTATTCCACAAAACTCTGTGAGCCCCGGTCATTCTGCACTCGGGGAACCACTGCTGTAGATTAAAACATTTTCCTTCTACAAAGAAAATGATTAGGTCCATGGAGGAGGTAGTTGGAACATTTCAAACATAATAAAATAAAATAAAATAAAACACAATCTCAAGTATATTTTTGGAGTACATTTCATTGTGGTTAAGAGCTGGAAAAACCCACCTGACTCTGACCGTAATAACGTCCGCTCTTTCAGACTAAACCCGTAGCGTTCGCCGTCAGGACCAACGTGAGCTACTGCGGCGCTCTGGACGAAGACGTCCCCGTCCCAGCCACAGCCATCTCCTTCGACGCCAAGGACTTCCTGCACATAAAAGAGGTACAAATACAAACTAAATATATGTAAGAATTAGACCTGGTTTAGTCCTGGTTTAGAGCTGGTTTAGACCTGGGTTAGTCCTGGTACAGGCTTGTTTTGGAGCTGATTGAGTCCTGGTTTGGACCTGCTTTAATCCTGGTTTACTTCTTGTAGATAGTTTTAAATTAGTCATGGGTAAGTCCTAAGTTAGTCCTGATTTGGTGCTGGTTTAGTCCTACTTTAGTCCTTATATAGTCCTGGTTTAAATCTGATTGAATCTTAGTTTAGTCCCACTTTAATCTTGGTCTGTTTTAGTCCTACCTCCTATCGATAGTCCTAATTTAGTCCTGGTTCAGACCTGGTTCAGACCTGGTTTAATCCTGGTTCAGACTTGGTTCAGACCGGTTTTAGGCCTTTTTTAGTCCTTGTTTAGTCCTGGTCCAGATCTGGTTTAGTCCTGGTTCAGACTTGGTTCAGACCGGTTTTAGGCCTTTTTTAGTCCTTGTTTAGTCCTGGTTCAGTCCTGGTTCAGACCTGGTTCAGGCCTGGTTCAGGCCTGGTTTAGTCCTGGTTCAGAATTGGATCAGATCTGGTTTAGTCCTGGTTCAGACCTGGTTCAGACCTGGTTTATAGTCCTGGTTCAGAACTGGTTTAGTCCTGGTTCAGATCTGGTTCAGACCTGGTTTATAGTCCTGGTTCAGATCTGGTTTAGTCCTGGTTCAGATCTGGTTCAGACCTGGTTAAGTCCTGGTTCGGATCTGGTTTAGTTCTGGTTTGGACCTGGTTTGGACCTGGTTCTGACTCTTTTCTCTTCGCTGTTTTGCAGAAGTTTAATAACGACTGGTGGATCGGGCGGCTGGTGAAGGAAGGCTGTGAGATCGGCTTCATCCCGAGTCCTTTAAAACTGGAGAACATCCGACTGCAGCAGGAGCAGAAGAGAGGCCGAGTGCAAGGGTGAGCCTCAGAGTCACACTGAACACACCCGAACCCCGAAAACACACCGTACAAACTGTAGACACCGCGTCAAAACGGACAGAGCTAAACCGCCAGCTGCCGCGTTCCAAACAGGAAGTGAGCGCGGGCACACTTCTGGCTCCAGTTCACTTTACGTAGAAAAACCGCCCCCCCTCTCTCGGTAACCGCTGCTGTGAACCTCGTCATTTTGGTCTTAAAATGTTCGTATTAACTCTACAAGATCCTGGAAGGGGGCGTTACCTTCAACAGCCTCGCTCCTGATTGGCTCTTTTCGTTGCTATGATACTCGCGGTCGGAATCCCAAATATGGAACTGGCTCCGAATTCACTCATATAACTGCTGGCCTCGATGAGCTTCATTTGTGACGTCTTCTGTGCGCAGTCTATGAGCGATAGTCCTTTAGTCGGCCAAAATGTGCATATTTAGAATATAAAAGGAACTATACGAGACAAGAGGGAGCTGAAGATTTGGTATTTTTGGTATTTCTGTAAAAATCAGTTTAAACTCATGATTCACAAGTTTACTTTGTCTTTATATAAATACACTGTTTCCTAGTCCTTTTTTTGCATGAGCTCCCCCTGCAGGTGTAGTGTTGTGAGTGCAGTGCAGAGAGACACCGAGTACAACATTATTTAGACTTTATTTAGTCGATAACACTCGTCTTGTGTACGTTAAAATAAAATTGGGAAAAATATGTATAAGAATGCAAAAAATAATAAAAATATTACATCAAATTAAAAATATTACAATTAAGATAATAAAAAATTCAGACAATGCAATATAAATATATGTTTAATTTAAACCCTATAATTAATTTACTATTTATTTTAATATTTATACGCTTTATTGATTTCATTATTAAACTAATTTGTATTAATAATGATGTTTTGTGAATACTGATATTTTTTCTGTGGGAAAGAATTATTAAACAGCAAAAATACTGTTATAAATAAAGTCTGATATATGTTACTCCAATATGTAAAAAGACATTTTTACTTTAGCTGTTAAACAGTGTATTTCCAGTTATAAAGGGCTTTGGGCATATGTAGTGGTAAGAACACTGTTTACATTATTTTTTTATTATTTTGTTTTTGAAAATCCATTTTTAGTCCTGTCTATAACCAAGTGTTGTTTGTTTCTTTATAAATGTAAAATGATTGTCCCCAACACAGTAGTAGTATTAAATAAAAGGCTGGTTTTAGTTTGTGGGTCTTGTACAGGTTAAATCCTGTATTCCTCCTCTCTGTGTGTCAGGTTTAATCTGATCTCATATTTGTAGCTCCAGAGTTTTAACCAGGTCACTAAGAGTTGTTCTTTTTCCTACTTTAAAACCAACTCTGCCTTTTCAAACCTGATCCAGATAATTCTGTTTTATTCTGCAACAGCAGAAGAAATCAAAGTTTCAGTATTTTGCATGGACACAGAATTATTACATAAATGAACTGGCCTGACCCTGAACCATACACTGTACAGATGGACATATCACTCAGTCGTTATTTCGGGCACTTCGTTACTGAAGATGGTAACATAGCTGCTGTTTGTTCCAACACACTCTCCGTGACCCTGGGCATTTTATTTCACCATTTTGACCCTAAATTAAGATATGAACATTAATAACAGACCAATCAGGTGCCTTCTTTGGCAGAGGTTGCTCCTGATTTCCAGCAGGTTTGATTGACAGCGTTGCTTAGCAACACAGGGGGCATTACCTTCAACAACTTTGTTCCTGATTGGCTCTTTGGTTGCGCACACAGAACTCCAAATATGGAACTTGGCTCCAAATTAGCCACTGTAACTGCCACTGGGCACTGTGCATTCATGATAACAGACAGTATTGTACTGAGTTTGTTTCTGTGTTAGTGGTATTAGGGCATGTTATCGTGTGTTAGCGTGCGTTAGCGAGTGTTAGCATGCTAGCTGTGTGGTGTGTGTGTGTACATTAATACCAGGCCTCTGTCTCCTCTGTGCTCTGTGCAGTAAGTCTGGGGGAAACTCCTCTTCTAGTGTGGAGGACGAAGTCTCTGCCTCCATTCGCCCACTCATATCCTCCGCAGGTGAGGGGGCAGGCCACAGGGGGCGCTACTGAGGCAGGAGGAGGGGCTAGGAGAACAAGGGGAGGGGCTAAAGGCCCAGGGGGAGGGGCTATGTCTGAAGGAGAGTGACCAGTGAAGGGTTAGGGGCAGGACAGAGGAGAAAACAGTATATATTTAGTCCACACTCCAATTGTTTTGTAAATGAATATTTTTCTATAAAACTTTATTTGTTCCTGTTACTCAGGTGGACACATGTCAGGTGCTTCTGTTCCACTTGTCCTCAGAGGTTTCATTTACCTAAACTTATTTCTGAGTCATGGCTGCTTCCTGTTAACCTTCCACAGTAAGGTGCATTCGAGCGTTATTTGTGAGTTCATAAACTTGCTGGTGGCCAGAGATTGGACCAATCACAGAGCAAACCAAAACAAAGATGGCAACACCCATTTTAGCAAAAATACAGAAGTGCTTTGCATTATTGGGCGAGAAAGTGGTCTGTGCTACACATACCAATCTGATCTTCACCATAATTACTTATGCAGGAAGCAAACGTGTACTTAATTCGAGTAAGCGTATGGTAAGAAGCTGAAAAGAAGTATAAAATTATATATTTCCATTTGACAACTGGAGCGCTACAACTCAGAAAAAGAAGCTCTGACCACTGAGGACAACTGGAGTCCACTGCCACATTGACAGATAATGCATGAGTTTACTTTGATAATGTCACCGTTTGCAACTAGAACTAGAACTCAGCATGCCAAACATATGAGGAGCTTTAACTCAAATGAAAATATTCATTTACAAATGTTAACTCATGTGTGGAGCCAGGCTTCTATCTGCACAGTCTAAACATGAGCTTCTGCGTAGATAAGTCCGTAGAGTTTAAGTCCAAACTCCTGTAGCGTTTATAAAAGCTGTTGGTGCTCCTCCTCTTCTCCAGTAGAGGGCGCAGGCTTCAGAGAGTCCACGCCTGGAGCCGATCTGCCGACAATAATGTAACTTAGGACTGTAGAAAGTACGGTGGCCCCCAAGGCTCAAACAAAAACAACAGAACGCACATACAAGTCTATATATGCACCAAGAGGAAGAGGTCCGATTTATCCACGCCACTAAAGGGACACTGTGGAACTTTACTGCCACCTGCCTGTCTCCATGGAGATGTTCTGCTTGTAAAACACCTGCAACTAAATGAATGTAATAAATTTAAAGCGATACTGTGAAACATTACGGGCAAAACAATAACATCTCCATGGAGACATGAAGTTGGTGGAAAGACTACCCCTAGAAAAGTTACACGGTGGAACTTTAATATCTATTTCCTTTTGTCTAATCTTTATTTTTTGAAGTTCCTATATTATACAATACTGACTGAACTTTAAGTCGTGTTTTAATGTTGTTTCCTCCTCAAAAACACACCTGGAGTTGTGTTTTGTTTCATTCACATGTTTGAGTAACACTTTATTATTCATCTGTCTGCATCTCCAAAGCTCAAAACGCTCTATTCCACCTTGTGATGTCATCAAGTGGTAGTTTTCAACACTTTTAACAGCTCTTTTTACCTTTGGTTCAGTAGAGATTGTCAATTCCAGGGCTGAAATGATCCAAATGATTCTAGTGAAGGTGTGTGGAGTGTAAAAACACAATGGAGCACTTCCTGTGTTACCACATGACATCACAAGGTGGAACAGAGTGTTTTTGTTTGAAGAAGAGAAGAAAGAGAAGAGAAATGTGCAGGATTTGTGTGTTAAACATGTGCGAATGAAACAAAACTCTATCTGGGCCCATTTCCTTTACAATTTCCTTCATATATTTTAAGGAATCTTTGTAGTTTTTTATTTGGAAGCAGAACAAAATCAATTTTATTTATCTAAAAGTGTAAATAGGTGTTAGTAGGACAGGCCATTGACACATAATGGAAGCCACATCTCGGTCAGATTGCCCCAGGGCGGATAAGACCTCTTGTTTTTCTTGCGTATCTGTATGTGAGTTCAACCTTTGTATTTTTTGAGCCTTCCTGACCACCGTATGCAACAATCTTCCATTTTATAAAATCTATTTCTTTAATGTTAGGTTTAATTTCATGATGATTTGAAGCATGTGGATAATTAAAATTAAGTGTTTGAATTTTTGAAGCCATTTTGTTGATTCTAACTCGTGAATCCTTGTGTTTCTCCAACAGGAAAGCAGAAGCAGAAAGTGGTAAGTTTGGTCCTGGTAAAATATTAAAAACTTTTTTGTGATTTTAACCCGTTTTTAAACCAAAATGCAACGTAAGAAACAAACTTCTAACAAAATCTTCTTAAATATAATACACGCTGTGGTAGTTATAGCGCCCTTTTCAGTATGTTTCCTCTGTTTGGATTAGAATAAACCAGAATTATTTGTTATTGCTCAATGTATTTGGTATTTTAAGAGATCAATAGCTTAACTGTAGTCCTCTTAAAGCCACAGTATGAAACATTTTACCCAAACATTAACCTAAAATACAAGGAAACATCTCTCCTCCAAGTTGCACTGCGTAACATTTCTCATAGAGAGTCCGCCACCTTCTTGTCTCCATGGAGATGTTATTGCTTTGTCCAGAATGTTCCACAATATAGATTTAATTTGGATTTCATGAGGGGAAAAAGCAGGTTACGGCACCACGCTACATTACAGGTCAGATCTGTGGAGAGGCAGCACCATTCGCAGAAGGAATTATTGTGTTTTTGAGCAGCGGAAACACACGTAATGAGTGAATGCTGATGGAAATGTTTGAAGGAGAATTAACGTTTTTTACAATCTGAGCCTTACTCCGGTAATAAAACAAGTTGTTTTACTCACCCATAGCACTTTGGTGTCATTTGGAGCATTTCCGGAGATGTTTTAGATATCCGTTAACGTGACTGATCGGGGCACAACGTTGAAGTCACCAAAATAACACAAACCTTAGCACTTTTCAAATTACAGAAGCTCGCTGTGTCAGGGTAGACTTTAAGTGGAGTCCAAAGCGGCCTGAAACCCGATATCCAGCTATAGTTTCATCTGATGACGTCATCATAGAAGAATTCCCAGCTGATTCGCAGATAAACACCGCTCTGAACTTTTCTGTTGCGAGCGACACATGGCAGAAGATTCAGACTTTGAGACTGAAGAGGACTTATTTGAGTATCGTTTTGTGCCTGAGTACACGGATGAGGAGACAGAATGGATACGGAAAGAATGAAGCGGAGACAGTTTTAGGAGCAGCAGAGAACAGCCATCAGTTTCACATTACTTCTCAGAATCGTGCGCTGAATCCGCTGGCCTTCTTTCTTTTCCTTTGCTGGTAAAAAATGGTCCTGACTTAAGCGGGTACTGCAAACACAATGGTCCAAACGTCTTACAGCTTTGCCTTTCATGTTTGGGTCCCGAGAGCTGAGAGCGAAATCAGCTGTGACTGAACACATGCGACTGTCCTCCTCATCTACTGCAAACTATGGATAAATCTTGGATTAAAGGCCACTTTTGATTCAAATGAAAGTTTAGACTAAGACATTGAGCTTCTATGATTTGAAAAGTGCTAAAGTTTGTGTTATTTTGGTGACTGCAACGTCGTGTCTTGACCACTCACGTTAACGGATATCACTAATCTAAAACATCTCCGGAAATGCTCCAAATGACACCAAAGTGCTATGGGTGAGTAAAACAACTTGTTTTATTACCGAAATAAGGCTCAGATTGTAAAAAACGTTAATTCTCCTTTAAAGTCATACAACAGAACATTCCAGGTAAAGCAATGACATCTCTATGGAGACAAGCAGGCGGCGGACCGTACATCAGAAAAGTTGTGCCGTGCGGCTTTAATTTAAATCTCATCTGATTCTCCTCGTTTTTGTCTGACATAAAAAAGACTGATAAATGAAGTTAGTGTGCGGCAGCTTTACTGTGCGTGGGCTCGCATCTCCACAAACACGACTCGTACTTCCTTCGTGCCTCCTCCTGCGTGTTTGAAAATATTGATCCTTTGGCTTTTCATGTTTCACAAAACGACATAAAACTGATCTTTCTCCGTTGGGAATGTTCCAAAGTGTGGTTTTAACTTTTACGCAGGTGACTGCCACTCCAGGAAAGTTACATAGTGTTGCTTTAGTTAAAAGAACCCAAGGATATTATTGGAATCTGACCACAAATATTTAGGTTACCCACAAAATCATCATGAATCTGCGCTTAAAATGTTTTATTTGATCACAGCCATAGTCATAAAAGTAAGACTTGACTTGTTTATGTTCTAGAAATTCTTATTAATTAATATAATTCTTAAACAAAATAATAAATAAACATTGTAATTGATCAATATGAAGAGGTTCATTGTAAACTACATTCTAAAGAACTTTGCATTTTGGTATGAAAACCATTTTTGTGACTGTTAACTCCCAGAATTCTCTATTTTTTTATATTTTCACATTGTGGTAATATTATAACCTAAACATGCAGCAAATGATCATATATTTATTACCAAGTTGAAATGCAACTGTAATTTAAAGGTACACTGTGTAACTTTTTGGTTTTGGGGTCCGTCACATGCTTTTTTCTATGCCTGGAATGTTCCACAGTGTGACATTAAACAGGTTTACTTTACATTTATAGTCATAGTCATAGTTTGCTTTATTGTCGAAAAAAAACATACATGTACATAGAGTGAATTCGAAATTTCTTTTCCCCACTAACCAGGCAGGACAGTGATGAAGCAACTATCACTGTGCATGTGCACACCGCCGACTCGGAGATACAGAGCAGAAAAGTGCAGTACAATCAATGACAATTATTCACAACATGTTATGACAGAAAACAATTGGACAGGTAACATACCGTGTTTTTTTTCTTTGGCGACAAACGGAAGGGTAGGGCAAGGGAGCAGATCAGAAATCAATGAAATTGATTGAAAACTGAAGTAGAGGCAGACATTCCTAAAAATAGACAGGGCAACGTGTTTACTTAATACATGTCAGTGTGTCCGAGATAGTGTTCCAATGTTTTTGTAGAGCGCCGTGACCTCCTCATACAAGGAAGCCAAGTCAAAACACAGACCCATCGGAGTTCAGAGACTTAATTATTATCAGGGCATTAATTTAGCATAATGAAATACATTTTAGAGACCCAGGCGAGCAAACAATTTAGCTGGAACCCTGGTTCTGCCAGACCCCCATCTTCATGTCACCCTGCAGAGTCGTGAAAGACCTCAGCAGTTCCTCTTGGCGCACAGACTGCGCTGCGTTGTTTCTACACAGTTCTGTCAGCATGCTCGTGATGGTATCCAAACGTCGAGATGTTTCCTTCGGTTGGAACCCTTCTAAATGGTCCTCAACCTGTACCACTTTCTGATGTAATCTTTTCACGAGATCCAAAACTTATTCAATTACAGGTGGTTTTAGAGAAAGACAAAAATACCTAGAAAAACAAAACTAAAGACATTCTGATTGTGAGTGGGGTCACCTCTCCACAGATCTGACCTGTAACTTGGTCTGGTTTGGTTTCCATGAAGATAGGAAGCATTTGACGGACCCTCTACCTGAAAAGTTACCTTGTTAGTTAGTTAGTTAGTATATATTTCAAATGTTTAGGCCAGTGGTTCTCATTTTGTTCACACCAAGTACCACCTAAGAAAATATTTGGCTTTCAAAGTACCGTCAGATCTAAACCAGGTCTATAACAGAACTATCCCAGGTCTAATCCATACCTAAACCAGGTCTAAAAGTGGACCACATTATCCAAAATGACAGAAAAGTGGACAAAACTAACCCTAAATTAGGTAAAGAAACTGAAGAGTTGTCCAAGGCCTATCTGAAGGAGCTTAAAGGTGCATTGTGTAACTTTTTTTTCTGGTGGAGGGTCTGTCAAATGCTTTTTCCGCATTATGGCATTAAATCTTTCTGTCCTCATGGAGACAGAACCAGACCAAGTTACAGGTCAGATCTGCGGTGAAGTGTCCCCGCTCACTCAGAATGTCTGTTTTTCTGGGTATTTTTGAGTGATAAATCCACCTGTAATTGAATAAATGTAAAGTAGAGCTGTTTAAAGTGATGCAAAAAAAGTTACACAGTGCACCTTTAATCAATATTTGCATATGTTTTTCATTACTTTACTCATAACAGTTTATTTTTTGTTTATTTTGTGATTTAAAAGGAGTTCAACAGTTGACATTTTGACTAACAAAGATAATAAATAATGATTCTTTCACTGCATGTGCTCACACTGAGTCGTGCTGTAGTGTTGGTGTAGTTTGGGTGTAGTGGGCGTGTCCTGTTTTGTGATTGGTCGCTTGTTGGTGATTGACAGACGGAGCATGTCCCGCCCTACGATGTGGTGCCGTCCATGAGACCCGTGGTTCTGGTCGGACCCTCCCTCAAAGGATATGAGGTGAGAATTTACCAATCAAAATTAAAGTTTATTTCATGTTTTCTTTTTATTATTAAGTTACACAGTGTTGCTTTAAGGCGGCTGGGTACTAAGCACTCAACACTCTGATACCAGTTTAGTCCCGATGTAGAAGAGGTAACAACATTAGAACATGACTTAAAGCTCACAAGAGTCAGTTTTGTGTAACCTTCAATCACTTCTTTGGCGATGTTTTTAAAATTCTTATTGTAAACATTGTCAGTAACTACCTGTTTCTAAAGAAATATATTTAGTTTTTTCCTTTGTTTACAGGTGACGGACATGATGCAGAAGGCCCTGTTTGACTTCCTGAAACACAGATTCGACGGAAGGTAAAACATCAAACTATCAATAAAAACCTTTACAAAAATAACTACATCCATCCATCCATCCATGTTCTTCCTCTTATCCGGGGCCTGGTCGCCGGGGCAGCAGTCTAAGCAGGGACTCCCAGACTTCCTTCACCCCGGACACTTCCTCCAGCTCCTCTGGGGGGACCTCAAGGCGTTCCCAGGCCAGCCGGGAGACATAGTCCCTCCAGCGTGTCCTGGGTCTTCCCTGGGGCCTCCTCCTGGTGGGACGTGCCCAGAACACCTCCCGAGGGAGGCGTCCGGAACAGACGCCCGAGCCACCTCAGCTGCTGCTCTCAACATGGAGGAACAGCGGCTCTACTCTGAGCTCCTCCCGTGTGACTGAGCTTCTCACCCTATCTCTAAGGGTGCGCCCAGCCACTCTGTGGAGGAAACTCATTTCAGCCGCTTGTACCCGTGATCTCGTCCTTTCGGTCATTACCCAGAGCTCATGACCATAGGTGAGGGGAGGAACGTAGATTGACAGTAAATCGAGAGCTTTGCCTTTCGGCTCAGCTCCCTCTTCACCACAACGGTCCAGTACAGTGACCGCATCACTGCCGACGCTGCACCGATCCGCCTGTCAATGTCACGCTCCATCCTCCCCTCACTCGAGAACAAGACCCCGAGATACTTGAACTCCTCCACCTGAGACAGGGACTCTCCACCCACCCGGAGAGGGAAAATAATAACAGTTTTAAAAAATAAATAATTAAAAAATAACTACAGTTTTTTTATTTGTGTTTTCGTCCCAGGATATCCATCACTCGTGTCACGGCGGACATTTCTTTAGCCAAACGCTCGGTTCTGAACAACCCGAGTAAAAGGGCCATCATAGAACGCTCCAACACTCGCTCCAGCCTCGGTACGGATCACTGCTACAACTATTAAAGGGCCAGTACCTGATTTTTACCATTTATCTGAGTGGAATTACCTTAGGCAGTCACTGTAAAGCTAACTACAACTAGCATGATAACAGCGCACTTCCTTAAACGCAGACAGACTTAATTTCACCTCAAGAGAAAAACAAATTTTGCTCAGATACGTGGAAAAAATTGGGTCCAATATTTTATCCAACATTTTAATATGGAAAAAATGGGCAGATCTGTTTTTGTGTAATGTATTATAAAGTATCTGGCGCCCTCTTGTGGAGTCATTATGCTTCTCTTATTTCTTTCTCAGTTCAGCAGTACATTCAGTACGTTACACAGATCTGTGGACAGTACTTCATGTTTCTCTCTCTCGTTCCTCAGCTGAAGTTCAGAGTGAGATCGAGCGGATCTTCGAGTTGGCGCGCTCTCTTCAGCTCGTGGTTTTAGACGCAGACACGATAAACCACCCCGCCCAGCTCCTCAAAACCTCTCTGGCCCCGATCATCGTCCACGTGAAGGTCTCTTCTCCAAAGGTACAACTATAATCCAGTGTGTTTATAAATCCACTGTGTTAATAATCCAGTGTGTTTATAAAGCGTTTTCACATGATGTCATAATCCAGAAGTCGGCCATGTTGGAGATATTCGAAACAAAACGAACATTGCACTTATGCCACCAAGTAAAAAAACAAAAAGCAAAATGGTCAACTATTGTCAGGTCCTCTCCGTCACAATAGGTCGGACAGAGAAAAAAACCTGCAGTTCTATCGTTTACCTAAAGTAGTGACCAACCAGGACTAAACCAGGACTAAACCAGGACTAAACCAGGACTAAACCAGGGGGAACAGACAGAGCAATTATCAAAGGAAAGGAGGCGACAGAGGCGGAAAGATGATGTTCATATTTTAATCTTTGCAAAACGTGAATAATAAAAAGCGATATACTTGTACTTAAACATGTTACACATGTAATACAAGTATGCCGACCTTTGCCATCACAACATATTTGTCTCCAATTTTCCTCACTTTCCGCTCTTGTACCAGCCACAAACAAACTGGTTGTTGCCTCCAGACCTTTAGAGCTCCGAAGGTCCTCCAGACCTTTAGAGCTCCGAAGGTCCTCCAGACCTTTACAGCTCCGAAGGTCCTCCAGACCTTTAGAGCTCCGAAGGTCCTCCAGACCTTTAGAGCTTCGAAGGTCCTCCAGACCTTTAGAGCTCTGAAGGTCCTTTAGAGCTCTGAAGGTCCTCCAGACCTTTAGAGCTCTGAAGGTCCTCCAGACCTTCAGAGCTCTGAAGGTCCTCCAGACCTCTTTAGAGCTCTGAAGGTCCTCCAGACCTTTAGAGCTCTGAAGGTCCTTTAGAGCTCTGAAGGTCCTCCAGACCTTTAGAGCCCTGAAGGTCCTTCAGACCTCTTTAGAGCTCTGAAGGTCCTCCAGACCTTTCGAGCTCTGAAGGTCCTTTAGAGCTCTGAAGGTCCTCCAGACCTTTAGAGCTCTGAAGGTCCTCCAGACCTTTAGAGCTCTGAAGGTCCTCCAGACCTTTAGAGCTCTGAAGGTCCTCCAGACCTCTTTAGAGCTCTGAAGGTCCTCCAGACCTTTAGAGCTCTGAAGGTCCTTTAGAGCTCTGAAGGTCCTCCAGACCTTTAGAGCTCTGAAGGTCCTCCAGACCTTTAGAGCTCTGAAGGTCCTCCAGACCTCTTTAGAGCTCTGAAGGTCCTCCAGACCTTTAGAGCTCTGAAGGTCCTCCAGACCTCTTTAGAGCTCTGAAGGTCCTCCAGACCTTTAGAGCTCTGAAGGTCCTCCAGAGCTTTAGAACCTGGAGTCTGAAGGTCCTCCAGACCTTTAGAGCTCTGAAGGTCCTCCAGACCTTTAGAGCTCTGAAGGTCCTCCAGACCTCTTTAGAGCTCTGAAGGTCCTCCAGACCTTTAGTATAATAGCTTTACTCATGTCTGTTCCAGGTTCTTCAGCGACTCGTCAAATCCAGAGGAAAGAGTCAAAGCAAACACCTGAACGTGCAGCTCGTGGCAGCAGATAAACTGGCCCAGTGTCCACCGGTAAAAATACTACTACTACTACTACTACTACTACTATAACTGTTAATACTGCTACTACTACTACTACAACTGTTAATACTACTACTAGTACTTCTACTACTACTACTACTATTACTATTACTACTACTACAACAACTGTTAATACTACTATTACTGTTAATACTACTACTACTACAACAACTGTTAATACTACTACTACTATTACTATTACTACTACTACAACAACTGTTAATACTACTATTACTGTTAATACTACTACTACTACTACTATTACTATTACTACTACTACAACAACTGTTAATACTACTATTACTGTTAATACTACTACTACTACTACTACTACTACTATTACTACTACTACAACAACTGTTAATACTACTACTACTGTTAATACTACTACTACTACTACTATTACTACTACTACAACAACTGTTAATACTACTACTACTGTTAATACTACTACTACTATTACTACTGTTACTACTACTACTACTACTGCTACAGTACTTCCATCAGCTTGAATGAAGTTGTAAAAGTTGTATTTTGTTGTAGGAAATGTTTGACGTGATCTTGGACGAGAATCAGCTGGAGGATGCGTGTGAACACCTGGCCGAGTACCTGGAGGCGTACTGGAAGGCCACGCACACCTCTATGGCCACGCCCCTCAACCCTCTGATTGGACGAAACATGGCGCCCACCAATAACACGCAGTACTCTGCCAACATGACCGGACTACAGGTGAGGGGGAGGTCAAATGACAGGTTTTCAGGTTTTTCAACTAAATAAAGTTAGTTTTATAAAGCTGTTTTATTTGTATTAGTTTAATCAGAACTATTGTGTGATTCAGACACGTTTTATCGCCTTTTTAACGTAATGGTAACAGTTCTGGAAATGCCTAGGATGCTCAGAATCATAGACTGTAAAACTGTGAGTTGCCAAATTCCAAATTTGAAGTGAGCATGGGCACTTTCGACTCCACTGAGTCTGGCTCCAATTCACTTTGTATTGAAAAATGGTCACTTCTCTCTCTGTAACTGCTGCTGTTCAGTTCCTCATTTTGGTCTTAAAATGTTCATATTAACCCACTTTAGATGATCCTGGGGTTTTTATTTCACCATTTTGTCCGTAAATCATTTCCTATTCCTAAAATGTAACTGGCTCCAAATTCGCTCCTATAACCGCCGGCCTCGATGAGCTTCATTTGACTGGAGCTGAATGCCGTGGGTGATGTCACAGTGAACAAGGTCTAAACCAGGTCTAAACCAGGTCTAAACCAGATCCAAACCAGGTCTAAACCAGGTCTAAACAAGGTCCAAACCAGGTCTAAACCAGGTCTAAACCAGATCCAAACCAGGTCTAAACCAGGTCTAAACAAGGTCCAAACCAGGTCTAAACCAGGTCTAAACCAGATCCAAACCAGGTCTAAACCAGGTCTAAACAAGGTCCAAACCAGGTCTAAACCAGGTCTAAACCAGATCCAAACCAGGTCTAAACAAGGTCCAAGCCAGGTCTAAACTAGGTCTAAACCAGATCCAAACCAGGTTTAAACCAGGTGTAAACAAAGTCTAAACCAGGTCTAAACCAGATATAAACAAGGTCTAAACCAGGTGTAAACAAAGTCTAAACCAGGTCTAAACCAGATATAAACAAGGTCTAAACAAGGTCTAAACCAGGTCTAAACCAGGTCCAAACCAGGTCTAAACCAGGTCTAAACCAGGTCTAAACCAGGTCTAAACCAGATCCAAACCAGGTCTAAACCAGGTCTAAACAAGGTCCAAACCAGGTCTAAACCAGGTCTAAACCAGATCCAAACCAGGTCTAAACAAGGTCCAAGCCAGGTCTAAACTAGGTCTAAACCAGATCCAAACCAGGTCTAAACCAGGTGTAAACAAAGTCTAAACCAGGTCTAAACCAGATATAAACAAGGTCTAAACAAGGTCTAAACCAGGTCTAAACCAGGTCCAAACCAGGTCTAAACCAGGTCTAAACCAGGTCTAAACCAGGTCTAAACCAGGTCCAAGCCAGGTCTAAACCAGGTCTAAACCAGGTCCAAACCAGGTCTAAACCAGGTCTAAACCAGGTCTAAACCAGGTCTAAACCATGTCCAAACCAGGTCTAAACCAGGTCTAAACCAGGTCTAAACCAGGTCCATGGGCGTATACTAGTCTCTGTGCTCTTATACTTGTTCTGGTACAGCTCCAGATCGTTCTAAAGACGTTCAGGAAAGGTTCATTTGGGACTTTTTTAGTATCGATACCTGCGAAAAATTAGTATCTAGTTTTGAGACTAGTTTTAGTATTGATTAGTTTATGATTTCCGATACTGTTGACTCTAATCTCTTCTGTTTTTGTCTGTTTTCCTCCAAAAGCAGCAGAGCCAAAGAACCTCTCGCCCACAGAGCAACCACACGGGCGACCACTCCACCCCCAACGAACGGCGCAACCTGATGACCGCCGACGAGAACTACCACAACGAGCGCGCCCACAAGGGTAACCGTGGCAACCGCATGTCCTCGGGGTCCCAGCACAGCCGAGACCAGACCGAGTCCTACCAAGATCCGTATCAAGATCCATACCAAGACCCCTACCAAGACCCCTACCAAGACTCTTACAAACCCCATAGGAACCGGAGTTCGCCCGGGAGCTATAGTCACGATTCACGACATCGACTTTGAGTGAAAAAATACTCAATATTTGTTTGTTTGGATTTTTTTTTTCAAATTCTAGGTGTAAAATTTTGGCAAAATTTCAAAGCGAGTTTAAAAGGCTTTTTGTGTTTGAGTGGTATGGTATGAGCTTAGTCCTGGTTTAGTCCTGGTTTAGATCTGGGTTGGACTTGGTTTAGTCCTGGTTTAGATCTGGGTTAGACCTGGTTTAGTCCTGGTTTAGATCTAGGTTAGACCTGGTTTAGTCCTGGTTTAGATCTGGGTTGGACCTGGTTTAGACCTGGTTTAGTCCTAGGTCACATGTGGGTTAGACCTGGTTTAGTCCTAGGTTAGACGTGGGTTAGACCTGGTTTAGTCCTGGTTTAGATCTGGGTTGGACCTGGTTTAGTCCTGGTTTAGATCTGGGTTGGACCTGGTTTAGTCCTAGGTCACATGTGGGTTAGACCTGGTTTAGTCCTAGGTTAGACGTGGGTTAGACCTGGTTTAGTCCTGGTTTAGATCTGGGTTGGACCTCGTTTAGTCCTGGTTTAGATCTGGGTTGGGCCTGGTTTAGACCTGGTTTAGTCCTAGGATAGACGTGGGTTAGACCTGGTTTACATCTGGGTTAGACCTGGTTTAGTCCTAGGTTAAATCTGGTTTAGTCCTGGATGAATACTGGTTTAGACCTGGCTTAGACCTGGTTTAGTCCTGGGTTAGACATGGATTAGTCATGGATTAGATCTGGTTTAGTTCAGGTTTAGTCCTGGTTTAGACCTTGTTTAGACCTGGTTCTTATGGATTTCAAAATTACAAAAAAAAATGAAGACATAACAAGTAACAATTTAAAACAAAATATTATCTCTTTTAAAGGGTAAAAAGTCGTCAAAATGGCGCCTGTAACAGGAAGCGGAGATGGGCTCATACTGCACCACTTAATTCACTCAAGCCTAAATAATTTCCGGTAATAATTTTTACTTTAAGCACTCATTTCTTTGGGACAAACCTGGACTGCGATGGACCGCGGCTTCCTTCAGGTCCCAAACGTGTACAAACTTACGTAACTTAATGCATGCTAATAGCTCACTGCATTCACCAGTTTTCTACCTGAATATTTGGGTGGAATTGTAAATATATTTTCTAAATCCGATCAATAGAAAGTATGCGAAGTTTGGCTGCTAAAATACGAACGACGAAACTAACTGGTGCTTTACAAACTATTTTGCTATTTTGAAAGAAAGTCGTTTAAAAAAATCAGCTTTTCTGTAGCGTTCACTGTGGACGAAAAAGTGGTGGAAACGCCGAAAGCACGAAGACGAGGAGAAGAGGGAGAGGGTCAAATGCAAGACTCAGTTGTAGCTAAATAATAATTGAAAAAAGCGTAGATGGTGCTAGAAGAGTGGACTGGTGATTTCAGACATTTTAACAAAGACTGTGAGTGTTTTATGGAACTTAAAGGGCCGATATGAGGCTGTTTCCTGATCTCAAACACACCTGGAGTTGTGTTTTGTTTCATTCACACATGTTTAACACGCAGGCCTGGACTGGGACAAAAAAACAACCCTGGCATTTTTGTCTTAAACCGGCCCCTCATAATCAGCGGAGCAAAACGGACTAATTTATGTTTGTGTTCCCCGAAGCAAAGTATTTGACTATTGTTACGTCTTGGCCGAGGGGAAACCTGGGCGCAACATTTAAAGGAAAAATCCCCAAAACCACCAGGAAACTCGCAGTAACTACACATTCAACGGTTTATTTAAAATGCATCTCGCACAGACACAAACAAAACACCTTTCTCATCGAATCTACAATTAAAATTTCAGCCCTGGGAATGTGAAAACCACCACTTCGTGACATCACAAGGTGGAACAGAGCGTTTGGAGCTTTGGAGACGTAGACAGACGAATAATAAAGAGTTTGTCAAAACAAAACACAACTCCAGGTCTGTTTTTGAGGAGGAAACATTAGAGCGTTAATTAATGTCATACTGCGAAACTTTCCAGGCAAAGCAATAACATCACCATAGAGACAAGTGGTGCAAGTTTGAACACTTTTGTTGACCCTTCCTTTACAAATTTCCCATGTTAACAGTAATATTTTAATCAATATTACAAAGGAGCCGCCCTTAAAGCCACAGTGTGTAACTTTTTAGCATAACGATTGACTCTGATAAGGAATAAGGGCCTTTTCCTGCTTGTTTCCATGGAAATGTTGTTCCTTTGGGTATAATAATCCACAGTATGGCATAAAACCTATCTATGCCCATGGAGAATGTCCCAGTGTGTGGTTTTAATGTTCTATTTCCATGGAAACACAGGTCACATGCCACCTCCAGAAAGTTACACACTGCTGCTTTAAACTAGTCCATTATTACTGTAGCATCTACGCTTCAGGTTCTATTTACAACAGAAAATAAGTCTTCTCAGAGTTGTAAAAACAAATTGCGATTTGGTAAATTTGGAGTTTCCAGAAAAGGCGTCGCTGGTTCCTGACACAAAGCATGCTTCCCTTCAGATGTCTGTAGAAATGTAGAGGAAAAAGGTGCAAAAAAAATGTAAAAATGAACAGAAATGCCCAAATTTTCATTCAGAAATCCAGATTTCAGAGGATGTGTGAAGCAAAGAGGAGACGTTTTATTTTTGAAAATTCTCAGACTGATGTAGCTCGAAACCAGACGAACTCACCACGAGGTTAGAGTCCGAGCAGTGACCAAATCTTCACATTTTTACACCAATTTGGCAAATACTTCAATGTCTTTTTTTAGACCTGGTCTAGTCCTGGGTTAGACCTGGTTTAGTCCTGGTTTAGTCCTGGGTTGGACCTGGTTTAGACCTGGTTTAGTCTTGGGTTAGACCTGTTTTAGACCTGGTCTAGTCCTGGTTTAGACCTGGTTTAGTCCTGGGTTAGACCTGGTTTAGATCTGGTTTAGTCCTGGCTTAGACCTGGCTTAGTCCTGGGTTAGACCTGGATTAGATTTGGTTTACTCCTGGGTTAGACTTGGTTTAGATCTGGTTTAGTCCTGGGTTAGACCTGGGTTAGACCTGGTTTTAGACCTGGTTTAGTCCTGGATTAGATCTGGGTTAGTCCTGGTTTAGACCTGGTTTAGTCCTGGCTTAGACCTGGTTTAATCCTGGTTTAGACCTGGTTTAGACCTGGTTTAGTCCTGGCTTAGACCTGGTCTAGTCCTGGTTTAGACCTGGTTTAGTCCTGGGTTAGTCCTGGGTTAGACCTGGTTTTAGACCTGGTTTAGTCCTGGATTAGGTCTGGGTTAGTCCTGGTTTAGACCTGGTTTAGTCCTGGCTTAGACCTGGTTTAGTCCTGGTTTAGACCTGGTTTAGACCTGGTTTAGTCCTGGGTTAGTCTTGGTTTAAACCTGGTTTAGACCTGGTTTAGACCTGGTTTAGACCTGGTTTAGTCCAGTTCATTTTAGACTACAGAAAAAAGTCACTGTTGTAAAACATTTTCGGAGACTACGTGAATTTCTCTCACAATATACGTCTTTAAACAATTAAAGGTGCACTGCGTAACTTTTTATTGCGTGTGCTCCTGCTTTTCTCCGTGGAGATATCATTGTTTCTCCTGGAATGTTCCGCAGTACAGCATTAATCATAACTATTTCTTCAGTTACAGATGTGGGACTGACTTCCCAGATATGACCTCGTGCTGTCACCTTCTTGTCTCTATGGAGATGCACAATCTTAACGCCATACTGCGGAACATTCCAGGCAAGGCAACGACACCTCCATGGAGACAAGAAAAGTTACACAGTGCACCTTTAAAATGAACCCCCAGTTGTGCAGTTTATCAGGTCAAAAGTGTTTGTTGAAGTGAGTTAGTCTTAAGGATTCATACTGTGCAGCTTCATTTCTGAACATATCACAGCTTAGCATTTGCTTTGATTAAGGACCAAAACATATTTTATTTATTATTCAATTATTATTTGCATTTTTTTATGGTAGCACTTGAGGAAGAGCCTGTGACACAGATTACTTTAATATTTTTTCCTGTAAAGTTTTTAAATATTTAATGCAAAATGATGTGTTTCTGTACAGAGCAACAATACGACGACTTCTAAGTGGCAATTTCATAGACGACCAGCAGGCGGCGTTGTTTAGCTAAACACTTATACCCGATTTAGTCACATTTTAGTCTTCCTGGCCTGGCAGAGTTTAATCCTGGTTTAGATCTGGCTTAGACCTGGTTTAATCCTGGTTTAGTCCTGGTTTAGATCTGGTTTGAATCTGGTTTAATCCTGGTTTAGACTTGGGTTAGACCTGGTTTAGACCTGGCTTAGGCCTGGTTTAATCCTGGTTTAGTCCTGGTTTAGATCTGGTTCTTTAGACCCAAACTCTGTATTCTTAAATTGCCACAATACAAAATTCTATATTTCCAAACTGAGCTGAGGAAAGTGTTAAAAATGTGAAAGTTTAAAGTTTAAAGTTGCTCTTTACAGAAAATCTGAGGCAAAAATCAAACTTTAACTCCCACAATGTGAAACGGTCAAAGATCATTCTCTGGTCTATTGTAAAACTATGAACTGCTTTTTGTCCTGCTTTAGTCCTGGGTTAGACCCGGTTTAGTTCTGGGTAAGGCCTGAGTAGTTCTGGTTTTGACTTGGCAAAGTCCTGGTTGAGTCCCAGTTTGGACCTGGTTTCCTATTGTAGACCTGGTTTAGACCCAGTTAAACCTGGTTTAATCCTGGCTTAGTTCTAGTTTAGACCTTAGAATTGCAAATAAATCTAAATGGTTTAGACCTAGTTTAGACCTGGTTTAGTCCTGGTTTAGACCTGGTTAGACCTGGTTTAGTCTTGGTTTAGTCCTGGTTTAGACCTGGTTAGACCTGGTTTAGTCTTGGTTTAGTCCTGGTTTAGTCCTGGTATGGTCCTGGTTTAGACCTGGTTTAAACCTGGTTTAGTCCTGGTTTAGACCTGGTTTAGTCCTGGTTTAGTCTTGGTTTAGACCTGGTTTAGACCTGGTTTAGTCTTGGTTTAGACCTGGTTTAGTCCTAGTTTAGACCTGGTTTAGTCTTGGTTTAGACCTGGTTTAATCCTAGTTTAGACCTGGTTTAGTTCTGGTTTAGACCTGGTTAGACCTGGTTTAGTCTTGGTTTAGACCTGGTTTAGTCCTAGTTTAGACCTGGTTTAGTCTTGGTTTAGACCTGGTGTAGTCCTGGTTTAGACCTGGTTTAGTCCTGGTTTAGACCTGGTTTAGTCCTGGTTTAGACCTGGTTTAGACCTGGTTTAGTCCTGGTTTAGTCCTGGCTTAGACCTGGTTTAGTCCTGGTTTAGACCTGGTTTAGTCCTGGTTTAGTCCTGGTTTAGACCTGGTTTAGACCTGGTTTAGACCTATAATATTTAGTTTTTTCACACAACCCAATGCATAACTTTACAATATCTCTTTATTAACACAAAAAGAACAAAAGTTAAATGCAAGTTGAAAGTTCTAAAGACTTAATCTTATTTTTATATCAAACGTGTAAATATATATTGTGTTTTTTGAGGATTTTGCTGACTCCAAAATGAACGGCATGCTGAACTTTTCCACTGACTGTCTATGCAAAGTGTGGACACAGCTACTGCTCCAAACCGACCATTTCAACCAGCTTCAAAAGGGAAAAATATGTTGTTTTTATTTCTTTTTCTTTTTTTTTGTGAAAACGAAACTACGCAGCGTATGGGTACTGCATGCACGATGTACCGATCTGATTTGTATTTTAAAAAAAAGAAGAAAAAAAAGTATATATTTAAAAAGAAAAAGGAAGTGGCTGTGTTTCAGAAGCAAAGAGACTGGGACATTTTCAAAATAAAAGTCGTTATAAAGACATTGTGTATTTTTTTTTTATAACGGACGGGAGGGCATCTGGCACATGAGGATATAATGTTGAAATTTCAGAATGTTCTACTTAAACATGTGAAATACGCTGTTTCCTGTGTGCTGTAATTTAACTGGTTTATTTAACATTTTATTTTTAAACACATGATGACGATATTGGAAAACATTTCAAATTTTGTTTTCAAGATGAGCATTCTTGCCTGTATTATTATTACAGATGTTGTTATTGTGATTTTTGTGATTTTGTTATTGTTATTTATGTTATTTTAAAAGATCTATGCTAATTTACCTTTTATTTAGCCGTTATTTAAGGGTTTTTCTGTGGAAATGCCAACTTCATAAATCTGCGCCATCACCAAATCTTCAACCAGCAATGTCCACAAAGGATCAACATTCTTCATGAAGAATTTATCCACAACGATCAAGGGAAGAAAGACGAAGGTTTAAAGGCGAACAACGACGAGCATCGGAGAACTACAGAGCGAAACGTCACGGTAATGAATACAAAATAAGTAACTTGTTAACTCAGACTGATTCTACAATTAAAATTAAAAATTGATTTCATGATGTCGATATGACAAAAGGAGAAATTCAGTTTTTATTTGATTCTGAGTATTTTATTCTACAGTGAAACAGTGCTCTTACTGGAGGATTTTATTCACACTGTCAGCAAGTCTTTTCTCTGCCCCTCTGTTCTTTTCCTTTTTTGTGGTGCTTTACCTTTTCTTTCTCACATACAGTGGTACCTCACCTTACGAAAGACCCAACAAACGAAAATTCCAAGTTACGAAACGCCTTCACGTTAAATTTTGGTCTCTAGATACGAAAGAAAATTCAAGTTACGAAATGCGAAATCTCAAAAATTCAAATAATGTGCACTCAGCCACACACATTATACACTTTTCTCAGACTGGATTTACACTTTTCTCACATTTGTCTCTCTTTTAAACACTCAAACTTTCATAGATTTTCAACTAAATGTATTAATTGTGAAGCGTGGGGGGAAGGGGGAGGGCGGAGAAGTGTGCGCACGGACACGTGTGATGCATGACCCGGCGCGGGGCTGCGAGCACGAGACCCGTGCTCAAACCGTGCCTCCTCTAGTCCGCCCTCCCCCTTCCCCCCACGCAGCAGTCGCTGCTCGCCTCAGCCGTGACTCGTGAGGTACACCGCTGCTGCTGCTAATAGCAGAGCTAGCATGAAACCAGGAAATAGACCCGCATGCGGCGCTTTAATCCACCTGGTCTTGTCCTGGTTTAGTCCAGGTCTAGACCTGGTCCAGTCCTGGTTTAGTCCAGGTTTAGTCCTTGGTTTAAACCTGGTATAGTCCACGTTTAATCCTGGGTCTACAGTCTCAGGACGCAGAACACAGTGTTACACTATAAAAAAAAGTTACACTATAAAAAACAACAACACTTGGATCGGGGCCTTGGAACGAATCAGGCTTTTTCCATTGAAATAACTACTCAACTTACGAAAAATTCACGTTACGAAACCACTTCTGGAACGAATTAATTTCGTAAGGTGAGGTACCTCTGTATTTAGGGCCCAAACTTTAACTCCACATTTACATAAAAAAATACTGCATGACAACAAAAATATTACTGTGCTGACAACTTCTTTAGGACTGATAACAGCACTACTCCAGAGATGGGCAAAGTGACGCTTCATGAAACACCGAAGCAGTTGAAGCGATTGTGCCGGAGCGCTGAAACACAGTTCGACACTTTCTCCATAGTGACATCTAGTGGACATATGTTAGAACTACAACATCCAGAGTGTTTCAACGCCCATCCCAGGTGAACCCGTTTTAAAGATCAAAGTCGGCTTTATTGTCAATTCTGCCATATGTGTTCAACATCCATCCATTTTCTTCCACTTTTCCATTTCTGGGTCACAGGGGCAGCAGTCCAGACAGATCTGCTGCCCAGAACACAATGCACCAGCCCCCAGGAATCCTCCCGCAGGTGGTGGGTCTACGGGAGGACCATACTGTAGGCCAGACCCCGGCATTTCAAGGCCCAGGGGCCAAATACGGCCCGCGAGCTGACTCTGACTGGCCCGTTAAAGGTTGCGTGGAATTAAGAAAATAAAAGTTTGCATGCATGGTCTGGGTTCGATCCCTGGGTTGCTTGGGCCTTTCTGTGTGGAGTTTGCATGTTCTCCCTGTGTCTGGGTGGGTTTCCTCCGGGCACTCCGGTTTCCCCCACTAACCCAAAACATGCACCAGGTAAAATCCTCCAGCTGTGGTCCTGACCAAACTGAAGCAAGAAGATCATGGAGATGGTCCCCGGGCGCAGTAATGTGCTGCTAATAACAGGATGGGTTAAATGCAGAGAAGAATTTCTCCTGTGTGAGATCAATAAAGTCACTTCTTCTAAAACCTGCTTTCAGAATTGTACATAATGCATTTGTACTGATGCATTTGTACTGATGATCATCTGTCGGACTTCACATCACCTCAAACATGAACCTGACTTTGATGCACTTGTTAAAGCTCAACAGAGGCGACATTTCTCTCACTGATCAAGAAAAAAAACACTAAAACATGCAACTTTGACTTTTTTTCTACACAGTTTGGCAGTTGGACAAAAATGTTTTGTGACATTTCTTGTATTCTATTATTTGTCAAACAAAGACATTGTGGTGTCTTAATACAAAGTTAAGAAAGTTAAACTCAGAAAACATTGTGGGGTTAATGTGACTGAAAAAGAGTTACAAATGTTTCATGTTTACCATTGTTTTGGATTATTTTACTGAATAAATTCAGTTTTTGTAAAATCTCACTCTCTCATTACTTAATAATAACACAGAACTTACCAGCTTCTGTAAACAATGACATTTACTGATTTCAGCGTAGAAATAAAATGAACCAGAGTCGACTTCAAACCTTTGGCCCTCCACAATATTTTCTGCTTCTCATTTGCCCCCCCCCCTGTAATAGACAGTAGTAGTAGTAGTAGTAGTAGTGGTGGCCTTGTAGTAGCCTTGTAGTGGCCTTGTAGTACTGGTAATAACCAGTACTACAAGGCCACCACTACTACTTCCAGGGAACTATTAGTACTGTGTGGATTCTAGGTCTACTATTACTACCTGTATTACAACTGTAACTCACGAGTTAAGTATATTTTCATTACATTTTTTGCATTTTCTCTTAAAAAGTCACAATACTTCACATGTGAAACAGACTTGTTATTATTTCCTGTTGGTCAGTCCACATGTTGGTGTTGGAATGTATGTTTTTGTTCATTCGTTCTAGGTTGACTAATTGTTAATTTCTTTGTTTTGGATCGGTCGGTTGCAGAGTCGGATCTCGTCAGACAAAATTGTCCTCCCATGACAAAAATCAAGGACATCTGACACACAGGGACATAATGTTGAACTGCTACGTGAAACCTAATATTTTGTACTTAAAAATGTTAAAATGTGTTGTTTCTTAATCACGTTTTATTTATTTTTTACCACAAGATGGCAGTATTGGAAAACCTTTAAAATTTAGTTGTCAAGTTTAGCGTTTCTTCATCGTTCATCCGGGCTATTTTTGACAACAGGGAATTACGGTATAACCAGCGTTCACTTTGACAGGAATTTTTATTTAGTCTTTTATTTTATTTCTCTTTTAGATATTTGTTTTTAAATAGCCTATTCTTTTTAATCTACTTTCAGTCCACCACGTTTTACAAAATGAGAAAAAATATAATTTTTCTCATTTGTACATTTCTCATAAATACATTGTGATAATGTATTTATTTTGTTATTTATTTATTTAGTTATTTGTTTAGTTAATTAGTTAGTCAACGTAGTTAGTTATTTGTTTATTTATTTTGTTAGTTAGTTAGACTAGGGGGCTCGGAGTAGAGCCGCTGCTTCTCCACGTGGAGAGGAGCAGCTGAGGTGTCTCGGGCGTCTGTTTCGGACGCCTCCTGGACGCCTCCCTCAGGAGGTGTTCCGGGCACGTCTCACAGGGAGGAGGCCCCGGGGAAGACCCAGGACATGCTGGAGGGACTATGTCTCCCGACTGGCCTGGGAACACCTTGGGGTCCCCCCGGAGGAGCTGGAGGAAGTGTCCGGGGTGAAGGAAGTCTGGGAGTCCCTGCTTAGACTGTTGCCCCCGCAACCTGACCCCGGATAAGCGGAAGAAAATGGATAGATGGATGGAGTTAGACTAGTTAGATAGTTGTTTGTTTATTTATTTGTTTGTTTATTTATTTGTTTATTTATTTATTTGTTTATTTGTTTATTTGTTTATTTATTTATTTGTTTAGTTATGTATTTGTTTAGTTAATTAGTTATTCAATGTAGTTAGTTAGTTATTTGTTTATTTATTTATTTTGTTAGTTATTTGTTTATTTGTTTTGTTATTTATTTAGTCAGTTATTTATTTAGTCAGTTATTTATTTATTTATTTATTTATTATTTTGTTAGTTATTTGTTTGGTTGGTTATTTGTTTATTTATTTAGTCAGTTATTTGTTTGGTTGGTTACTTGTTTATTTGTTTTGTTATTTATTTATTTTGTTAGTTATCTGTTTGGTTGGTTATTTGTTTATTTGTTTGGTTGGTTATTTGTTTATTTGTTTGGTTGGTTATTTGTTTATTTATTTAGTCAGTAATTTGTTTAGTTGGTTAGTTAATTAGTTAATTAGTCAATCGCGTGGTCCTGCGCGCGTGCCCCAGGTGTGTGCGGACATCTCATTGGTCAATCAGTGTCACGTGCTCCTCTGAGCCCGCTCACGGCGCTCGTCCTGATGCTAACGATGCTAACACGTTTAAAACTCTCTAAAACGGACCGAAATTCAGTTTAAAGAAAAGGCAACGACATTCCACGCGTTTCTGCGGATTCCACGGAGCCGAACGGAGCAGGAGGAGACTAAAGTGAGTGTCAATCTTTATTTTTGGCTGTTTTCGCGCTTCTTAAAACGTTTCACAAGATGGCGGTGTTGGCAAACTTGAACAGGTTTATTTGGCGCCCCCCGTTCTCTCGTTTTTCCTTTTATTTATGTATTTATTCTTTCATTTAATAGAGACAGTGCATATTAATGAACATCTACAACATCACAGTGTAAATATGACAGATTATAGCAAAAATGCTCAGTTCCATGTGTCGTCCCTGGGCAGGTGACACCACAGCAAAAACAACAACAACAACAACAAAAATCGAGTGACAACAGCAGCAGTTAAATATTAAAAGTGTCACACGTCTGGTTTTCCTTTAGCCTGTTCCAAGTGTGATTTAAAGTGTCCAGTGTTGGAGTCTCTCTTATTGATGATGGGAGAAAGTTCCAGAACTTAGAGCCTCTGACTGAGAGACACTTTGTCCCAATGTAGAGCGTCTCTGTGGTAGAGGTAAGATCGAGCCTAAAAAATCCAGCCCGACCCGAACCGGCCCGTGGGTATTAAAGCCCGACCCGGCCCGAGCCCGACCAATGAACTTGATTTGCAGGCCCGAGCCCGAAGCAAACCCGAAATTTCATATTTTATTTGTGAGGACTTGGGAGGAGGAGGGGTGATTTATGATAACAAATTAAAGCCTGTCTTTTGTAACGAAATCTAAGTTAAACAAGACTGTATAAACATTTACATCTTTTATATTTCTGTTTCTGCAGAGGGTACATTAACCGACAATTTTCCGAAAAAAACCCGAAAAAAACCCGAAAAATTTAAGGCCGTCCGTCATTTTGACGGGTTGAAAATTGGGCCATAAACCACAGCAGCAGTACGTCCTTAAGAATCTAGCGCGGCACTTTAAGAGAGAGAAGCAGAGAGACAAAGAAGAACAATGACGGGTGGATAATAGACAGAGACAGGAAGGAGTTCTTTGAATTGTCATTGCAAGAGTTTAGTACAGTACGTGTTGTGATGAGGCGACTTCTGTTTTTTTGCGAACCACGGTCTCTCGTGGCCAAAACTATTCACGGCCTATTCACGGAAGATTATTAAGAGGGCGGCGTTCACGTGCGCAGAGCTCTGGCTCTGCGGCTCCTGTTTAGTAGTTAAATAGCAATTACATTACAGCGCCTTCTCTGTTTTATCCAAATTATTTATTTTAAAACAAGTATTCCTTAGTTTAGTATCCACACATCGTTTTAGTATACATTTTTATAAACATATATTTATTTTTAAAAAGTCAGCGAGAGAGAAGCCCGGCCCGACCCGACCCGAAGCAATGATTGACATTTTAGGCCCGACCCGAATTTCGGGTCGGGTCGGCTCGGGCTCGGGCTTAAGATCTTGCCTCTACTCTGTGGACCTCACAGTTCACCCGGGGTCTGTGTGTGTGGACCTCACAGTTCCCCCGGGGTCTGTGTGGACCTCACAGTTCCCCCGGGGTCTGTGTGGCACCTCACAGTTCCCCCGGGGTCTGTGTGGCACCTCACAGTTCCCCCGGGGTCTGTGTGGCACCTCACAGTTCCCCCGGGGTCTGTGTGGACCTCACAGTTCCCCCGGGGTCTGTGTGGACCTCACAGTTCCCCCGGGGTCTGTGTGGCACCTCACAGTTCCCCCGGGGTCTGTGTGGCACCTCACAGTTCCCCCGGGGTCTGTGTGTGTGGACCTCACAGTTCCCCCGGGGTCTGTGTGTGTGGACCTCACAGTTCCCCCGGGGTCCGTGTGTGTGGACCTCACAGTTCCCCCGGGGTCCGTGTGTGTGGACCTCACAGTTCCCCCGGGGTCTGTGTGTGTGGACCTCACAGTTCCCCCGGGGTCTGTGTGTGTGGACCTCACAGTTCCCCCGGGGTCCGTGTGTGTGGACCTCACAGTTCCCCCGGGGTCTGTGTGTGTGGACCTCACAGTTCCCCCGGGGTCCGTGTGTGTGGACCTCACAGTTCCCCCGGGGTCTGTATAAAACATCCAGATTTGAAATGAAGAAAATGATTAAATGAAGCAGGTTGTACTTGTCTAAAATACTGCAGTGAACTGAGGATGGTTTTTGTCCAATATTTTCACAGCTTTTTAAAAAAGTGATTCGTCTGGTGTGAGTGTTGTGCCCATGTGGTTCTGCAGATCTCTATATGAGACAGAGTCATAAAGGTTCTTGTCTGTCTAAAATTCACTAAGTTTTTGTGAGGAGCTTCATGTGTTTCTCTTCCTGTTCTTCTTTCTCTCATCTTTCCATCTCTCTCCCTTCCTCTCTTCCTCTCACTCTCCCTCTCTCCTCTCTCTCCTGCTCTCTTCCTCTCTCTCGCTCTAGTCTCCCTTCTCTCCCTTTTCTCTCTCTCTCTCTCTTCCAATTCTTCCTTCTCTCATCTTTCCCTGTCTCTCCCCTCTTCCTCTCTCCCCTCGTCCTTCTCTCCTCATTTTTCACCCTCTCCCTTCTCCTCTTCTTCCCCCTCTCTCTTTCGCCCACTCCTCTCCTTCTCTCGTTCTCTCTTTCTCTCACCTCTCCCACACTTCCGCTGGACACAAACACGTCTGAGCCACAAACAAACTAGAGGATATTCCCTTCAGAACCACACATTATGTAGTAGTAATAGCAGTAGCAGTAGTAGTAGCAGTAGTAGTACCAGTACTAGTAGTAATATTCTGAACCTGATTGCACCAAAAGGTCAAAGGAAAAAAAAAAAACTTGTGTCACAAATGTCACAAGGGAGGGCATCTGACACACAGGGATATAATGTTGAAACCCAATATATTTTAATTTAGGATTTCAGATTTTACAAACAATCAGGTTTACAGTTTCACGACTAAATAAATAAGTAATTCAAAGTGCTTTACAGAATTAAAGTACATTAAAATCACAATTCTCATTTTGACATCAGTTTTACACCAGATAAGTGACTTAGTTTGTTTTTGTCCTGGTTTGGCACTGATTTAGACCTGGTTTAGTCCTGGTTTATTTCTGAACTTGGACCTTGTTTAGCCCTATTTTTAGTCCTGGTTTAGTCCTGGTCTAGACCTGGCTTTGTCCTGGTTGTGTTCTTGGTTTAGGGAGTCCTGAATTTAGTCCAGGTTTAGTCCTGCTTGTGTGCTTTTCAAGTACTGGTTTAGACCTGGTCTATTCCTGGTCTAGTGCTGGTCTAGTCCTGGTTTAGTCCTTGTTTAATCCTGATTTAGTCGTGGTTTAATCCTGGTTTAGTCGTGGTTTAATCCTGGTTTAGTCGTGGTTTAATCCTGGTTTAGTCATGGTCTGGTCCTGGTTTAGTCCTGGTTTAGTCCTTGTTTAATCCTGATTTAGTCGTGGTTTAATCCTTGTTTTAATCGTGGTTTAATCCTGGTTTAGTCATGGTCTGGTCCTGGTTTAGTCGTGGTTTAGTCCTAACCTGGGAAATTCCAGGCTGCTTTCGTTCATTCCGATCTGAAAGACAGCCTGGCAACTAGGCTAAGCGAGCTCTCCTGATTCTGGGAGCCAATCAGAGAGCGGGGAGGGGTGGAAAGACGGTGACGCGTACTACAGGACAAACGGAAACTTGTAGTTTGAACTGACAACTGACATGATTGGCTATGGGCTACGTATACACCAAATGATAGACATTCGTAACACCCAGGAAACGGCCGTTGGCGATCTAAACCACACCTCCGCTACGAGATATTCAGTAGGTGCTCCCAGACCATATAAGTTTAGACAAGTTTAGACCTGGTCTGGTCCTGGTTTAGTCCTGGTTTAATCCTGGTTTAGTCCTGGTCTGGTCCTGTTTTTGTTTTTTTTGTTTTTTTTTTGTTTTTTTTGTGTGAAGTTAATAATTTTACTTCCTGGTTGGACAGCACTTATTTCCTCAGCTGTTACCTAGCAACCATAATATAAACAAAAGGCCAAAACATGTAATTTCCCCCTGGATCAATAAAGTGTCTCTCTTTAAATGACACCGTTCTGTCCTTGTGCCTAAATCGTCTTTAAATTGTCTCTGCGTTTTTGACGGGGTTTTCTGTTGATGACACAGACAGGAGAGATTCTGTTTCTTCTCAACTTTTTCTCACAAACTGCCACTTAACTGCCGTGAAACTCTGATCAATTCTCAGAAGTTTTCCACCAAACCAGCTCAAAACGAGGAAACGGTGTGAAAAAGCTCTCGTCTGGAATTTTCTGTATAATTCTGTTTTAATCTGAATCTCTGAGTCTGTCCTTGTTTAAACGCTCGAGCAAAGGGAAGTCTACGGGCCAAACGTGAGCAATAACAGACCAGAAGGGTTTTAAAGGTGCACTGTGGAACCTTTGTGGTAAAGAGTAAACCACCTGCTTGTTTCCATGGAGATGTCCTGGGGGGTATTCCACGAACGTCGCTAAACTTAGCCGCGACTAAGTGCTAAGTTCTCGCCTGGCTGAGACACAACTTAGACAAAAGCTTGAACCCGTTCCACTAACGCGTTTCAGCTGCGCCTAGTCAGAGCTAAGCCCAGTCAGGCCTAATCAGGCCGGGCCTAGACGCGTGCACGGGGAAGGTAAGAAGCCCTGAACAAGCGACTGTCGAAAACGCGATCATGTCGAAGATTCGGGCCGATTATTTCAGCGCATCAGAACAGAAGTTGCTTTTGGAACTCTACAACGCACTTGCGATAACCAAGGCAAGAGACATGGCGTGGCAGAAGATCGCCGAGCGCTTAAATACGTAAGTTAAGTCCTATAACAGTGCTGGACATTGAGTTTTTTTAAGTCTGTTTTTCACCATTTATGTCAACGCTGATTTGTGGCGCAGGGGTAAAGTCGCCGTCTGGGGTGCGGGAGTTTGTGAGTTCGATTCTCACGGTGGGTAGTTCATGGCATAATTATTATATATTTGTATAGCAGTCTTGTCAGTTGTAATTTATTTTTACTGTGTAAAAGTATTTGCGCCAACTAATACGTTAAATTGTGTTATCTTGTCTTTGAGCAGGAATAATGTGTAGAGGACTGTTTTGCAGGTAAAGACAAAGCATAAAAACATTTTGCAGAGTGGTAAGTAAGCTAATATTAATATTATTATTCAGTGAAATTAGTAATACTGTTGAAATGGTACCTTAATTTAATTTAAAATGAACAGTAGCTACCAAGCCACAGGAGGTGGGAGCCCCCCTCAAAACCTTTCACCTGCAGAGGAGCTGGCACTGGCCCTAAACCGGGGTCGCCCACTGGTGGAGGTAACTGAAGGAGGGACCCCATCAAAGATCCTTCCTGTGAGTTCTCCTGAAGAGTATATTCAAGGTATTCTCTAGACTAATGCTTGCCTCAGCTGTGATCCAAGCATTTGTATTTTAATAGTATGTTTGTGTTCTAGTTACTGAAGATGGCGTACACTTGGACCCTCCTCAGCAGTCCTCCAGCAGTGTCTTGCCTGACCCTCAGCAGTCCTCCAGCAGTGGCCTCACACCAGAATGTCATACCTAATGTATTTTATTGTTTTATGCCTATTGATGGAAATTGATAAATAGGATTTCATTAAAGAGGCTTGCACAGCATCTCTGAAGCAAATTTGTTGAATCATTGAAATGTTGCATCATGGAGTGTGCCTGTTATTTGGCTACATTTTGTTTTAAAAGTAAAGGTTTACCTGTAACTGTATTCTTTGATAGAGATGTCACATAAAATATAAAGTGTCAATGTCGTCATGTGAGAGTGATGTTAGGCCCAACTGATATAAGTTATGTGATGATAACAATAATTGTAGGTTAAATTTATTTCCATTTCTGTAATATGTTGCAAATATAAATGCTTGAAAATTTGACTTGGGCATCAATAGGTCAATAGCGGGAATCGAACCCCGGTCGCCGGTTTGAGAGTCAAAGCACATAACCACTCGACCAAAGCCTTTGTATAAGCTATTGGCGGAATTCTTCTATATGTTAATGTCGTAAAGACAGCGGTTGAAAAGCATATGTTTAGATTACCGGAGAATTGTCAAGAACCAAGAACGTAAGGTAATTTCTTTTTTTTTGCTGATATTGTTTTCGGACTACACAGATACTCATGCGGGAGGTGTGCGGAACGGTGTGTTTGACACTTTGTTTACGTCAGGTACGTATTCTCTGCGACACGGCCTAAGTAAGACAGAACTTTAGCCTTGCCGCGACCAGACTATCTGCTAAGACCATGTTGCCCCAGTAACTCAGTAACTAAGTTTAGCGAGCGTCGTGGAACCGAACTCTCACTTAAACTAGCGCCAACTGACGAATAAAGCCGGGCTTTGCGCTTAGTAGCTTTCGTGGAATACCCCCCTGGTCTGTGTAGCTTTGTATTGTGATTTTAATGTATTTTTTAATTAAGCATGTTGAATTACTTACTTAGTCCTTGTTTTATTCTGGTTTTATTCTGGTTTTATTCTGGTTTTGTTCTGGTTTTGTTCTGGTTTAGTCCTGGTTTAGTCCTGGTTTTGTTCTGGTTTAGTTCAGGTTTTGTCCTGGTTTTGTCCTGGTTTAGTCCTGGTTTAGTCGTGGTTTTGTTCTGGTTTTGTCCTGGTTTAGTCCTGGTTTAGTCCTGGTTTTGTCCTGGTTTAGTCCTGGTTTAGTCCTGGTTTTGTTCTGGTTTAGTCCTGGTTTAGTGCTGGTTTAGTCCTGGTCTTGTTCTGGTTTAGTTCAGGTTTTGTCCTGGTTTAGTCCTGGTCTTGTCCTGGTTTAGTCCTGGTCTTGTTCTGGTTTAGTCCTGGTCTTGTTCTAGTTTAGTCCTGTCTTGTTCTGGTTTTGCCCTGGTTTAGTCCTGGTTTATTCCTGGTCTTGTTCTGGTTTAGTCCTGGTCTTGTTCTGGTTTAGTCCTGGTCTTGTTCTGGTTTAGTCCTGGTTTAGTCCTGGTCTTGTTCTGGTTTAGTCCTGGTCTTGTTCTGGTTTAGTCCTGGTCTTGTTCTGGTTTAGTCCTGGTCTTGTTCTGGTTTTGCCCTGGTTTAGTCCTGGTTTATTCCTGGTCTTGTTCTGGTTTAGTCCTTGTTATGTTCTGGTTTAGTCCTGGTCTTGTTCTGGTTTAGTCCTGGTCTTGTTCTGGTTTAGTCCTGGTTTTGTTCTGGTTTAGTCCTGGTTTAGTCCTGGTCTTGTTCTGGTTTAGTCCTGGTCTTGTTCTTGTTTAGTCCTTGTTATGTTCTGGTTTAGTCCTGGTCAGCCAGAGGAATGGGACGCAGCCTTAGGAGGACGGGAGGGCATCTGATTGAGTGTGTGAGTGGTTTCTTGATAAGTGCGTTGAGCCTGGTGGAAAAGCTCTGTATAAAATGTGACCATGTCCCATAAAACACGTCGCCGTGGAGATGTACGCTTAAGGCCAACATTTCAATAACCCCCCTCAATTTATCAAAAAGTAATCAATATTAAGCACCAATCGATCTGCATTCACGCAACACAAGTGTTTTAGTGGCAGGGCATCTGGAGTAACACCATTTCCTCCACTAACAAGAGCAGGAATTTGGAGGAAGAAATTTGACTATTTTTTTGTGTTAAAATGCTGATTATTAAAGCATTTTTTTAGACAAAATCAAATTGAAATTGGGAATGGGAAGAATAGGAAAAAGTACTCACCTTTTCATTTGAGTTTATCACTGATTTATTCCAGGTTTAGCCCTGGTTTAGCCCTGGTTTAGTCCTGATTCAGTCCTGGTTTAGTCCTTGTTCAGTCATGGTTTAGACCTGGTTTAGTCCTGGTTTACTCGTGATTTAGTCCTGGTTAAGTCCTGGTTTAGTCCTTGTTCAGTCCTGGTTTAATCCTGGTTTAGTCCTGATTTAGTCCTTGTTCAGTCCTGGTTTAGTCCTGATTCAGTCCTGATTTAGTCCTGGTTCAGTACTGGTTCAGTACTGGTTTACTCGTGGTTTAGTCCTGGTTTGGTCATGGTTCAGTCATGGATTAGTCCTGGTTTTGTTCTGGTTTAGTCCTTTTTCAGTCCTGGTTTAGTCCTGGTTTAGTCCTGGTTTACTTGTGATTTAGTCCTGGTTTAATCCTGGTTTAATCCTGGTTTAGTCCTGGTTTACTTGTGATTTAGTCCTGGTTTAGTCCTAGTTTAATCCTGGTTTAGTCCTGGTTTAGACCTGGTTCAGTCCTGGTTAAATCCTGGTTTAGTCCTGGTTTACTCGTGATTTAGTCCTGGTTCGTGATTTAGTCCCGGTTTAGTCCTAGTTTAATCCTGGTTTAGTCCTGGTTTAGACCTGGTTCAGTCCTGGTTTAATCCTGGTTTAGACCTGGTTCAGTCCTGGTTCAGTCCTGGTTCAGTCCTGGTTTAATCCGGGTTTAATCCGGGTTTAATCCTGGTTTAGACCTGGTTTAGACCTGGTTCAGTCCTGGCTTAATCCTGGTTTAATCCTGGTTTAATCCTAGTTTAGACCTGGTTCAGTCCTGGTTCAGTCCTGGTTTAATCCTGGTTTAATCCTGGTTTAATCCTGGTTTAATCCTGGTTTAGTCCTGGTTCAGTCCTGGTTTAATCCTGGTTTAATCCTGGTTTAATCCTGGTTTAATCCTGGTGTTTTAATTGTGGTTCCATCCTGTTTTTTCTAGAAATTAAGAAATTCTGAATTGATCAAAATGAGGAAAAAGTCAATAGGAGCCGTCAGTGCCCATGGACACAGGCTATGATACGTTCATATAAATACACTCTCTCCTTCTGTGGTTTCAGCTGCGCCCCTCCTCCTCTTCCTCTGCAGCAGACTCTTCAGCCTCCTCAGCCTCTCCGTCTCCTCCTCTTCCTCTGCAGCAGACTCTTCAGCCTCCTCAGCCTCTCCGTCTCCTCCTCTTCCTCTGCAGCAGACTCTTCAGCCTCCTCAGCCTCTCCGTCTCCTCCTCTTCTCAGAGTCCAGGCCTGAGGTAAGACATGTCCACACATTGAGACACTCCCGCTGTCTCAACCACAGCCTGGAAATGGACATGGCTAACTCACTAGCGCCACGTTCCAAACAGGAAGTGAGCACGGGCACACTTCCAGCTCCATCAACTCTGGATCCAATTCACTTTGTATTGAAAAACTGTCCCCCTCTCTCTGTAACTGCTGCTGTACACCTCATTTTGGTCTTAAAACGTCCGTATTAACCCGCTCGTACCTGGAGTTACGTTTTGTTTTGTCCTGGTTTGGTCCTGATTTAGACCTGGTTTATTTCTGAACTTGGACCTTGTATAATCCTGCTTTTTAACCCTGTTTTAAGTCCTGAATTTAGTCCAGGTTTAGTCCTGCTTGTGTCCTGGTCTAGTTCTGGTTTAGACCTGGTCTAGTCCTGGTCTTGTCCTGGTTTGGTCTGGATATAGACCTAGTTTAGTCCTGGTTTATTTCTGAACTTGGACCTTGTTTAGTCCTGGTATTGTCCTGGTCTGGGCCTGGTTTAGTCCTGGTTTAGTCCTGGTCTAGTCCTGATTTAGACCTGGTCCAATCCTGGTTTAGTCCTGGTCTGGTCCTGGTCTAGTCCTGGTCTAGTCCTGGTCTGAGCCTGGTTTAGTCCTGGTCTAGTCCTTGCCTAGTCCTTGCCTAGTCCTTGTCTAGTCCTTGTCTAGTCCTGGTTTACTTGTGGTTTAGTCCTGGTTTAGTCATGGTTTATTCATGGTTTTGTCCTGGTTTTGTCCTGGTTTAGTCATGGTTTAGTCCTGGTTTAGTCCTGGTTTAGTCCTGGTGTGGTCCAAATGTTATGGTTTAGTCCTGGTTTAGTCCTGGTTTACTTGTGGTTTAGTCCTGGTTTACTTGTGGTTTAGTCCTGGTTTAGTTCTGGTTTACTTGTGGTTTAGTCCTGGTTTAGTCCTGGTTTACTTGTGGATTAGTCCTGGTTTACTTGTGGTTTAGTCCTGGTTTACTTGTGGTTTAGTCCTGGTTTAGTCCTGGTGTGGTCCAAATGTTATTGTTTAAAGTCCTTTCAGCTGGAACACTCCCGTCTTTGGGGTTGAATAATGGCTCCACTTTCTGAAGCGATTGTGAAAAAATCATTTGACTTTAGTTTATTTCTCCTGACAGAGACGAGGCTGAACTTTCTGTGTCAGTTTTTGCTTCATGTGGATAGTTCCAGGGATTACGGCGATACAAACCATAAACCAGCTCAAGAAAACTCACAGAAATCTCCACACCACAGATTTATGACCCGTCTCCAGCTCCGTTTAAACTGCAGGAACGGAACCATCAACCAAATGATGTCAAAAACTCGGCCAGACAACACGCGAGCAGTGAATTGTAACTTCTGTGTATTTTTTTCATTTAAAACCACAGTATAGACGTGTGCGCGTTTGACGTGGTTCAGACTGACAGAAAACGGATCTGAAATGAGATGATCTTTATGTTAAATCTGAGTCCTGAGGCTGACGGAGCAGAACTTTTCACTTAAATCCGCCTTTCCCTGTAACAGTGGGACGAACAGACAAACTGAAGGGCTTTCACAATCACTGGCGGTTTAATCAGAATGTGTTACAGTGTGGGCTTAAATTATACATTTATTTGTGGTTTGTGGCCATACCTGCCTGTCAAAGCCTGATCCCGTCAGATCTCAGAAGCTAAGCAAGCCAGGGCCTGGTTAGTACTTGGATGGGAGACCGCTGGGAATTCCAGGTGCCACAGTGGGGCGCCAGTTGCAAAAAAAACTGTTGTTGTGTCCTTGGGCAAGACACTTCACCCACATTGCCTAGTATGAAAGTGGAGTGTGCGTGAGTGTTGGAGGTGGTCGGAGGGGCCGATGGCGCAGATTGGCAGCCTCTCTTCCGTCAGTCTGCCCCAGGGCAGCTGTGGCTACAGAAAGTAGCTTACCACCACCAAGTGTGGAGTGAATGAACAACGAACTGTAAAGAGCTTTGGGTGTCATGAAAGGCGCTGTATAAATGCAATGAATTAATTTATATACTTATCATTACACTAAATGTTTATGTCCTGCTTTAGATCTGGTTTAGACCTTGTTTAGTTGTGGTTTAATCCTGGTTTATAGCCCTAGTTTATTTCTGAACTTGGACCTTGTTTAGTCCTGGTTTAGTCCTGGTTTAGTCCTGGTTTTGTCCGGGTTTGGTCCTGATTTATAACTTGTTTATTTCTGAACTTGGACCTTGTTTAGTCCTGGTTTAGTCCTGGTTTTGTCCTGGTTTGGTCCTGCTTTAGACCTAGTTTAGTCCTGGTTTATTTCTGAACTTGGACCTTGTTTAGTCCTGATTTAGTCCTGGTTTGGTCCTGCTTTAGGCCTGGTTTAGTCCTGGTATTGTCCTGGTTTAGTCCTGGTTTGGTCCTGCTTTAGACCTGGTTTAGTCCTGGTTTATTTATGAACTTGGACCTTGCTTAGTCCTGGTTTACGTCTTGGTCCTGGTTTAGTCCTGAACTCAGACCCGCTTTAGCCCTGATTTAGTCCTGCTTTGTGGCGGCACGGTGGCTGAGTGGCTAGCACTCGTGCCTCACAGCAAGAAGGTTCCGGGTTCGATCCCCGGGTCGCCCAGGCCTTTGTGTGTGTGTGTTCTGTGTTTGCATGCATGGTCTGGGTTCGATCCCCGGGTCGCCCGAGGCTTTGTGTGTGGAGTTTGCATGTTCTGCCCGTGTCTGGGTGGGTTTCATCCGGTTTCCCCCACCAACCCAAAACGTGCACCATAGGTCCTCCAGCTGAGGTCCTGACCAAACTGAAGCAAGAAGATCATGGAGATGGTCCCCGGGCGCAGTAATGTGCTGCCCACTGCTCCTAATAACAGGATGGGTTAAATGCAGAGAATTTCTCCTGTGTGAGATCAATAAAGTCACTTCTTTTTAGTCCTGATTTTGTCCTCGTTTGATCCTGATTTAAACCTGGTTTATTCCTGGTTTATTTCTGAACTCAGACCTTGTTTAGTCCTGGTTTAGTCCTGGTTTGGTCCTGCTTTAGACCTGGTTTAGTCATGATTTATTTCTGAACTTGGACCTTGTTTAGTGCCGGTTTTGTCCTAGTTTGGTCCTGATTTATAACTGGTTTATTTCTGAACTTGGACCTTGTTTAGTCCTGGTTTAGTCCTGATTTTGCCCTGATTTAGTCCTGGTTTGGGCCTGCTTTAGACCTGGTTTAGTCCTGGTTTATTTCTGAAGCTGGACCTTGTTTAGTCCTGGTTTACGTCTTGGTCCTGGTTTAGTCCTGAACTTTGATCTGCTTTAGCCCTGATTTAGTCCTGCTTTTTAGTCCTGGTTTATTTCTGAACTTGAACCTTGTTTAGTCCTGGTTTTGTCCTGGTTTGGTCCTGATTTAGACCTGATTTATTTCTGAACTTGGACCTGGTTTAGTACTGGTTTGGTCCTGCTTTAGACCTGGTTTGGTCCTGGATTATTTCTGAACTTGGTCCTGGTTTAGTCCTGAACTTAGATCCGCTTTGATTTAGTCCTGCTTTTGTCCTTGTTTGGTCCTGGTTTAGCCCTGGTTTAGTCCATGAGTTTCAGTTTCCTGTTATTTGTCACATTTTCATGACTCTTTCCTCACTCCAAAGCTCTAATATTTAGTTTTAAATGGCTAATCGCTATGGCAACGTGGCTAATTTTTGATCCCTGTGAAAAGTTGTGTAAAGTGGTGCGACCTTTAGTTTGACGGAATCTGGTCAGTGAGGGTAAAAACTCATTAGCTCACGGCGCGCTCCTGTTTTTCCACTGTCTTCCGTGACCGTTGACCCTGCAGCACAAAGTAAAGGTTAGGCTTAAAAGTCAGGGCGACGTACAATCCACGACTTTCACAGAGGACAACTTAGAATCGTTTCCATAGCGATTAGCGATCTATAACTAAATGTTTGATCTATTTAATGGGAAGAAGTACTCACCTTTTCACTTGAGTTTGGTCCTGATTCAGTCCAGGTTTAGTCCTGGTTTACTCATGGTTTCGTCCTGGTTTAGTCCTGGTTCAGTCCTGGTTTAGTCCTAGTTTACTCCTGGTTTAGTCCTGGTTTACTCGTGATTTCGTCCTGGTTTAGTCCTGGTTCAGTCCTGGTTTAGTCCTAGTTTACTCCTGGTTTAGTCCTGGTTTACTCGTGATTTCGTCCTGGTTTAGTCCTGGTTTAGTTCTGGTTTAGACCTGGTTCAGTCATGGTTTAATCCTGGTTTAGTCCTAGTTTAGTCCTGGTTTAGTACTGTGTTACTTGTGGTTCAGTCCTGGTTTAGTCCTGGTTTACTTGTGGTTTACTTGTGGTTTACTTGTGGTTTAGTCATGATTTAGTCCTGGTTTAGACCTGGTTCAGTCCTGGTTTAATCCTGGTTTAGTCCTGGTTTACTCCTGGTTCAGTCCTGGTTCAGTCCTGGTTTAGACCTGGTCTACTCCTGGTTTAGTCCTGGTTTTCTTTTTGCTGTGTCACATGTTTGTGCAGACGAGTCCACAGACGTTCAGATCCTGTTTAAATAAAGACGACTTCATCATACTGACTCTAAACATGACCACGCCTGTGAAAACATGTTCTGGCTCTGCTGGTTAATGAGCAACCTAGTGTTGCCACTACACGTGACTCTCCGATAATCAGGAAGGGTGTGTGAGCATGCTAGTTGTTTTTAACTTTATACTGTGATGGCCAAACTCCGCTCTGGTCTCTGAAAGTTGTGAAAATCTCTTATAAACTCATCTTGGTGAATAATTAGGCTGCTCTGAATGTAGAAGGTAAGTGAAGAAGAACTTTGGACCACTGCAAACTTTTTTATAATGAACTACTTCTGTTTTTCAAGTTTTTAACACCGTAAAAATCCGGAACAGAGACATTTAAAACGTAAAAGAGCTGCATGAAAAAGTCGCCTAATTGGCATGGGTACCATATCTCGCATTAGCGGGGCCCGTGAGCTAAAAGCTAATGTTAATAACGCCATTTAAACTGCACGCCTCTCTCTGTTTTAACCTGCCGAACTCTTGCCTTTCTCTTTAAATTGATTAAGTGTGCGAGGTGGTATTTAAAGGGCAGTGTAGCAACAGTAACCCGGGGAAACCGTGACCTGTCACCCTGGGAAACCATTGCTGTGGTCTTGAATTAAATTAATTAAAGGTGCACTAAGTAACTATGAAGATGTTATTGCCATTACACAGATATTTATTTTAGCAACAAAAACACCTGAAACTGAATAGATTACATTGAAATAAGTATAATGCCATACTGTGGAACATTCAGAGCAAAGCAGTGACATGTCTTGCGCCTTCTTCTGTTAAAAACGGGATAAAATGAAGGGATTATCAGTCCTTTATTGATGATCTATTGTGTTTTTCTTGTCTGGAATGTTCCACTGTATGGCATTAAACTAGGGATGCACGATATATCGGCATTAACATCGGTATCGGCCGATACCGCAATATTTTAACATATCAGTATCGGCCCGATGTGTAAAACTGAGTCGATATTAACGAGCGATATTTGTCAGTACTATAAATACCAGATTAAGAGTGACATGGTGTGTCATGTGTTTGTGTTAAAAGATCAATATTTCATAAGATCAATAAGTTAGTTAAAGGTTATAAATGAGTTCATTTCATATTTGTAAATAGTTAAAAAGAGTTAAAGGTAAAATCAGAGTGAGAAATCTTCACCTTTAAGGATGGTTCTGTTGTGAGTAAAGAGTGAGCGTTCCTGTGTTAAAGTCCGCTCTGTTTTATATGAATGAAGCCTGAAGACGCTCGTGTTCACGCTCAATATGTTTTATACGTTTGAACCTCGGCGAACTTTCCCTTTGAGTATTTTATGTTAACACTTTGATTAAGGTGATGTAAATATTGCATTTGAACAAGTAAGACCTGAACTTGTGGTTTCACGGAGCTAACTGTTTAAGCTAGCTACTCGTATTTTGTTCATCACATGTACAGTAATCCCTCGTTTATCGAGGGGGTTCGGTTCCAGAAATAACGCGTAATGAGTGAAATCCGCGAAATAGGACAACTTTATATTTTACAATTATTATACATGTTTTAAGGCTGTAAATGCCTGAAAACACACTGGAATTAACGTTTTCTCACAATTCTCAAACTTTCGTAGATTTTCAACAAAATGTATTAATAGTGAAGCGTGGGGGCTCCGCCGGGAGCCCCGCCAGACACACGAGGGGAGCGGAGACATGAGTCACTGTATCCGCAGGAAGCACCGCGCTCATCCAACGGCACTGCCATGTCCCTGGACGCGACGCACGCACCAACCCCTTGGTGAAGTGCGCGTGGTCAAATCTGTGACAGAGCAGCACGACCGGCGCAAGGCCGGGGCTGCGAGCACGAGATCGAACCGCGGCGCCCGGACCATGCCTCCCCCTCAGGACCACGTCCTCGCAGCCCGAGCCACAAACCGAACAGGCACAAACGAACGCAAGAGCCGCACGAAACCAGCAAAGAGCTGCACGGGGTGATTTAATCCTGGTTTAGACCTGGTCCAGTCCTGGTTTCGTTCAGGTCTAGACCTGGTCCAGTCCTGGTTTAGTCCAGGACCAGTCCAGGTTTAGACCTGGTTTAAACCTGGTCTAGACCTGGTTTAGTTCTAGTCTAGACCTGGTTTAGTCCACATTTAGTCCTGGTCTAGTCCCGGTCCTCCCTGCATCCCACATCTATCAATTGGCAAAGGTCTACAGTCTCTTAGCCAATCAGGACGCAGAACACAATGTTACACTATAAAAAAAAATGTTGCACTATAAAAAAAAAAAAATCTGCGAGGCCGCGAACAGTGAACCGCGATAGAGCGAGGGATCACTGTACTACGAAATTAGTAATGTGCCTTCTTGTTCTATGTTTCAGTTACTACATAAATATATAAGAGACCTCCATAAAACAAGAAAAGTACGCCTTGTGTACGGAGTTTTTCTTTATTAGTTCGCTGGCTGTCGAGCCTCACATAGTCACGTGTCGTGAGGACAGCACATGGGGATTTATCATCCTTGTGTTTCTGGGGCCAAGCAGCGAAGCTGCGAGGCATTCTTATTCTTATTCTTATTTTATTTTATATTCTTTCTTCAATGGGAGTCTATGGCAACCCCTAGAACCGTCTGGTAAAAAGTAGTGAAATTTTGCATGCACATTCCAGCCAGTCTCCTCATTACCCACAGCAATTTATAGGCCCCCACCCCCAACCCTCTAGCGCCACCAGCAGCTCAAAGTTGCCCTCTAGGGCACGATAAGAGATATAAAAAAAAAATCCAGGCATATTTCTGATGAGGCTCAGTCCAAAGATGCTATGTACCAAATTTGAGCAAAATTAGTCCAAAATTGAGGGAGGAGAAGCATTTTGAGTGTTTTTCATAAAATTAAAAATGGCGGAAAATGACGTCATAGGGTGAGGTCATATTGTGTGTTGGATTCGGCTTGGCCCAAGGAGTCCAGGGATGCCAAGTTTTTGAAAATTGGACATACGGTTCAAGTTACATGCAGAAATGTACCTGAAAATTCCTTCCGTACGCCCGATTCGCAAAAACTTGGAATCCCTAGAATCCTTGGGCCAAGACGAATCCAACGCATCCTATGACGTCATGTCCGCTGGAATAGAATGTCCGCCATCTTGGATTTTATGAAAAACACTCAAAATGCTTCTCCTCCCTCATTTCTGCTTGTAACTTTTGAACTGTAAGTCCAATTTTCAAAAACCTGGTATCCCTGGGATCCTTGGGCGAAGACTGATCCAGCGCACATCATCAAATCGACGTCTGTTGATGTGCGTTTCAGCTCTCTCAGTGAAACTTGGTGCGCAATGTACCATCCATACAGAATTAGCCATACCAAATTTGGTGCACATTGGCCACTAGGGGGCGCTACAACATGCAAAAATGTGTTTTAGGCGAAGACTGATCCAACGCACGTCATCAAATTAGGCTGGGTCACTGCTTGGCCCCACATTGCTGCTTGCAGCTATATTTTTTTATCAAGACTTTCTCACAGGGGTTTTGTGAATAAAATAAGTTCAGCTTTATGGAGTCAAAACATGTTTTTAAAATAAAAGAAGACATTCAAAAATTCATTTTGTATGATTTTCAATCTGTATAAAATGTTATCTCAGAAAAAAAATATATCGGTTATCGGCCTTAACAGTAACATTAATATCGGATATTGGTATCGGCTAAAATTTTCACATCGGTGCATCCCTACATTAAACCTTTCTATCGTCATGGAGACCAAACCAGAACAAGTTAGAGGTCAGATCTGTGGAGAGGCGACCCCGCTCACAGTCAGAATAGTTTTGAGCTCTAAAACCACCTGTAATTGAATAAATGTAAAGTAGAGCTGTTTAATGTCATACTGTGGAATATTCCAGACAGAGAAATGATGTATCCATAGAAACAAGCAGGTGACGGACCCCCCAACCAAAAAGTCACACAGTGCACCTCTCATCAGTCTTAATTCTAGCGTTCTGAAATCCCAAGAGTGCAGCAGAGACTCGGCTTCTTTTTATAACTTTTTACAAAAAGCCAATTCTGTAAACTCACGGAGTCGTAGTTTTAAAAGTGAGTTTTCTCTTCTCCCCTCGGGCCTTTTCTGTGTTGTCCCTCTCTAAAAACAAACGGGTATTTAAAATCTTTCATTCCTCCTCCCGTTCTACGTAATGTCTTTTATTGGACTCTTCTCAGACCTCAGAGCTCCTCTTTGTTCAGAATCTGTCCATGTGCTAAATGTTTGTTTGTCACTGTGCGTTTTTATTTTTGCTGCTCGAACTATTTCCCCCCAGTGGGATTAATAAAGTTGTCTGAATCTGGACAAACTATTGATCCACAAGGGAAATTATCTGGACACAGTAGCTGACACATCACAATATCTTATAATAACAAAGAGTAAAAAATATAAATAAATTCTAAATAAGTAGCAAAAAAGAGAGCAAGAGACAGGTGTCAAATAAGGCAAAATTAATAATAATAAAAATCTGAATCCACCATATACCAGTATTATGTAAGGATGTAACGATATCGAAATATTATCACAATATTAATTTCACGGTAGCATTTATTGCAGTATTTTGGAGAAGTTATAAGAACACTTTTTGCATTTAAAATATCTCAAGAGTTTGGTGTGACTCATTACTGTCATAATCCCAAGAATTAAAGTTTAAAAAAAAAAACACATTTCCTCATGTTGTCTGCACTGAAATGAATCATGGGACATGTAGTTCCCTTTGTTTATTAACTGCTGCTACTATAAAACAATTCATTTAAGCAAAGGAACTTGTAATTCGATTTAATGTGATGGATTTTAATATTATTTTGAGTTTTTTGGCTCTGCGATATTACGATATTTCGGTTATTGTTACGTCAGCTCCTCCAAATTCGAAGCCATGGTTCTCGACCGGAAAAAGGTGGTGCCCTCTCCAGGTGGGTGGAGAGTCCCTGCCTCAGGTGGAGGAGTTCAAGTATGTCGGGGTCTTGTTCTCGAGTGAGGGGAGGATGGAGCGTGAGATTGACAGTAGGGCTGGGCGATATGGAGAAATAAACTTATCTCGATATGTTTTTGCTATATCTCGATATACGATATATATCTCGATATCTATGCAGGGGGGAAAAAAACAAACAAACGTGCCAAATTCAGCAAGGTTTTTTTTTTAATTGAAGTGCAAACAGGCAGCCAAGTGCCTAAAGGTAGACAGGTACTAGTAACAAAGTGCTTGTGCACCATTTTTAACATTACCAAACCAAGAAGTAGTATATTGCCATATTTTAATTGTAAACATAAAACCTGAGGGTAGACAGTTCTTATGAAGTGCTTCTTTAACATTTAAGATAAAAGACAAAAAAAATCCCTCATTTCGTTGCCAAGTGAAAAAGCACATATTAAATTAATTGTTTTTAAATATGGATTAATAGAGCCTCAATCCATGAATTCTCGTGTGTTTTGTGACTGTAGTACGTTTTATATTTGTGTGTGTATTTGCTTTAACTTAGCACATTATTCTGCATCATTTTTTTTCTAGAAATACTATATTAATTTATTGCAACCATTAAAACACAAGTGTGCTTTAGAATCAACGCCACATACCCGACCCACCCAAATATTTCACTCACTGGCAACACCCACCGCACTGACAAGAAAGTGGCGACTAGGGAGATTGTATCTAGGGTCAAGCGTTTTTAGCATTCGTATGAAGCCCGGTCGCTCAACAACCGCTATGGGCGTCATGTCTTTTGCGATATGAAAGGCAATGGACTCCGTAATGCTGACCCACCTTGCACTTGTTTTTCCATATGGTAGACACCGGGGTAAAGGTGTTTGGAGCGTTGTTTGTTGTGTCTTAGAAGTGGTGGTGGTGGTGGGTTTGCCCTCGATGATTTTGATGGCACCAGTTTCTTGCATTCTCTGCAAAATGCCTCTTTCTGCTCCTCATCGGACGTTTAAAATCCGAAATACCGCCATATAATAGAGCCGTTAGTTCTTTTCTTTGGTATGAATTCTCTCGTGCTTCTGTGGGCGCCGCCATGTTGAAAATTAGTTGTCAACAAACACACGCGGTGTGCGCACGGGGAGGAGAGGGGAGGGGAGGGGGAAACACGAGACGCAGTGAAACACAAACGCAAGAAGGAGGCGGGGCGGACAGCTCCACAAACAGATGAGGAAAACAGTGGCGAGTGGCGAAATCTTATTCATCTCGAGTTTTTCGATATGCCAAAATCTTTCTCGATTTCATAAAACATCTCGAGATATCGCAAATCTCGATTAATCGCCCAGCCCTAATTGACAGGCAGATCGGTGCGGCGTCGGCAGTGATGCGGTCGCTGTACCGGACCGTTGTGGTGAAGAGGGAGCTGAGCCGAAAGGCAAAGCTCTCGATTTACCGTCGATCTACGTTCCTCCCCTCACCTATGGTCATGAGCTCTGGGTAATGACCGAAAGGACGAGTAGTCCCATCCCTAAGAGCGTTGTTCCCGGGGGAGCGCCCGTTTCCTTATCTGTTGCGCTCCGCGCGGCGAACCCTCATTATCCACCAAATACAAATTCTCATAACCTCTCCAGTGTGCTCTGTCGCATCTAGGGGTGCATCTAGAAGCGCATCTAGAAGCGCCAGTTTTGCCATCCTGACCGCGCTAAAAACGATCATTTGCTTACCTGTGCGCTGCCGCGTTCTCCTCTTCCCGTGCTGCGTTCCGGCAAAACCGAACACTTCCGCACCGGGAGTTTAAAACCGCTAGTTTCGTGGGTTCTGGTGGTCATGTGAGCCAGGAGTAATTGGCCTGGGCAATTAGTCATGTATTCTGTCTATTTAGAGTGTTGTATATGATTCACTGATGTGGCATGAAAGCTATGGTCTGTGCTCACCTGTTGGCACCAAAAATGTTGACCATTTAATAGTGGAATGGTGTAATATCAGCTTTTGAAGTAATGTTACGTAATGTGGGCGGGGCAATGGGGGTATAAAGGTGCGCTTCGCAGCGCTGCTGTCAGTCTTGTCTTGGTTACAGTGAAGGTAACGTGCGCAGAGAGAGAGAGAAAGTGAGCAAACAAAAGAGGGGAAGTCTGTTAAAAAACTGTTTTATATATATACAGTGGTACCTCACCTTACGAATGACCCAACAAACGAAAATTTACCTTCACGGTAAATTTTGGTCTCTAGATACGAAAGAAAATTCAAGTTACGAAACGCGAAATCTCAAAAATTCAAATAATGCGCGCTCAGCCACACACATTATAAGCTTTTCTCAGCCTGGATTTAAACTTTTCTCACATTTGTCTCTCATTTAAACACTCAAACTTTCATAGATTTTCAACAAAATTATTAATAGTGAAGCGTGTGGGGGGAAGGGGGAGGGGGGAGAAGTGTGCGCTCTGACACGCGTGTGATAGCGGCATGTGTGACAGCTGACCCGGCTGCCAGCAGGTCTAGACCTGGACTAAATCAGGATTAAACCTGGACTAAACCTGGACTAGACCTGGAGAGCAGGTCTAGACCTGCATGCGAGCAGCGGCTCGCCTCAGCTGTGACTCGAAACAAAACCAGGAAATAGACCCATGCGCGGCGCTTTAATCCACCTGGTCTAGTCCTGGTCTAGTCCAGGTTTAGACCTGGACTAAATCAGGATTAAACCTGGACTAAACCTGGACTAGACCTGGAGAGCAGGTCTAGACAGCGGCTCTTGGATGCGAGCAGCGGCTCGCCTCAGCTGTGACTCGAAACAAAACCAGGAAATAGACCCATGCGCGGCGCTTTAATCCACCTGGTCTAGTCCAGGTGTAGTCCAGGTCTAGACCTGGACTAAATCAGGATTAAACCTGGACTAGACCAGGCCTTTCTGTGTGTGTTCTGTGTGGAGTTTGCATGCATGGTCTGGGTTCGATCCCCGGGTTGCCCGAGCCTTTCTGTGTGGAGTTTGCATGTTCTCCCCGTGTCTGGGTGGGTTTCCTCCGGGCACTCCGGTTTTCCCCCACCAACCCAAAACATGCACCATAGGTAAATCCTCCAGCTTAGGTCCTGACCAAACTGAAGCAAGAAGATCATGGAGATGGTCCCCGGGTGCAGTAATGTGCTGCTCACTGCTCCTAATAACAGGATGGGTTAAATGCAGAAATGGAATTTCCCCACTGTGGGACTAATAAAGGCATAGCTTTCTTTCTTTCTTTCTTAACATTAAATGAATCACTCTTTGTTACTGTTGTCATGGCGATCCATCTAATTTTTGTCCATCTTTTTTTTTAAATCTCAAACTATTTATTTACTTCATTCTTTACTTAGGCGTTATGTTTGGACTTTTTAAATTGCCTATTATATTACTGTACGAATCACATCACACAAAGAGACATCTGGAAATGATGACGAGCTTAGAGGAGCTTTTCACAACTTTCCCCAACCAGAGCAGGGTTATACGTCACGGTATAAACCTCACAACAACTAGCATGCTCAGACACCCTTCCTGTTTATCGGACAGTAACGTGCTCAGAACACAGCGGACTTATTTTGACCTCAAGAGCTGCTTATATAATCGATCTTTAGTGGGACAAGACAATACAGATACATAGAACAAAGTTAACACATATTTTACACAATTCTAAAGGCAGAGAATTCAAACGTACCTTTTCTATTATTTGTGACTGGCCTATCGCACCCATTTTGCAGCCCGTTGTTCTGTTTAATCCAGTTCTTCTCATATTTTCATTGGACGTTTTGTTTTGCTTCAGGAGTTTTTTTTTTTTCTTGGCGTTCATCTCGTTTTGCTCGTTTCTCTCTCACTTCACACTTTTGGATCAGGCTGAAGAGGACTTAACAGCGCCCATGTTCCTCTCCAGTGGGTTGGCAGAATTGCATGGTGGGTAAAAACTCCAAAGTGCTCGTCTCTTTAATGTTTACAAGGCTTAATCAGGGTTAAAACTGCAGTGTTTGATCCCAGTTTGCGCCCAAGGGAGATGCTAGCGGATAACACGCTACGCTATTGCTTTACAAATGTTTGGGTGAAAATGTTTGGTGTTTATTGGATTTTAGATTTGTTTTTGAGCTTAACTTTTCCATTGGACTAAACCAGGACTAAACCAGCTCCAATAAACCTGGACTAAACCAGGTCTAAACCAAGTCTAAACCAAGTCTAAACCAGGTCTAAACCAGGTCTAAACCAGGTCTAAACCAGGTCTAAACCAGGGCTAAACCAGGGCTAAACCAGGACTAAACCAGCTCCAATAAACCAGGACTAAACCAGGTCTAAACCAGGTCTAAACCAGGTCTAAACCAGGTCCAAACCAGGGCTAAACCAGGGCTAAACCAGGGCTAAACCAGGGCTAAACCAGCTCCAATAAACCAGGACTAAACCAGGTCTAAACCAGGTCTAAACCAGGTCTAAACCAGGTCCAAACCAGGGCTAAACCAGGACTAAACCAGGACTAAACCAGGTCTAAACCAGGTCTAAACCAGGTCTAAACCAGAACTAAACCAGGACTAAACCAGGACTAAACCAGGGCTAAACCAGGACTAAACCAAGTCTAAACCAGGATTAAACAACAACAATAAATACTACTACTACTACTACTACTACTTTTTCTGTACTTAATATAACAGTTGTATTTAGAATTCTTGGCAGAAACAAGGTGAGATATTTTCAGTGTGTTAGGGTCCAGAGACTAAAGACCAGGTCTAATAGAGCTTGAAGTGTTGAAAATCTTTGTACATTTGTGATCAGGATTTGGATAAAGTGTTTTTCCAAAACCTCAGATCTTTATCAGAGCCGAGTAAAGGGTTTTTCAGTCCAGACAGAAAGAAAGATCATTTGGACGAAGAAAAAAAGTGCATTTAAAAAGACCAAACCAAATTAGAGGTGGACCGCTCACAGTCAGAATGTCTGTGTTTTTCTGGGTATTTTTGAGCTCTAAAACCACCTGTAATTGATGTAAAGTAGAACAGTTTAAAGTAATACTGTGGAACATTCTAAGTGGAGCAATGTCACAATCCATAGAAACAAGCAGGTTTTCAAAAAGTGCTCAAATTCATGGGAAACAGTGGGGTTCAGGGGCTTTAGGTTCAGAGTTTGAGCTGTATGTGTTTTTTCATGGCCAATACCGATAACGATTAAACTCTGCCGATATTTTTGGGCCGATACGTATGGACGATTTTGTCAGTTTCCCCCCCAAATATATGATTTGAAATGAATCGTATTATTGTCTGTACTTTTTACCTCATCAAACTATATAAGAAGGAAAACTGTCACTAGAAATTATGTTAGACGTTCCCAACATGTTTTTACTGCTAAACCATAATCGTACTTAAAGCTGCACTGCGCATCATTTCTACCGGAAGGTCCGCCACCTGTTTGTCTCCATGGAGATGTTATTGCTTTGTCTAGAACAGGGGTGTCAAACATGCGGCCTGGGGGCCAGATCCGGCCCTCCAAGACCTTTAATCTGGCCCTCGGCTGATTTTCTATTAAAATATTTTAGTTATATTTCAATTTTCGATTAAAATATTGGGAATTTTCTGCGCCTCTTTTCTGCGCAGTTTAGCATAGCAGCGTCTCCAGCGCCCCTGTGCATGGCCCCTCCCAGGACCATCGTTTTGACTGTTGACCATGACACCCTCATCAGCAAAATGTAAAAAATGAGAAAAGTGGAGGCCGAGTGCAGGATTTTCCAAGAAAAATTGACTAATTCCTATTTGTTCACGGAGGTGAATGGGAAACCTGTACGCTTGGTGTGTTTGCAACAAGAGGCGGTGCTCAAGGAATATAATCTTAAACGCCACTACGAGACCCAGCATTTCAAACAATACAATGACTTGAATGGAGAATTGAGAAGACAAAAGATAAACAAATTATTGCTGTGACTGAAGAAACAGCAGTCTGTGATAGATTTGTGTTTCTCTGCACAAATATTTGGACTTATTGCTATTTTTGGGGTATATCTGCCATGAGTTTTCTGATCCGGCCCCTTTAGGATCAAAGTAGGTTGGATACGGCCCCCGAACCAAAATCAGTTTGACACCCCTGGTCTAGAATGTTCCACAGTTCAGATTAAACCTTCAGTATGTATCACGAAGGAGTCAAGCAGGTTACAGCACTACGCTACATTACAGCTCAGATCTGTGGAGAGGCGCCCCCATTCACAGAAGGAATTATTGTATTTTTGAGCAGCAGAAACACCTGTAATGAATAAATGCTAAATGGATCTGTTTAAAGTCATACCACGGAACATTCCAGAGAAAGCAATAAGAAGTAAGTAAGAAGTAAATAAGTGAAAGCGGAGAGAGAAAGGTGAAGGATGGAGACAGATGGAGAGAGAGAGAAGAGGAAGAGAAGGTGAGAGAAGAGGAGGAGGAGAGGAGGAAGAGTTGCTTGGTACCGGTCTGATTTGACGGACGGCAGCAGAACGTGGGCTGTGTCATTTCACAACAAACTGAGAATCCTCCTCGTCTTCACCACCACGACTCATATGTTCTACGATTACTGCTATTATTGATACCGTGCATGACATCACACTGGGGGCGTCCTACGTGTGTGTGCGTTTTGGCACAATGTCCGACAGTTACCATGGACACACAATGCACACATTAGCAAACATAGTAAAAATACAAAATAGTTTTTTTTTTTTTTAACTGGCCAAATCAGGACTAAACCAGGGCTAAACCAGGTCTACTAAACCAGGGCTAAACCAGGTCTAAGTTAGGACTAAACAGGTCTAAACCAGGAATAAACTAGGACTAAACCAGGTCAAAACCAGGACTAAACCAGGTCTAAGTTGGGACCAAACAGGTCTAAACCAGGAATAAACTAGGACTAAACCAGGTCTAATAAAGCAGCACTAAACCAGGACTAAACCAGGTCTAAGTTAGGACTAAACAGGTCTAAACCAGGAATAAACTAGGACTAAACCAGGTCTAAACCAGGACTAAACCAGGTCTATTAAACCAGCACTAAATCAGGGCTAAACCAAGACTAAACCAGGTCTAAATCAGGACTAAACAACAACAACAACAACAACTTCTACTTCTACTTCTACTTCTACTTCTTCTACTTCTACTGCGCATTTTCAGGAAGCTGTAATCCGTCCGAGCGTTCATGGTCGTGTTTGCTTTTGGAGTTTGATTTTCAACAAAAACATGAGAGCGACTCACTGAAAAACTGTTGGCTAACGCTAGCTTGTGACTGTAATGTTATTTGAGAGAGACTTCTTTAACAGCAAACATCGGCTCGCCTGTTGTAGTTCAGCTAAATCAGGTCTGTGTTAAAAAAAAAAGCTCAGATTAAAGTATAACGCCTCAGACAGAGCAGTGCCTACAGTTATCTCCTGTGTTGGAGGTTTAAGGCCGATAGCTGATATGCTAAAAGGTCCAAATACCGGCCTGATATATTGGCCAGCCGCTTGGTCTGTTTCAAGTAAAAATAATAGTTGTATTAAAATATTTTCTTTAAATATTATGATTTTAACTGGGTTTTGGTGAAACAACTTGTGAAGTGCCACAAACCAGGCAACCTGGAATGTTCCACAGTATGGCATTAAACTATATATTTTATCCGTGCCTGCATGCACTTTTCTTTCTTGTTCAAAACTGTCTCTTCCTGGAGCTATTGTGGCAAGTAAAGTTCTCCTATATGAGATCAATAAAGTCTTAGCTTATCTCTTTGTACATTTATTGTTTTTACCAACAACAAACACATACTGCAACTTTTTTTTTTTTTTGTTGCGTTCATCTTGGAAAAAACTGCATTTTTTTCACAATGAATAAGAACCCATACCGCCCTAGGACTAAACACAGCCTAAACCAGATCTAACCTGGGATTAAACTTGATCTAAACGAGATCTAACCTGGGATTAAACCTGATCTAAACGAGATCTAACCTGGGATTAAACGAGATCTAACCTGGGATTAAACGAGATCTAACCTGGGATTAAACCTGATCTAAACGAGATCTAACCTGGGATTAAACCTGATCTAAACGAGATAAAGATGGCGCCGGAGAGGCCGGCTGCCTGTTACAGAGCTCCGACCCTACCTTACCTTTTTTTCCTCTTTTTACCTGTAAATAGACGTTTTCCTCGTTTTTTCTTTAGAGTAGGTAAAACCAGGTGCAGTTGTGCACCTGGGAAGCCTACTCTTACTACAGCTTTACCGTCAGCTGTAGTGTTTTTCTGCATTTTGTAAATCCGTACAAGGAAATGTGCAAGGGACTATCGCACTCAACCACGGAGCGCATCACATATGCGCGCGATCAGCTGCTCAGTCTACGTGGGCCTTCTCTACTCTACGCCGGGAAACCCGAAGTACCAGCGGAGATACAGAGGAGGAAGAGAAGAGGATGCAGAGGTGGACGAAAGAAACGGGGACCGGGTTTACAGAATCTACCTGCGGTAATCACGGGGAATGTGCGGTCCATCTGCAACAAGACGGAGGAGCTGATCGCGCTGACTCGGCAGCGGAGGGAATACCGGAGCTGCAGCATCATATGTTTTACGGAGACGTGGTTGAATGGGAATATACCGGACAATATCATTTCACTGAATGGATTTACCACAAAGCGCGCGGACCGGACGGTGTTGGGAAGCGGAAAAACAAGAGGAGGTGGCCTGCTTGTTTTTATTAATGAACGCTGGTGTCACCCCGGGAACGTACATGTGAAAGATCAGCTGTGCTCCCGGGACATCGAACTTCTTGCTGTGGGTATGCGGCCCTACTATTTGCCACGAGAATATTCACATGTCATCGTACTTTGTGTTTATATTCCTCCATCGGCGGATGGCGGGGCCGCATGCGAGCAGCTCCATACTGTAGTGACGAGACTGCAGACAGACCACCCGCGTGCTCTCGTTCTAATCACGGGGAACTTTAACCACAACTCCCTATCCACTACTCTCCCTACATTCACGCAATACATCACGTGCCCCACGAGAGACAATAAGACTCTGGACCTTTTTTACGCAAATGTCAAGGACGCTTACACCTCCGCCCCCCTCCCCCCGCTCGGACGCTCAGACCATTGTCTGGTTTACCTGCTCCCGGAATACACACCCAGGGTGCGAAGACAACCTGCGCAGAAGCGGTCTGTGAAGCTTTGGACTCAGGAGGCCTGTGAGAGTCTGAGGGACTGTTTCCAGAACACTGACTGGGACATGTTCAGCGGCTCTTACGGAGATGACATCAACGGCCTGACCCATTGCATTACGGACTACATTAACTTCTGCGTGGAGAACACTGTGCCAACCAGGAGGGTACGGTGTTTCTCCAACAACCATCCCTGGGTCACCCCTGAGCTTAAAGCCCTCCTGAACCAGAAGAAGAGGGCTTTCAACTCAGGGGACAGAGAGGAGCAAAAAAGGGTCCAGAGGGAGCTTCAATGGAGGATACGACGGGCCAAAAAGGACTATGGGAGGAAGATGGAAGAGCAGCTGGCCAAAAACAACGCACGGGGCGTGTGGAGAGGACTGAGGAACATGTCTGGTTTCGGACAGAGTGGCAGAGGGACAGCTGATGGTGATCAGCGCTGGGCGGACGAATTAAACCGTTACTTCAACAGGTTTGACTCGCCCCCCACCCCCTCTGCCCCTCTGCCGACTCCCCCTCCTCCTCTTCACACCTCCCCGGGCCAGTAGCCACATCCCCCTTCCCCTTCACACGGACCCAACCCAGCACCAGCCCCCCTCCACCCCCCACCTCCACCAGCCCCTGCAGTCCACCCCAGTCCCCCCCTCACTCCCCCCTCTCCATCACACCAGACAAGATGAGGAGGGAACTTAGGCGGCTCAACCAGAGGAAGTCCACAGGTCCTGATGGTATCTGCCCCAGGCTGCTGAGAACCTGTGCAGACCAGCTCTGTGAGGTTCTCTGCTACATGTTCAACCTGAGCCTCAGCCTGGAGAAGGTCCCCGTCCTGTGGAAGACCTCCTGTGTGGTCCCGGTTCCCAAAACAACAAACGCCAGGGAACCGGCCCACTACAGACCAGTCGCCTTGACCTCCCACCTCATGAAGACCATGGAGAGGGTGATCCTCAGCCACCTCCGCTCTGTGGTGAGCCCCACCCTGGACCCGCTGCAGTTTGCCTACAAGCCAAACGTAGGAGTAGAGGACGCCGTCATCTACTTGCTGCAGCGGGCGCTCACCCACCTAGAGACCGCCGGGAGTGCTGTGAGAGTCATGTTCTTTGACTTCTCCAGCGCCTTCAACACCATCAGGCCGGCGCTGCTGTGGGGGAAGCTGGAGGACGCGGGAGTGGATGGACATCTCGCTGCCTGGACCATCGACTACCTCACTGACCGTCCACAGTACGTGCGGCTGCGCGGCTGTGAGTCAGAGGTGGTAGTCTGCAGCACTGGGGCTCCCCAGGGAACTGTCCTCTCACCCTTCCTCTTCACCATATACACCTCGGACTTCACATATAACATGGACAGCTGCCATCTCCAGAAGTTCTCTGACGACTCGGCCATTGTGGGCTGTGTGTCAGAGGGGAACGAGCTGGAGTACCGCTCGGTCATCAGTGACTTTGTGGACTGGTCTGGGCGCAACCACCTGAGCCTCAACACCAGTAAAACAAAGGAGCTGGTGATCGACTTCAGGAGGAGACCACTACCTCACTCACCGGTGAACATCCAGGGGCAGGACATAGAGACTGTGGACAGTTTCAAGTACCTGGGTGTTCACCTCAACAATAAACTGGACTGGTCCCACAACACCAACGCCCTGTACAAGAAGGGCCAAAGTCGCCTCCACCTCCTGAGGAGACTGAGTTCCTTTGGAGTGAGCAGGCCTCTGCTCAAGACTTTTTATGACTCTGTGGTGGCCTCTGCTCTCCTCTATGCTGTCGTCTGCTGGGCCCCGAGCAGCACAGAACGGGACAGAAAAAGACTCAACAAGCTGGTCAAGAGGGCCAGCTCTGTCCTCTGGACTCTGTAGAGGAGGTGGCTGAGAGGAGGGTACTGGCCAAATTCACGTCCATCATGGACGACACCTCTCACCCTCTGCACCGGACTGTAGAGGAGCTGAGCAGCTCCTTCAGCAGCCGACTGAGGCACCCCCAGTGCAAGAAGGAGCGCTACCGCAGATCCTTCATCCCCACCGCCATCAGACTGTATAATTCTACTGTATAGTCCTACCGTGCAATATCGTTTTCCCAATGTGCAATATTGTTGTTTTTTTCAATACTCCTATCGTGCAATATAGTTTTTCCAATTTTTTTCAATACTCTCCCGGTCACTGTTTTTTATTATTATCACTACTATTATTATTATTCGATTTATTAGTTATTTTTTTAATTATTATTATCACCTATCTTTATGCCTTTTTTTGCCTGCATGCACTTGTCTTCTTGTTCAAACTGTCCCTACCTGGAGCTACTGTGACAAGTACATTTCTCCTGTGTGAGATCAATAAAGTCTTATCTTATCTTATCTTATCTAACCTGGGATTAAACGAGATCTAACCTGGGATTAAACCTGATCTAAACGAGATCTAACCTGGGATTAAACCTGATCTAAACGAGATATAACCTGGGAGTAAACCTGATCTAAACGAGATTTAACCTGGGATTAAACCTGATCTAAACGAACATGAATAGTGGGGTCTTAAACTCCCACAATCCCACAGGTCGTCCGTGGCCTTCATCATGATCTTCTCTATCAGCATGTTTGAGTAATCTAGTGATCTCTCCTGGGCCCTATTCAAACGCTCCTTATGGTTAGCTGTAAGATTCTGTACAAGGCTCCGCCCACAAGCCTACGGGAGGGGAGACTCTGAGCGCTGCCAACAAATTCAATCAATCAATCAATCAAATATTTATAAGGTGCTTTTCATACAAAATTGTAGCACAAAGCGCCTAAATTGAAATTTATAAAACATAATTATAATTAATATATTATTTTCAGGCAATATACAACATTTTCAAACTAAAAAAGGAACAAGGTGACCTAAATATGTCATGTGTTAGCAGTTAATACCCCATAGAAGTAAAATACCCCCTCTTTAAAGGTCCCACATTACACAAAATTGACTCTTGTGAGCTTTAAGCCATGTTATAATGCTGTTACCTCCTCAAAAACATACTCAGAGTTGTGTTTTGTTCTGTTCCACCTTGTGATGTCATGAAGCTGTACTTTTCAAGGTAGCAGTTACCTTTTACGTTTAGTTCAGTGGAGATTTGCTGAAGTCACCCAGATTATTCTAGTTTAAAAACCCAGTGGAGCACTTCCTGTATTACCACATGACATCAGAAGGTGGAACAGTTTTTAGTGATGAGGAAACATGCTAACATAGCTCAGAGAATAGTGAAATATGGTCCTTTTATGAGACCTGCCCATTAGCCCGTGAGTGATTATTTCCTATTGTTAAACTCAATACATGTTCAATAAACTGTGTGGATGGAAGTGGTGTTAATTCGCCCTCTCCATCAAAAGTACATTAGCTCTGACACTTCCTGACATGGAGCTACCAGGCCTTCCTCATTTGTCTTGGTTTTCATCTGCAAATATTAAATTGTGATGATTTATTTAACATTTGTGACAAGAAAAAAAACCTTCCGAGCACCACGTTTCACTACCTCCATCTTCAAATATTGATTTTACAGAGTTTGGAGAATTTTAGTTCTTGTTACATTAGAAATAAATCGTGTTTGGTCGACAAAAATTGTGTTAGATTTGCCTAGTTTACACCAGACCATATCACAAGCAATATATGGTCTGGGAGCCAACCACTGAATATCTCGTAGCAGAGGTGTGCTTTACCATTGCCAGCAGCCGTTTATTGGGTGTTACGAATGTCTATCATTTGGTGTATACGTAGCCCAGAGCCAGTCATGTCAGTTGTCAGTTCAAACTACAAGTTTCCGTTTGTCACGTAGTACGTGTCACCGTCTTACCACCCCTCCCCGCTCTCTGATTGGCTCCCAGAATCAGGAGAGCTCGCTTAGCCTCGTTGCCAGGCTGTCTTTCAGATCGGAACGAATGAAAGCAGCCTGGGATTTCCCAGGTTGGTGCAATGTCAGAAGAAATTATAGTTGGTCAAAAAAAAAGCATGTGACATCAACAGGACAAGCTACAGGTTGGATCTGTGGAGAGGCCACCCCATTCACAGAACTAATGCAGGTATTTTTGTACAATAAAGACACCTGGCACTGAATAAATGTAAGAAGGATACTGTGGAACATTCCAGGTAAAGCAATAACATCTCCATGGAGACAAGTAGAAAACACAACAGTTGTCCCCTAACACTTTTTAAGTATTATATTTTGCTACAGAAAAATATGATAAACAATAACACTAAAACTGCTTTATACTAGTGTTTGCAGGATACTAGTAGTAGTAGTAGTAGTAGCAGCAGTAGTAACAGCAGTAGTAGTACTACTACTCAGTTACTACATCCATATTTACGGATGTAGTAAGTGAGTAGGTATTTTAGTACTTTCTCCAACTATTACAGTATACAGTGGTCCCTTGCTATATCGCGGTTCACTTTTCGCGGCCTCGCTGTGTCGCGGATTTTTTTTAGTCCATTTTTTATAGTGTATCAACGCGCATTGTGTTCTGCGTCCTGATTGGCTAAGAGACTGTAGAACTTTGCCGATTTGTCCATCATTCTCCTCCGTGCTCCGTCACTATTAATACATTTTTTTGTTGAAAATCTACGAAAGCTTGAGTGTTTAAACGAGAGAGAAATGTGAGAAAACATTAATTCCAGTCTGAGAAAAGTGTATAATGTGTGTGGTGAGGCGTTTACAGCCTTAAAACATGTATAATAATTGTAAAATATAAAGTTGTCCTATTTCGCAGATTTCGCTTATCGCGGGTTATTTTCAGAACGTAACCGCCGCGATAATCCACCAGGAGCTTAAAAAATGAACAAAGGCCTGAGAACTCATGGTAAAATGTTTGGCAACTAAAAGTAGGAGTGGCTATAATAGTAGTAGTAGCAGCAGTAGCAGTAGTAGTAGCAGTAGCAGTAGCAGTTGTAGTAGTAGCAGTAGTAGTAGCAGTAGCAGTAGTAGTAGTATGAACCCTCTGTACCATGAGAATCTTATAACATGAGGGGCCCTGGTTAAATTTAGTTTGGGTCTGATGGTAAAGTCTATGGGAACTAAACATAATGTAAATGTGGGAAACGCCACATTCCCACAGTAACAGTGAGAGTCTGTAACAGGAGCCTGTTTCTGGATCGGATCTGCAGAACGATGGACTGACCTGAGCCTGACCTCAGGGTCAGTGCTCCAGAGCTGTGGTTTTCCATGAGCTGGACATCTGAGTGTATACATGTAGTCTATAGACCTGGTTTAGTCTGGGACTAGTTCTCATGGGGTCTTGGTTTAGTCCTGGTTTAGTCTCAATTTAATCCTAGTTTAGCCCTTGTTTTATGTTCTCATTTAGTCCTGGTTTAGTCCTGGTTTGATCCTGGTTGAATTCATGTTTAATCCAGGCTTTGTCCTGGCTTTGCCCTGGTCTAGTCCTGGTCTAGTACATTTGTTTTCATTTAGTCTTGAATCTTGTCAAGTCCTGGTTCAGTTCAACTATTGAATTTGTCCATATTTAGTCCTGGTTTAGCCCTGTTTTAATCTTTATTTAGTCTTAGTTTAGTCCACGTTTACTGTAGTCTTTGTTTCGTCCTGGTTTAGTCCTTGTTTTGTCCTGGTTTCGTCCTTGTTTCGTCCTTGTTTCGTCCTGGTTTCCTCCTGGTTTCGTCCTGGTTTCGTCCTGGTTTAGTCCTGGTTTCGTCCTGGTTTAGTCCTGGTTTAGTCCTTGTTTCGTCCTTGTTTCGTCCTGGTTTAGTCCTTGTTTCATCCTGGTTTAGTCCTTGTTTAGTCCTGGTTTAGTCTAGAGCGGGGTGTCAAACATGCGGCCCAGGGGCCAGATCCGGCCCCGACTTTAATCATGCCCTTGGCTGATTTTCTATTAAAATATTTTAATTATATTTTAATTTTCTATTAAAATATTGGGAATTTTCTGCACAGTTTAGCACAGCAGCATCTAGAGCTTCTGTGCATGGCCCCTCCCAGGACCATCGTTTTGACTGTTGACCGTGACATCCTCATCAGCAAAATGTAAAAAATTAGAAAAGTGGATGCTGAGTGCAGGATTTTCCAAGAAAAATGGACTAATTCCTATTTGTTCACGGAGGTGAATGGGAAACCTGTACGCTCGGTGTGTTTGCAACAAGTGGCGGTGCTCAAGGAATATAATCTCAAATGCCACTATGAGACACGGCGTTTCGAATAATACAAGAACTTGAACGGAGAATTGAGAAGACAGAAGATAAACGAATCACTGCTGGAACTGAAGAAACAGCAGCTGTAATAGATTTGCGTTTCTCTGCACAAATATTTGGACTTATTGCTATTTTGGGGGTATATTTGTCATGAGTTTTCTGATCCGGCCCCTTTGGGATCAAAGTCGGTTGGATACGGCCCCCCGACCAAAATGAGTTTGACACCCCTGGTCTAGAGTCACATCCCTAAACTCTCTCGTTCTTCAGCCCCTCCTCTGCTGTTAAATCTCCCTTGACAACATAAAACGAATTCTCCATCTGAGTTTGAATTTTTCCTCAGAATCTGGCACCGATGTCTGTATCATTTTGGACATCTTCCTATTTCATTTGGCAAGAGTCGAGAATCTATTTACATTTGAAGATGTGATTACAGAAAATGCATCACAAACCAGGAGGACATGTTAAAACTCACCTTACACTAAAAAGCACCTTTTAAATCAAGATTTATTTCACATTGGACTACACTGTCAAATGAATCATCATATTAAGTAATCGACTTACGATTAATTGTCGATCAAGACGTTGGTCGATTAAAATGCATTAATTGTAACTAATCGCTAGAGGAGAGGGCGCTACTCTGGAACGTGAACACGAGATGCAAACCCACTCTCGAGAAGGACCATAGCGTTACATCCGCGGCCGGATCTAGAAGCAGTGCAAAATGTTCTCCTGCGAACCCAATTTTTGCGGCTTGGTTCGCTCCGAGTCCCGCTGTCTGCATGAACACGTGCGCGGTGCGCTGCACGTGCTCTTCCGCTCCGGGCCGCGTAGCAGGCTCCACGTGAAAGCGCAGTGGAAGCAGCCCGCTGTCCGGCCCCTGTGCTCCGGTTCTTGGTGTGTGTGCGACTGTGCGTGTGTGTGAGTGAAATGTTTTCCCCGATCAATTCATTTTTTTATCATTTCATATCACGAAGGTTTTACAAAAAACGTCCTCAATTTATTATCAATAAAGAATGTATTTTGTTATTCAGCATCAATACATTGGTCTGCTTTTTACTAAGGAATAATTAATTGAGGAATATACAATATAATAATACTATGATATATTTATGACTCAGTGTTATGTTACTATAGCTTATATTCTTAAAACACTAAAATTAACACTATTGAAAAACACTAAAACACTATTGAAACACTAAAATTCAGGTGAAAAATGCCGTTTATCAGTTAATCGTTAATCGATCGATGAGGTCAGTCAACTATCAATTAATGAATTAATCGATAATTTGCATCCCTAATATTAAGCCTATAGAACACATAGATACATTAAATAAAATAAAAACCTAAAATGTACAAATTTCTCCACTGCAATATTTAGTCTTGTTTTAGTCCTGGTTTCGTCTTGTTTTAGTCCTGTTTTAGTCCTGGTGTAGTCTTGTTTTTTCTCTTGTTTTAGTCTTGTTTTAGTCCTGGTGTAGTCTTGTTTTTTCTCTTGTTTTAGTCCTGTTTTAGTCCTGTTTTGGTCCTGTTTTGGTCCTGTTTTAGTCCTGTTTTAGTTCTGGTTTAGTCTAGTACAGCAGCGGATGTTGTGTTCACTTGTTTTCTCAGACCCGGTTTGGGAACCACAGGATCTCATCTCTGCTGTTTGCAGATGATGTGGTCCTGATGGCTTCATCGAACCGGGACCTCCAATGTGCACTGGGGCGGTTTGCAGCCGAGTGTGAAGCGGCTGGGATGAGGATCAGCTCCTCCAAATCCGAGGCCATGGTTCTCGACCGGAAAAAGGTGGTTTGCCCTCTCCGGGTGGGTGGGGAGTCCTTGCCTCAAGTGGAGGAGTTCAAGTATCTCGGGGTCTTGTTCACGAGTGAGGGGAGGATGGAGCGTGAGATTGACAGGCAGATCGGTGCAGCGTCGGCAGTGATGCGGTCGTTGTACCGGACCGTTGTGGTGAAGAGGGAGCTGAGCCAAAAGGCGAAGCTCTCAATTTACCGGTCAATCTACGTTCCTACCCTCACCTATGGTCATGAGCTCTGGGTAATGACCGAAAGGACGAGATCGCGGATACAAGCGGCCGAAATGAGTTTCCTCCACAGAGTGGCTGGGCGCACCCTTAGAGATAGGGTGAGGAACTCGGTCACACGGGAGGGGCTCGGAGTAGAGCCGCTGCTTCTCCACGTCGAGAGGAGCAGCTGAGGTGGCTCGGGCATCTGTTCCGGAATGCCTCCTGGTCGCCTCCCTCGGGAGGTGTTCCGGGCATGTCCCACCGGGAGGAGGCCCCGGGGAAGACCCAGCACCCGCTGGAGGGACTATGTCTCCCGGCTGGCCTGGGAACGCCTTGGGGTCCCCCCGGAGGAGCTGGAGGAAGTGTCCGGGGTGAAGGAGGTCTGGGCCTCCCTGCTTAGACTGTTGCCCCGGTGACCCGGCCCCGGAGAAGCGGAAGAAAATGGATGGATGGATGGAACACAGTTCTGTCAATGAAATTAACCTGAAACCGTCTGGTCACACGTCGGTGGCTGGTTACTCCATTGCGTGGAAAGAAGGCGAGTGTGTCATTCATGTACGGTGTAGCGCCACCCACTGGTCTGTTTGATTTGGCGACATGCCCCCCTATCACATGGCCTCAGGTTTACTTTCATTCATTCACTAGGTTTACATAAACAGTATTTTTACTTGGTTACCTGGCAACATCATCACAATTAAATACTTCAAGTACACAGAATAAACCCAGAGTATTTCAGGTGCTAAGAAATATATAAATATACTAATATACCTCTTTCTACTATTGCTACTACTGCTTCTACCCCACTATCACAACAACAATAATTACTAATACTACAACTGCTACTATTACTACAACTCTACTACCACAACTATTACGACTACTACTACTACTACTACTACTACTACTGTTATTACTACTACTACTTAGAGCTGGGCGATATGGCCTAGAAATAAAATCTCCGATTTAAAAAAAAAAAAAAAATCAGATTTCCGATTTTAATCGATTTTTCTCTGCCCTACTCAAAAACAAATAACAGATGACAGACAAATGGCTCAAAACAATGCACCGTTCTTTTATAAAACAAATACATTACACCTAGCATCAATTAAGCTGTTATTGTTTTAAATATATATATATATATATAATTTCATTTTCATTTATTTATTTCATTTGTTAAAACAAAACAAAAATAACAGATGCAACACAATTGCATCTATACAATTATAACTTAAATATGAATGAAAAGGGAACAGAAAGAAGCATAAGCTTATGATATCTGCCCCTTATCAACTCAAAATTATACTACAACAAAATATATATAACAATAATAACACACTTATATAAATATCTTTCTTTTATAAAGAAGCATTTTATGGAGCTAAATTATTCCCTGATTGTGGGAAAGGTGGACTGGAGTGGGGAGTGTTGTGTTTTAGTTTTTCCTCGAGTGATGCAGAAAAGCCACTGACTGTGTTCATGTTTGTTAGCTTGTGCAGTCTGTATACAGCTGTTGCAACACAAGAAAAATATTGTTAGCACATACTTCGGGTCCAAAACTTTCACCATGTTAATGAATCCGGGCTTTTCCACAGTATGGGCACCATGTCTTACAACATACATCATGTTTTTGGTAAAACAACAGTGTGTGTGATTTCCTTCCGTCGTGGGCTGTGCTTATCATATTGCAAACAGTTCGAAAATGTTTTAGGGACTGGACGGTGGTTATTTTCATTCCGTTCGGACCTGCACTTGTCCCACTCCGCTGCGTGCAACAGCTTTCGGCGCTAGGATACATTTTTTTCGTGCTGCAACAGCTTTTGAACAGACCTTACAGCGAGCACTCGTTTGTTCTAAGTCCAACACAAGAAAACCGAACCAGTTCCATAACAGATGTAAACACCTTTGTTTGGTACAAGCTGCGGCTTTAGCTCACTCGCTAGCCGCACTAGCTCGTACAATGTTTGGGTACGCCCCGCTAACTTACCCGTGTAAAACGTAAAACGCATTAGTTCCGCTCGCGTGTAAAAAAAATCGATTTTCATAAAAGCACATCGTCCTGAACTGCAAAGTCGAAATTAATCGATTTAATCGATTAATCGCGCAGGTCTACTACTACTAATACTCTTACTACCAGGATCTAAATCGTATCACTTAAACATTTAAACTCACGTCTTGTGTTTCTTGCTTCCACGAGTGTGTATTGGATGTGATTAGTTTAGTCCTGTTTTAGTCCTGGTTTAGTTCTGGTTTGGTCTCTTACTTCCATGTTTCACTATGTTGGAACAGACATGTTGGATGTGATTCTGACTTGAGGTAATTAGTTTAGTCCTGTTATAGTCCTGTTTTAGTCCTGGTTTAGTTCTGGTTTAGACCTGGTTTAGTCTTGTTTTAATCCTGTTTTAGTCTTGTTTTAGTCCTTGTTTAGTCCTGGTTTAGTCTTGGTTTAGTCCTGGTTTAGTCTTGGTTTAGTCCTGGTTTAGTCCTGGTTTAGTCCTGGTTTAGTCCTGGTTTAGTCCTGGTTTAGTCCTGTTTTAGTCCTGTTTTAGTCCTGGTTTAGTCCTGGTTTAGTCTTACTTTAGTTTCTTACTTCCACAGTTTTGGAACAGCTCGTATACTGGCTGTGATTCTGACTCGGGGTTAATTTGTCCTTGTATCTTCGGAGTATAAATTCTCCGCCGTAATTACGTTTACTGATCTGATTTTGTGTCAGGAGCAAAAACGAAACTCTCAAAATGAATTCAAGTTTGGCACAAGTGTGGAGAATAAAGCCTGTAATCACTTGACATCTGAGGGCTGTTTGGAAAGAAGACGTCTGCAGATGACATACAGTTCAGTTAAAGCTGCATTATGTAACTTTTCTGGTTCCTCCTTGTATCCATGGAGATGGTACAGCTTTGCCTGTATTACATTAAGACATTAGCCTGATGTACAGAGACGAGCTACAGACTGTGTAAAGAAGTGAAACTACGTGAAAACAGCAAAAATAAAAACACCAGTATCATGTAGAGAGAGGGTAATACGAACATAAGACCAAAATGTCCTGGTGTAGTCCTGGTTTAGTCCTGGTGTAGTCCTGGTGTAGTCCTGGTGTAGTCCTACTTTAGTCCTGGTGTAGTCCTGGTGTAGTCCTACTTTAGTCCTGGTGTACTCCTGGTGTAGTCCTGGTGTAGTCCTGGTGTAGTCCTGGTGTAGTCCTACTTTAGTCCTGGTTTAGTCTTGTTATAGTCCTGGTGTAGTCCTGGTGTAGTCCTGGTTTAGTCCTGGTGTAGTCCTACTTTAGTCCTGGTTTATTCTTGTTATAGTCCTGGTGTAGTCCTACTTTAGTCCTGGTGTAGTCCTACTTTAGTCCTGGTTTAGTCTTGGTGTAGTCCTGGTTTAGTCCTGGTTTAGTCCTGGTGTAGTCCTACTTTAGTCCTGGTTTAGTCTTGTTATAGTCCTGGTGTAGTCCTACTTTAGTCCTGGTGTAGTCCTACTTTAGTCCTGGTTTAGTCCTGGTGTAGTCCTACTTTAGTCCTGGTTTAGTCTTGTTATAGTCCTGGTGTAGTCCTGGTGTAGTCCTGGTTTAGTCCTGGTGTAGTCCTACTTTAGTCCTGGTGTAGTCCTGGTGTAGTCCTGGTGTAGTCCTACTTTAGTCCTGGTGTAGTCCTGGTTTAGTCCTGGTGTAGTCCTACTTTAGTCCTGGTGTAGTCCTGGTGTAGTCCTACTTTAGTCCTGGTGTAGTCCTGGTGTAGTCCTGGTGTAGTCCTGGTTTAGTCCTGGTGTAGTCCTGGTATAGTCCTGGTTTAGTCTTGTTATAGTCCTGGTGTAGTCCTGGTGTAGTCCTGGCGTAGTCCTGGTGTAGTCCTGGTTTAGTCTTGTTATAGTCCTGGTGTAGTCCTGTTATAGTCTTGTTATAGTCTTGTTATAGTCCTGGTGTAGTCCTGGTTTAGTCCTGGTGTAGTCCTGGTTTAGTCCTGGTGTAGTCCTGGTTTAGTCCTGGTGTAGTCCTGGTGTAGTCCTGGTTTAGTCCTGGTGTAGTCCTGGTGTAGTCTTGTTTTAGTCCTGGTGTAGTCCTGGTGTAGTCTTGTTTTAGTCCTGGTTTAGTCTTGTTATAGTCCTGGTGTAGTCCTGGTTTAGTCCTGGTTTAGTCTTGTTATAGTCCTGGTTTAGTCCTGGTTTAGTCCTGGTGTAGTCCTGGTTTTAGAGGGTAATGGGGACATTTTCAGACCAAAATGATCGAGGGGTCATGTTTTTTCCACAGAAAGTGAGTTGGAGTCAGAGTTGATGGAGCGTTCTTCCCGTTAGAAACGTGGCGGCTCGCGGGTTAACGACGCACGTTCGTTTATATCGACTACGCTTCAGACGGAGACGGACGGCGGCGGCAGGAGTCATTTTACTGATACACTCGAATGCACCTTTCACCTCCTTAAAACACACAGGAGTTTCTCTTCGGCGTTTTTTTAGAGTGCGAGGAAAGCAGGAGGAGGGAGAGAAGAGGAAAAAGAGATGAGGAAAGTTTAGGAGAAGGAAAGAGAGAGGGAGGACATGAAGGAGAGGGAGAGAAAGGGAGGAGTAAGTAAAAGAAGAGAGAGGCCGAGGAGGGAAGCAGAGAGAGATGGAAGACAGTAATAGAGAAAGAATGAGGAGAAGGACAGAAAGGAGAGAACAGAATAATAGAGGAAAGGAAAGGTGAGCGAAAGAGAGAGATGGATGACTCTTATTGTGTTTGAGAAGGAGGAGAGAGAAAGAAAAAGGATGGACAGAGTTTGAGACAGAGCAAGGAGGATGTGAGAAGGAGGGAGAAACAAAGAAAAAAGGGAGGAAGAGGGAGAGAAAAAATAGAGGAGAGAGATGGAGTGACTTTGGTTAAGTTAGAAACAAGGAGAGGTAGAGAAAGGGAGGAGAAAGAGGAGAGAAAGAGAAAAGATAAGGAAAGTTTAGGAGAGAGAAAGAGAGCGATGGAGGACAGAGGAAGAGAGGAGAGAGAGATGGAGGACAGAGGAAGAGAGGAGAGGGATGGAGGACAGAGGAAGAGAGGAGAGAGGGATGGAGGAGAGAGGGATGGAGGACAGGAAGAGAGAAGAGAGGGATGGAGGACAGGAAGAGAGGAGAGAGGGATGGAGGACAGAGGAAGAGAGGAGAGAGGGATGGAGGACAGAGGAAGAGAGGAGAGAGGGATGGAGGACAGGGGAAGAGAGGAGAGAGGGATGGAGGACAGAGTAAAAGAGGAGAGAGGGATGGAGGACAGAGTGAGAGAGGAGAGAGGGATGGAGGACAGAGTGAGAGAGGAGAGAGGGATGGAGGACAGAGTAAAAGAGGAGAGAGGGATGGAGGACAGAGGGATGGAGGACAGAGGGAGAGAGGAGAGAGGGGTGGAGGACAGAGGAAGAGAGGGGGGATGGAGGACAGAGGAAGAGATGAGAGGGAGGGAGGACAGAGGAAGAGAGGAGAGAGGGATGAAGGAGAGAGGGAGGGAGGACAGAGGAAGAGATGAGAGGGATGGAGGACAGAGTGAGAGAGGAGAGAGGGATGGAGGACAGAGTGAGAGAGGAGAGAGGGATGGAGGACAGAGTGAGAGAGGAGAGAGGGATGGAGGACAGAGTAAAAGAGGAGAGAGGGATGGAGGACAGAGGGAGAGAGGAGAGAGGGATGGAGGACAGAGGAAGAGAGGGGGGGATGGAGGACAGAGGAAGAGAGGAGAGGGGGATGGAGGAGAGAGGGAGGGAGGAGAGAGGAAGAGAGGAGAGGGAGGGAGGACAGAGGAAGAGGGGAGAGAGGGATGGAGGAGAGAGGGAGGGAGGACAGAGGAAGAGATGAGAGGGATGGAGGACAGAGGAAGAGAGGAGAGAGGGATGGAGGAGAGAGGGATGGAGGACAGAGGAAGAGATGAGAAGGATGGAGGACAGAGGAAGAGAGGAGAGAGGGATGGATGACAGAGGAAGAGAAGAGAGGGATGGAGGAAAGAGGAAGAGAAGAGAGGGATGGAGGACAGAGGAAGAGAGGAGAGAGGGATGGAGGACAGAGGAAGAGAGGAGAGGGATGGAGGACAGAGGAAGAGAGGAGAGAGGGATGGAGGAGAGAGGGATGGAGGACAGAGGAAGAGATGAGAGGGATGGAGGACAGAGGAAGAGAGGAGAGAGGGATGGAGGAGAGAGGGATGGAGGACAGAGGAAGAGATGAGAGGGATGGAGGACAGAGGAAGAGAGGAGAGAGGGATGGAGGAGAGAGGAAGAGAAGAGATGGATGGAGGACAGAGGAAGAGAAGAGAGGGATGGAGGACAGAGGAAGAGAGGAGAGAGGGATGGAGGACAGAGGAAGAGAGGGGAGGGATGGAGGACAGCAGAAGAGAGGAGAGAGGGATGGAGGACAGAGGAAGAGAGGAGAGAGGGATGGAGGACAGAGGAAGAGAGGAGAGAGGGATGGAGGACAGACTAAGAGGAGAGAAAGAGGGAGGACAGAGGAAGAGAGGAGAGGGATGGAGGACAGAGGAAGAGAGGAGAGGGATGGAGGATAGAGGAAGAGAGGAGAGAGGGATGGAGGACAGAGGAAGAGAGGAGAGAGGGATGGAGGACAGAGAGAGAGAGAGAGAGGGATGGAGGACAGAGGAAGAGAGGAGAGAGGGATGGAGGACAGAGGAAGAGAGAGGAGAGAGGGATGGAGGACAGAGTAAAAGAGGAGAGAGGGATGGAGGAGAGAGGGATGGAGGACAGAGGAAGAGATGAGAGGGATGGAGGACAGAGGAAGAGAGGAGAGAGGGATGGAGGACAGGGGAAGAGAGGAGAGGGATGGAGGACAGAGGAAGAGAGGAGAGAGGGATGGAGGACAGAGGAAGAGAGGAGAGAGGGATGGAGGACAGAGGAAGAGAGGAGAGAGGGATGGAGGACAGAGGAAGAGAGGAGAGAGGGATGGAGGACAGAGGAAGAGAGGAGAGAGGGATGGAGGACAGAGGAAGAGAGGAGAGAGGGATGGAGGACAGAGGAAGAGAGGAGAGGGATGGAGGACAGAGGAAGAGATGAGAGGGATGGAGGACAGAGGAAGAGAGGAGAGAGGGATGGAGGACAGAGGAAGAGAGGAGAGGGATGGAGGACAGAGGAAGAGAGGAGAGGGATGGAGGACAGAGGAAGAGAGGAGAGAGGGATGGAGGACAGAGGAAGAGAGGAGAGAGGGATGGAGGACAGAGTAAAAGAGGAGAGAGGGATGGAGGAGAGAGGGATGGAGGACAGAGGAAGAGATGAGAGGGATGGAGGACAGAGGAAGAGAGGAGAGAGGGATGGAGGACAGAGGAAGAGAGGAGAGAGGGATGGAGGACAGAGGAAGAGAGGAGAGAGGGATGGAGGACAGAGGAAGAGAGGAGAGAGGGATGGAGGACAGAGGGAGAGAGGAGAGAGGGATGGAGGACAGAGTAAAAGAGGAGAGAGGGATGGAGGACAGAGGAAGAGAGGAGAGAGGGATGGAGGACAGAGGAAGAGAGAGGGGGATGGAGGACAGAGGAAGAGAGGAGAGAGGGATGGAGGACAGAGGAAGAGAGGAGAGAGGGATGGAGGACAGAGTAAAAGAGGAGAGAGGGATGGAGGACAGAGTAAAAGAGGAGAGAGGGATGGAGGAGAGAGGGATGGAGGACAGAGGAAGAGAGGAGAGGGATGGAGGACAGAGGAAGAGAGGAGAGGGATGGAGGACAGAGGAAGAGAGGAGAGGGATGGAGGATAGCGGAAGAGAGGAGAGGGATGGAGGACAGAGGAGGAGAGAGAGATGGAGGACAGACGAAGAGAGGAGAGAGGGATGGAGGACAGACTAAGAGGAGAGAGGGATGGAGGACAGACTAAGAGGAGAGAGGGATGGAGGACAGGAAGAAAGGAAAGAGGGATGGAGGACAGTAGTAGTAGTAGCAGCAGAAGTAGTAGTAGTAGCAGTAGTAGTAGCAGTAGTTGAAGTAACTCTTGTTGTTTATTTTGAACATGGGATATAGTGTGTACCTCTGGGAGTTTCTCGTACAGACAGTGGGAGGATATAGTTCTCAGTGAGGCCATTTAAAATGAAGTACAGTGGAAAAACACATTCTGTTCTGTATTTTCTGTTATTTTCTATACAATTTATAACTCCACCGCCACAAAGGGACGGCTGCAAGGGCAAAGCATTTTTATCCGAGTCTTGGTTAGAAACTTTTTTGGAGGGCCAGTGCGAAATGGCAAAAAACAAACAAAACAAAAAACTACAATTGCAATTCTTGCTACTGCTGCTACTACTGCTATTGTTACTACTACTACTATTACTACTGTTTTATATTGTTGTATTGTTGCTGCTGAAACATTAATTTCCTTTGGGATAAATTAGTATTTATCATCTACTGCGACTACCACTACTGCTGCTGCAAACCAATTATTATAAATTAGTAATTAGTAGTAGAATTAATCATAGTAGTAGTAGCAGTAGAAGCAGTAGTAGTAGTAGCAGCAGCAGTAGCAGTAGTAGCTGATGGGGCTGGGCGGTATACCGGTTGCTACCGCACTGAATACTGGTGTTTTTTTTTTTTTTAACAATATGAATTTTTCTGTAATACCGGTGAGTGTGTACATACAAAACGTCATGAACATAAAGCGCCGGAACGATGCGCCGGAACGATGCGCCGTGGGACTGTTTTGCAGTGGCATGAGAGTGGAGGAAGCGTAAGCTGTGTCCCAATTCGAGGGCTGCTGCTTTTTCGGCGACTCCGAAGGCTGCGAAAGCTGCAGCCCTTGAACTACCCTCTGTGGACCGCAAGGGACATGGGACAGGTGTCCCATGTCAGAGCTGCTCGCAGCGCCCAGACACACTGCTAACGCTAATGCTAACAACACGCACCACGCAAATGTTCACTTATTTTTCTCTGTTATTTAGTTGTAGTATTAGCTGTGGTATTAGCTGTAGTAGTATTAGCTGTAGTAGTATTATAGAATTAGTTGTAGTATTAACTGTTGTAGTATTGTAGTATTAACTGTTGTAGTATTAGTTGTAGTATTAACTGTTGTAGTATTAGCTGTTGTAGTATTAGTTGTAGTATTAGCTGTTGTAGTATTAGTTGTAGTATTAACTGTTGTAGTATAAGTCATAGTATTAGCTGTTGTAGTATAAAGCCCTATTCGGACGGGATTAGTTTTACAGGGGGATATAGAGTAATGTCAGTTTATCACAGGACCTCTGTAATATAAATGACCCATTCACACAGGACAAGAAATGTCCGTAATATTTATTTGACATGGGAGGAGTTTTACGCTCTGCCGTCTCGTATTCGTCGCCGGATTTTGGTGGGGCAGGGCATAAAGCATCAGCTGAAGATAGAGAAGTCGTGATTAGCCTATGTGAAATATTAGCAAACTATGCAAATTATTGCCCATAATCAGGACTAACAGAGCATACATTACCTAAAACAAGCAGAAGTTTCATGCCTCTGACAACTGATTTATACCACTTGGGCTTTTTCATTGATCGATGTGTGCGTTTGTTTGAGAGTACCGGTAGATCATTTCTCTTGCCAGAAAAATAAAGCGCTTCAAGCTCCTCCGTGTTTGAAAATTGCGGTAAATTATGTCTTTAAACGGATGTGACGAAATATTACATACATCTTTGCCGAGGTTCGCATTCGCACGGGATTAATATTACCTAAGGTAATTCCTCCAGACCGTTTTACAGAAGGTAAAACTCGCTGTAAATTTCACAGACATACTCCGTTATGTTTACGGACATGGCGCGTTCAGACAGGACTAAATTCCCTGGTAATTATTACTTTACCCCATGTCACCCCGTAAAACTAATCCCGTCCGAATAAGTTATAGTATTAGCTGTAGTAGTATTAGCTGTAGTAGTATTAGTTGTAGTATTAGCTGTTATAGTATTAGTTGTAGTATTAACTGTTGTAGTATAAGTCATAGTATTAGCTGTTGTAGTATAAGTTATAGTATTAGCTGTAGTAGTATTAGCTGTTGTAGTATTAGTTGTAGTATTAGCTGTTGTAGTATTAGTTGTAGTATTAGCTGTTGTAGTATTAGTTGTAGTATTAGCTGTAGTAGTAGTATTAGTTGTAGTATTAGCTGTAGTAGTAGCTGATAGAGCCCAGCATTAGTAGTCGCAGTAGCAGTTTTCACATGCGTGTACAGCCCTCAGGAAAGTACCTGGACTTAATATTCCAAACAGACGAGTGCGTGTGCTGCTTGGGTAATAACCTCCTCGGGGCTTCAGGCCAGACCCAGAACCCAACCAGGTTTTCAGTCAGTGTAATGGACCATTACACACTTTATAGTACTGCGTGGGAGAATACGCTTTGGATGTGTTGTTCATAGTTTAGGGCCAAACAGATGGAATTGTCAGTCTGTCAACAGCAGTAGTAGTAGGAGTATTTGCGGCATTAGTTTCTTCTTACTGACCCTCTGAAGTTGTATTTGGGGTGATTCATGTTTGAGGAATCTTTATTCACATATTTTCAAGACGCCATTTTGCAGATCTAATCCCGTTTTCATCTCCACGGTACACTAGAGCTGGGCAGTATGACCAAAAATTGATGTCACGGTATTTTTTAAAGGTCCCATGGCATGAAATTTTCACTTTCTGAGGTTTTTGAACGTTAATGTGAGCTCCCCTACCCTGTTTAGCCCCCCCCCCATGACTAAAAGTTTTGAAATGTGTAAACTGAGCAATTGCGATCCTTTTCTGCATTTGAAAAAAATACAGCCCAAACGGGCGATTCTGAACAAGGGAACTTTCTGACGTCAAACTCGCGGAAAGGTTTCCACCCCCCGTCTGGATGTCTACCCACTGTCTCAGGAAATCACGCTCAGAGAGTTTGGACCGCAAACGAGCTAGGAAATGCGAGATGCGTTTTTTTATTTGCCTGGAGACACGTGAGAGTGTTTCCAGGCTCGGATGTCCTTTATCCAAGCCTCCGAACCTCTGAAACAGCAGTGGTTTAATTTGATTTACTGTGAAAATGCGTTTTTTTCATGGAAAGCGTCTCATATCTTCCTCCGCGCTTAAAACACAGAAGTGGGTGACAGCGCACCGCTAATCCAGGAAACAACGGAGTATTTGGCCACACCTCCACCCGCTGCACTGGCCTGTCTCTGTCTTCCTCATTTGCATTCAAGCAACAACGCCCAGAATAAAGTGTTTCAGAGATATATTTATGACTCTGACTGTCTTCATGAGGCTCTCTCATGCACTGAGGCTTGATTTTGAAGGATTCATTTACAGTATTAGGGAAGCATTAAGGCGCCATATAAAAGCATCAAGAAGTACCATGTCATGGGATCTTTAAAACTATATCGGTGTCACGATATTTGACCGTTTTTTTTTTGTTTTTTGTTTTTTCATGCATGACTCGGTGTTAACCCCATTTCTTAATAACTTAAAGAATAATTACTGCAGTAAATTGGACTTGGTAAAACATATCTGGGTCCAGAGCTTTAATCATCTCCTTGAAGCACCTTTCTCAACAGGACTAAGTGGTTCCATTTGGCGAAGTGGATAATAATAGCGTTGGTAATATCGTTCCACCGTTTGCTTTTCTTGTCGTAGGCGGTCCCCTTAATAAAGAAGAAGAAGAAGTGACTTTATTGATCTCACACAGGAGAAATTCTTCTCTGCATTTAACCCATCCTGTTAGGAGCAGTGGGCAGCACATTACTGCGCCCGGGGACCATCTCCATGATCTTCTTACTTCGGTTTGGTCAGGACCACAGCTGGAGGATTTTACCTGGAGCATGTTTTGGGTTGGTGGGGGAAACCGGAGTGCCCGGAGGAAACCCACCCAGACACGGGGAGAACATGCAAACTCCACACAGAAAGGCTCGGGCGACATGGGGATCGAACCCAGAACCTTCTTGCTGTGAAGGATGAGCGCTAGCCACTGTCTTTGAGTGACGTCCGAGTGGCGTTTTGTGTCGCGGCGCCGACTTGAACGTTCCCTGCAGACGTGGAAGAGGATGCAGATCTTAGTTTTGTGCGTTCTTCATATTCCAGGACGTGTTTGTGACGGAGGTGGTGAAGCAGATCGCTCGTGTCGCCTCCTGCGGCTACAACTTTAGCCCGACGACATTTACAGAATGCGGTTGCTTGATCGGCGTTGGATTTTTTTAAAGCCGAAGTACTTCCACGACACGGCTTCTCTTTTCGGTAAAAGTTCCTCTGTGTCTGTAACATTTTCTCCGTCCATGTTGTTCACCGCCCAACACACACTGAGCTTCCACCGCTCTCACGCCACTGCAAAACAGTCCGCCTCTCAAACAATGTCCTGCGACGCCACGTTCCGCCGCTCTGTGATCCCCACGTTTTGTACGCACACATTCACCGGGATTGGGATATACTGTATGAAAAATCCATATCATTAAAAAAAAACAAAAAAACACCGGTATTTGGTATGAAGCGGTATACCGCCCAGCCCTAGGGTGATTCATGTTGGAGGAATCTTTAAACATTTATTTTCAAGACGCCATTTTGCAGATTTATCCCCGTTTTCATCTCCACGGTACACGCCCACTGTGACGTTTCAGTTTGATGCTCTTAATCGTGATACTCGTAGGATTGGGCAGCGTCGCATCGTCATTTTGGTCCAAATGAATAAAAATGGTCTGCTCTAGTGTGACGTGCAGCTGTCCACAGGAGGGCGCTCGTTTGTTGTGACGACGTTTACGGACACGTCACCTCCCACTGGACACATGGGGACAAATTGATTTTTAATGTCATCTTTCAAGTTCCATTTACTGTTCTCATGATTTAAAACATTTATATTATATACAAATACATTGTATTTTCCTCCGATTTTGTTCTCATGAAGTCCTGTTTGTTTTCGTATTGGGATATATTGATTTATTACTGAAGAATAGAATATTTATTTTATTGTCATTGTCACAAGTACAACGAAATTGGTCCTCTGCATTTAACCCATCCTGTCATCAGGAGCAACAAAAAAACACGTTTTGAAAATAAAAGAAGACATAAAAAAATTAATTTTGCATGATTTTCAGTCTGTATAAAATGTTATCTCAGAATTAAAAATAAATAAATATCGGTATTGGCTAATATCGATATCGGCCGATAACGGCAACATTAATATCGGATATCGTATCGGCTAAAATGTTCACATCGGTGCATCCCTAGTTATTATATAAATGGTAACATCATGATCCTCGGGGGTTATACTGCAGCTCGTGTGGAGGAGGAAGACCAGACTCAGAACTCAACCAGGTTTTCAGTCCGTCCGCACCTTAGACTTGTACTGCTGTAATCTTATTGAATTGTGTGGGCCACTTTGCTTCTCCATAACAAATATTTTACTGCACTTTTCCTTTGTCTGTGGAGAACGGGCGCTACAGTTTCTGCTGCTACTTCATTTTCAAATTCCCATCTGGATATTTGTGTTCTAAATGTTTTTGAACTCACGCAGGTCAGGTTTGGAGTGGGAGAGAAAGAGGAGGAGGAAGAGAAAATAGAGTGGGACTGAGAGAAAGAGAGGAAGCAAAAAACAGACCAGGAGGTAAGGCAAGTTTATTTGTACAAACTAATCCAAAGCACATTACAATCACAAAACAAACAAATTAAGCATAAATAATCATCAAAAGAACATTAAAGGAGAGAGAGGGGGGGGATGAGAGAGAGAGAAGAGGAGGGAGAAAAGAGAGAAAGAATGGAGACAGAGGAGGAAAAATTGAAAAATAAGCCCCATTAAAGACAAAACAAATCATGAAAAGTAAATAAATCTTGCTCCAAATTGGACCAGAAACATTTCACAAACTGCACAATTTAATTTAAAACTGGGCTCCACAAACACAAACACACAGACTCAAATATGTGTCATTCAAACCTCAGAATAAAATGAACAAAGGAGAAGGAGATAACTGAGAAAAAGGAAGTTTTTATTTATGCAGTTCTCTTCACAGACATGTCACAAAGACGGTTTACAGAGCATTTTTCATTACCTGCGTGAAGTTGGCCTCCCATCAAACGCACACCTACACAAAAACTATGTCAATCGTTTGTGCTTCGTTTGTGCTGTTTTGTGCTGCAAAAAGTTTTGTTTGTGCTGCTTTAGTTTTTGAGGGGACGGGCGGAGAAGTGTGCGCGCAGACACGTGCGCTCATCGTGCTCAAATCCGTGATGGCGCAGCATGATTGAAAAATTTAAAAATTTGAAAAAAAAAAAAAAATCAGGAGTCAAAACACATTTTGAAAATAAAAGAAGACATTCAAAAATTCATTTTGCATGATTTTCAGTCTGTATAAAATTAGAATCTAATAATCTAATTATTTTAATTAGAATTAAAAATAAATAAATATCGGTATCGGCCGATAACAGCAACATTAATATTGGATATCAGCATCGGCTAAAATTTTCACATCGGTGCATCCCTACATTTTAGAGATCCAGACGAATGGGCAATTACCCTGAGCCCTGGTTCTGCCAGACCCCCAACTTCATGTCACCATGCAGAGTCGCTAGAGACCTGGACAGTTCCTCCTGACGTACGGTAGCCCCTGTTTCTACACAGTTCTGTCAGCATGCTCACCATGGTATCCAAACGACGAGATACATCCTCTGGTTGGAGATGTTCCTCAACTTGTGTCACTTTCTGATGTACTCGTAATCCCTTCAACAACGGCTCCACTATGGTGCGAAATTACCGCAGACACTTTGGGCGACTCCTTACTTGCTGCGAGCTTACCGATTTTCCGGTAGGTCATGGACAATCCCAGGCCAATCAACAGATGTCCGACTATCAAAAATCCGAATAGGTAAATGTCCTCCACGTCCTCTAGACACAACTTGCCATTCATACCAGGCATCCATCGTGTATCCTGCAGCGAATGTACCATCGGGACACCCCGGTTTCCCCTGGAGCGGTACTTCGGCGTGAAAAAAGTGTGTCATCTGCACTGAGGGACCAGCTTATCACAGACAGAGCAGGTGTTTGTTCAATATTTTCTACCAAACGTCTGTTTTATTCACACTGCAGTAAGCAAGCCTGAACTAACGATGTCGTTATTCTGAAAGTGTAAGGTTTAAAACGGCACTATGTAACTTTTCTGATGGGCAGCCTGCTCCTTGCTTGCCTGAAAAATTCCACAGTATAGCATTAAAATGATCAAGCACTTACCATATTTTTTGGACTATATTTTTCCCCCTCTCAAACAATGACTGTGTGCACATGGACGAGTGTAATGCAATTGCAAACAGATTGGGATCGTATCGGATTCATGTGCACAGGCTAAGGATCGTATAGGGATTGGTTTCACGAATCTGATTGGAACCCCTGACTTAGGCCGATAGTAATCCGCTCGGTGCCGCCTTGTGCACAATATCAGATCAGATTGGAGTACTGTGCATGCACGGGAATTTTCGCTAGGGATTTTACCCGGAAGTGGCAGGAGGCGCCGACGCCGTCGTAAGTAGCGATTGTTGCCGGAAAAGTCAGACGAAATCATGGCTGCGAAGAAAGAATGCACAACATGTACACCAACGCTGCTCCGTCAAACTAGTCCAGGTTTAGTCCAGGTTTAGTCCAGATTGAGTCCAGGTTGAGTCCAGGTTTAGTCCAGGTTTAGTCCAGGTTTAGTCTAGGTTTAGTCCAGGTTCAGTCTAGGTTTAGTCCAGGTTTAGTCCAGGTTCGGTCTAGGTTTAGTCCAGGTTTAGTCCAAGTTTAGTCTACGTTTAGCCCAGGTTTAGTCTAGGTTTAGTCCAGATTTAGTCCAGGTTTAGTCCAGATTTAGTCCAGGTTTAGTCTCATATTAGTCTTGATTTAGTCCAGGTTTATTCCAGGTTTATTCCAGGTTTGGTCCAGGTTTAGTCCAGGTTTAGTCCAGGTTTAGTCTCATATTAGTCCGTCAAAGTCCTCAAGCCCCATCTTTGTATACCGCCACATAGTTTGTTGTGTTTTTATTGAGTAGCCATCACCCGGAAGTAGTTGGACGACAGCGCCAGCGGAGCCGGCCAGGCCGCTGACCATTATCCCATTACACGAGCTTCATGTGCACTTGGATCTAAGGACAGACCACCCGCCGAGTAACGGGATCAGATTTGGAGAAATCCAATCCTATCCTACCACGTTCCACTGCTCTGTGTTCCTGACGTTTGTACGCACACACTGGGATTAGGATGAAACCAAAAGGTCAAAACTTAGGGCTAAATAAGGAAGGTAATTTTTTTTTTTTTTTTTGCGGTTTCTCTGGTGAGTAAAGTGCGCTTGTTTATTCTGGTCAGGTTTGTGTTGGAAAGAAAAGAATGACACAAACAGCAGGGATGGGGGGATAGAGGGAGGGAGAGAAAAAGAGAGGGGGAGCACAGACGCCGGGGGGGCTGTTGACTCTCATTAAAGAACCCTTCAGGAGCGACAGAATGCTCAAAGATGGATGGATACACCTGTGCAAAAAGACAGGAGAGAAAGGAGGGATGGTGTGAAGAGAATGAAGGGATGGGGGGCTTTGAGAGAGGAGGAGAGAGAGAAGAGGAGGAGAGACAGAAGGAGGAGAGAGAAATGAGGGATGCTGCGAGGAGAGGATGGTGTGATGAGAGAGGTTTGAGAGAGGAAGTGTTCAGAGGAGAGGTAAAGGAATGCTCGATACTACTACTACTACAAAACTCCTACTATGACTACTACTATATTACTACTACAACTATTACAGATACTACCTCTACTGCCTCTACTGCTACTATTACTACTACTACTAGTACTACTACTATGAATACTACTACTACAAATATTACAGATACTACTACCTCTACTGCTATTGCTACTACTACTACTATTACTACAAAACTCCTACTATGACTACTACTACATTACTACTACAACTATTACAGATACTACTATTACAGATACTACCACTACTGCCTCTACTGCTGCTACTACTACTACTACTACTACTACTACTACTACTACTACTACTATTATGAGTACTACTACTACAAATATTACAGATACTACTACTACTACTACTACTATTATGAGTACTACTACTACAAATATTACAGATACTACTACTACTACTACTACTACTATTATGAGTACTACTACTACAAATATTACAGATACTACTACCACTACTGCTACTACTACTACTACTACAAATATTACAGATACTACTACCACTACTGCCTCTACTGCTACGACTACTACTCATACTAATACAACAATTACTATTACTTCTACTACTATAATCCTACTACTACTTCTGCTACTGCAACTACTAATACTATTATTTGGCAGCTACTACTGCTACTGCTGCTGCTACTACTACTGCTACTGCTACTACTGCTACTACTTGTACTACTAGTATTCCCATATATTCCTGCTCATGTGAGTAGGACACAGTATTCCCGTGTGCACTTCCTGTTCCTGTTTAAACCTGATCACCTGTAATTGGTTTTAATGCAGAACACCTGTGCGGACAGCAGTGGCCAATCACATCGCAGCGTTCAGCCTAATGAGGAAGTGTCCCGCTGAGAAAACCTGACCTGAGCGGCGGCGGCGGCGGCGGACACGTGCAATGCGAGGTGAGAGACGCCAGCAAACGGAAACAGATTCTCTACTCATCCTTTCTCCGTGGAGATGTTATTACCTTGTTACCTGTCATTACCTGTCATGTTTGTAAAATGTTCCATAGAAATAAAGTGGATTGGATTGGGCTGGATCTCCATAGAAACGAGCAGGTGACGGACCCCCTACAGAAAAGTTACATAGTGTATCTTTAAAGATACATTGCGTATCTTTTCTGTTAAAGGGCCCGTTACATGTTTCCTGTCTCCATGGAGATGTTATTTCATTGCCCGGACTGTAAGAAAAAAACAGGTCTACATCACAGATCTTTGGGCTGGAATGTTGTGGAATGTTCCGCAGTGTGACATTAAACCCGTCGACTTCCATGGACTACTATTACTACTACTACTACTACTACCTGTAGTACTTCACCTTTACTACTACTACTACTACTACCTATAGTACTTCACCTTTACTACTACTACTTCTACTACTACTACTACCTGTAGTACTTCACCTTTACTACTACTACTTCTAGTACTACTATTACTACCTGGATTACTTCACCTTTACTACTACTACTTCTACTACTACTACTACTACTACTATTACTACCAGTAGTACTTCACCTTTACTACTACTTCTACTACTACTACTACTATTACTACCAGTAGTACTTCACCTTTATTACTTCTACTACTACTACTACTACTATTACTACCAGTAGTACTTCACCTTTACTACTACTACTACTACTACTACTATTACTACCAGTAGTACTTCACCTTTACTACTACTTCTACTACTACTATTACTACCAGTAGAACTTCACCTTTACTACTACTTCTACTACTACTACTACTACTATTACTACCAGTAGTACTTCACCTTTACTACTACTACTACTACTACTACTATTACTACCAGTAGTACTTCACCTTTACTACTACTACTACTACTGCTATTACTACCAGTAGTACTTCACCTTTACTACTACTACTTCTACCACTACTACTACCAGTAGTACTTCACCTTTACTACTACTACTTCTACCACTACTACTACTGCTATTACTACCAGTAGTACTTCACCTTTACTACTACTACTACTTCTACTACTACTATTACTACTGCTATTACTACCAGTAGTACTTCACCTTTACTACTACTACTACTACTGCTATTACTGCTATTACTACCAGTAGTAGTACTTCACCTTTACTACTACTACTTCTACTACTACCTGTAGTACTTCACCTTTACTACTACTACTTCTACTACTACTACTACCTGTAGTACTTCACCTTTACTACTACTACTTCTAGTACTACTATTACTACCTGGATTACTTCACCTTTACTACTACTACTTCTACTACTACTACTACTACTACTACTACTATTACTACCAGTAGTACTTCACCTTTACTACTACTTCTACTACTACTACTACTATTACTACCAGTAGTACTTCACCTTTATTACTTCTACTACTACTACTACTACTATTACTACCAGTAGTACTTCACCTTTACTACTACTACTACTACTACTATTACTACCAGTAGTACTTCACCTTTACTACTACTACTTCTAGTACTACTATTACTACCTGGAGTACTTCACCTTTACTACTACTTCTACTACTACTATTACTACCAGTAGAACTTCACCTTTACTACTACTTCTACTACTACTACTACTACTACTACTGCTATTACTACCAGTAGTACTTCACCTTTACTACTACTACTTCTACCACTACTACTACCAGTAGTACTTCACCTTTACTACTACTACTTCTACTACTACTACTACTGCTATTACTACCAGTAGTACTTCACCTTTACTACTACTACTTCTACTACTACTATTACTACTGCTATTACTACCAGTAGTACTTCACCTTTACTACTACTACTACTACTATTACTACTACTTCTACTATTACTACCAGTAGTACTTCACCTTTACTACTACTTCTACTACTACTACTACTACTACTGCTATTACTGCTATTACTACCAGTAGTACTTCTACTACTACTACTACTACTACTACTTTTACTACTACTACTACTATTGTAGTACTTCACCTTTACTACTACTACTACTACTACTCCTACTACTTCTACTATTACTACCAGTAGTACTTCACCTTTACTACTACTACTTCTACTACTGCTACTTTTGCAGCCAACACTAGTTTTCCTGCAGTAGTTTTGTCGTTTATGTAACTGGTACATCTGTGTATCTCTGTGTGAAAAGTGGAATATGTAGAACTTGTTTTTATTGATACTCTGCAGCTCCCTGGAGGTGTGACGCTAACTGTAAGCACTGCTCTGTGTGCTCTGTTAGTGTGTCTACATGTCCGGACCTCAAAACGCTCTGTGAAGTGGAAGTTTTTACCTTGTGTTCAGTACAGATTGTCAGTTCCAGGGCTGGAATGAGGGACTCCTCTCCAGCTTTGCTCATGTTCAAAGCGTCATGTTGTGGTAAACATGGAAATACTCATTATTATTCAGAAAAGCCCGACTCTGGAGCCAGCGCTTTTGACGAGAATCCTCCGAGGAATTACTCATGTGCATAAATATGAGCTGGACCTATCTGTGTAACATTTGTGTATCTGTGTGTGTGAAAAGTGAATCCTGTCATCTTCAGCATTTTTCCCAAGGATTAGCGCAGACAAACATGTGACCTGTGGTGGAATACATGTGTTGGTTAATTAAAAATGTCCATTACTTGATTAAAAGTTTAAATATACGAGTTATTTCCATAGACTGTATAAAGAAGTGGACTGTGGGAGTGTCCATGTCCAGTTATATAAAGTCTATGAGAAAACAAATTTATTCTTCCATCTTAGAGGTATTAAAAAACTGATATCACGGTGTTTGACAGTATTTTTATATACTGTATACTAATAATTTAGAGAATAATTACTGCAGCAGTAAATTGGACTTGGTAAAACATCTCTGGGTCCAGAGCTTTAATGGAAGTTCTTCCACAAGACTGACACGGCTCCTCTTTTCGGTACAAGTTCCTCTGTGTCTGTAACATTTTCTCCGTCCATGTTCACCGCCCAACACACACTGAGCTTCCACCGCTCTCACGCCACTGCAAAACAGTCCCCCTCTCAAACAATGTCCCGCGGCGCCACGTTCCGCCGCTCTGTGTTCCCCACGTTTTGTACGCACACACTCACCGGGATTGGGGTATATGAAAAATTCATATCATTAAAAAAAAACAAAAAAAACCACAGGTATTCAGTATGAAGCTGTATACTGCCCAGTCCTACTTAGAGGTGCACTAACTTTTCTGGAGGAGGTCTATCATTTGCTTGTGTCCATGGAGATGTCGTTACTTTGTAAAGTAACGATATGGCATTAAAGTTATACAACCTGCTTTTATTTAATGATGTTTTATTTGCCCCAAAAACACTTGAAGACATGTATTCTTCCTGTGAGCACGGTCGCCTCTTTAATGCTATACTGTGGAACATTCTTGGCAACGCAATAACATTTTTGCGCACTCTCCCACGCTCTGTAATTATAAATAGCTCAAAACTGTTTCTAGTTCTATTATTTTGGCATATGTTTTGTTCTTCATAGACTTCTCCCGTTATAAACTCACATTCACCCACTCATTGGACAAAAATATCAGGCACCATCTGCTGTTTTATTTTGTTTATTGATTTGACGATGACGACAGTTTGGCATGAAAAATACAAGACACCACTTTATATAGGCACACAGACGCCACTATAGACGACACATAAGACGCGGAGTAATAAACGCGTTAGAGTATTCATGTACAAAAGCCGCGGCGCCCAAAACTATTCGCAGAATGTGTGAGTGGAGACTTTTCAGAGACGCCATCTTGGTACGGTCCATGGACAGAGGTCACTATAGGCTTTAGACGTTTGTCCATTAAAAAGATTTCTTACCCAGGTTTCCAAAGGGTGATGGAAAAAGGTGAAATATGTGTACTTTTTTGAAAAGGGTCTGCAACATGCTCGTCCGGGAATGTCCCACAGTGCTGCAGTAAACGTATCTATTTCCATGGAGAATAAACGCTTTTTTCCATTGTATTTTTCACGGATGGATAGCTTTAGTACCACGCTACGGAGCAGTAATATCTCCATGGAGACAAGCAGGTGGCAGGCCCTTCATTAGAAAAGTTACACCATGCATTTTTTTTTTTTATTTACAAAAATACTGATTCCAACTCAAACAATTTTTGTAATTATTAAAGGTTCTAGAATACAAAACCGACTCTATTGTTCAAAAACACACCTGGAGTTGTGTTTTGTTTTTATTATTTGCCTGTCTTCATCTCCAAAGCTCTAAACCAGGGGTGCTCAACCTTTTTTTTTAACCGGGATGTACCGGGATTCATGCGACCTGGGCGTGTTTCCTCCAGTAAGAGTGGTACAAGTCGGCGCTCACAAATGTACACAAACGTTCTTCTCGTCATGCGAAAATAGTATATGAGCTCCGTGTCAGAAGCACGTAGCAATCCCACCACTCTTGGCTGCGACTCCGCACCAACACGCTCATTTCTACGGACGTTGCTGCCACTGCCCCACAAAACACTGTGGCCAAAAACCTCATCCTTCTCCTTCTCCTCCTTAAAGGAATAGTGTGTTTTTTATGTTAATCTGTATGGGTTTCCTTCTCAAAGTTACATGTGTTGACACCGGCTTACCTCTGACACTCTCAGCTGATCCCGGTTCGGCTCGCTTTCTGGAGCCCACGTAAGTAGGTCCGGTAACTTCCCTGGAACATGAAATAAAGCTTGTTTTTCTTCTCAAAACAAAACATTTGTCCGAAAGGTGATATATTTGTGTCCCAAACAGTTGTCCACGAAACATCCATCAGCGTAGATTGCAGTCGCGTATTGTGTCTCCCAATTCGTATCACTGCGCGCATATTAGCTGTATTAGCCTGTTCACTTGTAAACTTCCCTTTACGGCGGACCGCATCTGCTGTACACTTCCGCTAAAGGTTAACAGGCTAATACAGCTAATATGCACGCAGTGATACGAATCGAGAGACACAATACGCGACCGCAATCTACGCTGATGGATGTTTCGTGGACAACTGTTTGGGACGCAAATATATCACCTTTCGGACAAATGTTTTGTTTTGAGAAGAAAAACAAGCTTTATTTCATGTTCCAGGGAAGTTACCGGACCTACTTACGTGGGCTCCAGAAAGCGAGCCGAACCGGGATCAGCTGAGACTGTCAGAGGTAAGCCGGTGTCAACACACGTAACTTTTAGAAGGAAACCCATACAGATTAACATTAAAAAAAAAAACGCACTATCCCTTTAAAACTAATAAACTGTACATGTTTTGGCTCCGGTACGACAGCAACTTAAGGCGACTTCCATAAACATTCTCGCTGCATGTAACCTCGTCGTGTCCTCCAAGGCGCATGGGGGACACTTTTGGGGCGTTTAAAGTTCACACTGGAGATCACATACAAGTCGCATTTAATTGGAAATGTGAACAACCTCGCAAAAAAATCGGATTTCACCAAAAAATCGGAATTGAGCATTAAGCCCTGCAGTGTGAATGTAGCTATACGCGATCGACTGGTAGATCGCAATCGACTGGTTGGGCACCCCTGGTCTAAATGCTCTGTTCCACCTTGTGATGTCATGAAGTGGAAGTTTTTAAGTGAACAGCTCCTTTTACCTTTAGTTCAGTGGAGATCGCCAATTCCAGGGTTGAAATCATCCAAAAGATTCTAGTGAAGGTGTGTGGAGTTTAAAAACACAGTAGAGAGCAGAGTGTTTTCTGGTTGAGAGAAAAACTCAGCCTAAATCTGCAGGGTTTGCGTGTTAAACATGTGAATGAAACAAAACACAACTCCTGGTGTGTTTGTGACAAGGAAACGACATTAAAACAGTTCAGAAAATAGCGTCATATTGACCCTTTAACATTTTTAGAATATTTTACCCAATCTGTCTCTCAAAAGTTATTACAATTTGAATATAGGCACCACAGTTTTAGCTTCCCCAATAAAAAAAGACAGTAAGGCAATGGAAGAATTATGAAGACAACGAAGCACATTAATAATATTGTTAGTGCTTCTTGCCTGGTGCATGCTAGCTTAAGGCCAAAACAAAACGCGTACATTAGCGCCTTAAGCAAACCCTCTTCCCTGATGCGTGTTTCATCGTCATATTCTTTGCAAAATGTTTGTCGGTTTCGTCTCCGAGCTAAAAACGGTGGACTTGTCGAGAGGCTGTTGAGTCAGAGGAGGGAAAATATGAGAAAATGAAGGTTTAAGGGCAGAAATAATGAGCTATTAGCGAATGTTAAATCTCTGTTTTGCGCAAGTGCGGTGGTTTTAATAGTGTTGGTTTACAGGCTTTGAAGAGAAATGGCTTAAAGGAGCAGAGAGAGGAGGAAAAATGAGTAGCAGTGTTTTTATGGGCAGAAAAGTGCAATAAATAAGGACTAGACTATGAGCTGTAGCAATGGAGCAAAGATAAAATAAAAGTAAAGCTGCTCTATGTAACTTTTGTGGAGGAGAGTCCATCATCTGCTTGTATCCATAGAGATGTTATTGATTTAGGTGATTTTAAAAAAAGATTTTACAATGTGATGTTTTTCCCATTGATACTGCGGGATGTGTTCTACATGTAATTTCCTACTAGGGCTGAACGATTTTAAGAAAAAAATTGAATTGCGATTTTTCTGGCAGATATTGCGATTTAGATTTCATCCACGATTGCTTTTAAATTAAGTTTCAGTGCACATGAACATTTGCAAAGATCACAGAAACTTGCATCATACCATTCAAACTAACTAAATTCCACTAAACTATAATGCAAGAATGAAAACTAAAGTCAATAATTTATTTCAAATGGAATTCTGTTCATTAAAAAGAAACGTGCTGTACACAGGCTACACTGAGCGCTCAAGCAACCGCAGTTATTCCACCTGAAGAACTAAAAGAGCATCAAAAGTCTTTTAAAGTGGTGCGAGGTCAGTCTTTTATGGCTCAAGGAGCTTGATTGTTGTATTTTATAACAAACGTACAAAATACAACGCAACTTAAACTTAACTTAAATATAGCGATGCTAAATATAGCGTTGCTAATTGCGGTAGCCTTTCTATAGTGTTCGTAATGTAAACGAGCCTTATGCTAGCAGTTTGTCAGCTAACTACAGAGGGGAATACCTCTTATCCATCGTGCGGAGGAGACTTTTAAATTACTCTTTGGTCACCGTGTTTACAGGCGCCATTTCCTTGGCGATGTCGTGTGTTACGGCAGTGTGTTTCTCCTGGTGTTGTCGGCTGCTTCTGTCATACGGAGTTACACTGGCAAAAGAAGCTGGAATTGTCTGTTTGGCCCGAGTATCACTTTTACTAGACGTTTCTCCGGACTTTCTCGCCATGCACTCGAGTGACTGACATTGATTAAACGGGAGCTAACACGGCTTCACCAGCTCGCGACTTCCCAGACCGCACGGGGCTACGCGGCGTATTTGGGTTGAGGGATTGCTCGGAGCGGAGCGGCTAACACCGGCCTCACCAATCTGTCTACACGCAGCACGCCGCTTCTGATTGGTGGGTTTAGCACCATGGCAGGGTGGCATGCCAGGCGGAATACATGTGTGAAATAGTTAACAAAACAAAACCTGGGTCAGTTAGGAGCACTGCAAAAAACTTTTACGATTTTAAGCAATTTTAACGATCCCAAAATTACGTCTGAGATTGTGATTTTCGATCTAAAACGATAGATCATTCAGCCCTCCTTCCTACTTTTTTCTCACATTTTGAACCCCGCAGCTTAAACAACGATGCGGCTAATTTATGGACAGTTTATCGACACAGCGGATGCGCGCACTAAAAGTTTATCGCCGTGTGATAAAATAAGTTCTGATGCTAAATGAACATTAGTGGGTGAGATACATCTTACCCGTATGCTTTAAAAGCAGGTGAGTGCCTTAATGACGAGAAGAAACGTCTCGAACTTCAGTAGCCGGACGTCCACTCATACCTGATCAATACTGAAAAACTGTTGGCTAATGTGACTGTAATGTTATTTGAGAGAACGGCATCATCTGTTGTAGTTCCAACTAAGTCTGCTTTTTTGGTCAGATTGTGTTAAAGCTCATACTGAGTCTAACTTGAGTGACAGCTTCAGACAGAGCAGTGCTTTCAGTTGTCTGGTTTTGTCCTGGTTTGGTCCTGGTTTAGTCCTGGTTTAGATCTGGTTTAGTCCTTGTTTAGCCCTGGTTTAGTCCTTGTTTGGTCCTGGTTTATTCCTGGTTTTAGTCCTTGTTTGGTCCTGGTTTAGTCCTTGTTTAGACCTGGTTTGGTCCTGGTTTAGTCCTGGTTTGGTCCTGGTTTGGTCCTGGTTTAGTCCTGGTTTGGTCCTGGTTTAGTTATGGTTTAGATCTGGTTTAGTCCAGGTTTAGACCTGGTTTAGTCCTGGTTTAGATCTGGTTTAGTTCTTGTTTAGACCTGGTTTAGTCCTGGTTTGGTCCTGGTTTGGTCCTGGTGGTTTAGTTCTGGTTTAGATCTGGTTTAGTCCTGGTTTAGATCTGGTTTAGTCCTGGTTTTAGTCCTGGTTTGGTCCTTGTTTAGTCCTGGTTTAGTCCTTGTTTAGACCTGGTTTAGTCCTTGTTTAGACCTGGTTTATTCCTGGTTTCTATCTGGTTTAGTCCTTGTTTAGACCTGGTTTATTCCTGGTTTCTATCTGGTTTAGTCCTTGTTTAGACCTGGTTTATTCCTGGTTTCTATCTGGTTTAGTCCTTGTTTAGTCCTTGTTTAGACCTGGTTTAGTCCTGGTTTTAGTCCTTGTTTGGTCCTGGAAATGCTAAAGACATCAGCTGCAAAGTATCAATTCATTGCACTTTGCCATGAAATCTCCCAAAGGTAACTTCACAAATGTTGGACCTGATCAATTCTATCAACGACTCACCGTGTTACAACACAAATCTGCATTTTAACAGGCCGTGTTACAGGTCAGATCTGTGGAGAGGCGACCCTGCTCACTGTAAGAATACACGTCTAGGAACCTTTGTTGGATTAAAAAAAAGTGAACAAACCAGACAAATTTAATGCTGCAGTGTGAAAATATCCAGGCAAATCGATAACATCTCCATGGAGACAAGCACCAGAAAAGCTCCACAGAGCACCTTTAATTGCACCTTTAATTGTTTGAGAGGGGGACTGTTTTGGCGTGAGAGCGGTGGAAGCTCAGTGTGTGTCGAGCGGCGAACAACGTGGACGGAGAAAATGTTACAGACGCAGAGGAAGTTATACCCAACACAGTCCTGGTTTAGTTCTAGTTTAGTACTGGTTTAGTCCCAGTTTAGTCCTGGTTTAGTTTTAGTTTAATCCTGGTTTAATCCCAGTTTAGTTTTGGATTAGTTCTGGTTTTATCCTGGTTTAATCCCAGTTTAGTCCCGGTTTAGTCCTGGTTTACTCTTGGTTTAGTCCCAGTTTAATCCTAGTTTAGTGCCGATTTAGTCCTGGTTTAATCTTAGTTTAGTCCTGGTTTAGTTTTGTTTTAGTCTTAGTTTAGTCCTGGTTTAGTCTTAGTTTAGTCCTGGTTTAGTTTTGGTTTAGTCTTAGTTTAGTCCTGGTTTAGTCTTAGTTTAGTCCTGGTTTAGTCTTGGTTTAGTCCTGGTTTACTCTCGCGCCAGTATTGTGCTAAAATACTGTATATTTTCCACAGACTCTATCAGAACGGCGAGTAGACTATCCAGCTTCAAGTTTAAAAATAAATGATTTAAAACTAGAAGCTGATGAAACAAGAATGACGTAATTATTTAAATGTAGAGCAGGTAAAACGCTCGAGATTAGCACAAAACACATAACGCACTGCAGAGTTTTGCTTATGCTGCAGTGGAGTGACGCAACTGTGCGGAGCTCGCATTCACTGTGGAGACTTCAGAATATTTTCACTTTATTTTAGAAATAAAAGTTGTGTTGTTCAGTGGAAGATGAACATCGTGTACACCGGGGGCAGCATGGCTTTTATTACGAGTTTTAGTTTGATTCACTGGATTATCGTTTGTCTTATTCCGGGCTATTTAACGGAGAAAGTTGGAGAGTCCACCACCTGCCCGTCTCCACGATGTCATTGCTTTGCTTCAAGTGTTCCGCAGTATGGCATTAAAGAGGGGATATTATGTAAAATTGAGCTTTCTATCATGTTATATAACACCCTCATGTTCCCTCAGTGTCATCCATGCAGGTTTGAGTAATCTAGCGATCTCTCCCAGGCCCTGTTTGAACCCTGATTCTGAAGAGGAGTGACTTAGCACGGGTAGCAAGTAAAGAGAGGGGAGACTCAGAATGCCAAAAATTAAAGTGAATCATTGTTGTTTTGGGTGAATATTAGGGCTGCTTCCAAATACCGACGTTTTTTGTTTTTATGATATGAATTTTTCATATATCCCAATCCCGGTGAGTGTGTGCGTACAAAACGTGGGGATCACAGAGCGGTGGAACGTGGCGCCGCGGGACATTGTTTGAGAGGGGGACTGTTTTGCAGTGGCGTGAGAGCGGTGGAAGCTCAATGTGTGTCGAGCGGCGAACAACATGGACGAAGAAAATGTTACAGACACAGAGGAACTTTTACCCAACACAGTCCTGGTTTAGTCCTGGTTTAATCCCAGTTTAGTCTTGGATTAGTCCTGGTTTAATCCCAGTTTAGTCCGGGTTTAGTCCTGGTTTAGTCCTAGTTTAGTCTTGGTTTTAATCTTGGTTTAATCCCGGTTTAGTCTTGGTTTAGTCCTGGTTTACTCTTGGTTTAGTCCCAGTTTAAACCCAGTTTAGTCCCGGTATAGTCCTAGTTTAGTTTTGGTTTAGTCTTGGTTTAGTCCTGGTTTAATTCCAGTTTAGTCCGGGTTTAGTCCTAGTATAGTCCTGGTTTAGTTTTGGTTTAGTCTTGGTTTAATCCTGGTTTAATCCTGGTTTAGTCTTAGTTTAGCCCTAGTATAATCCTAGTATAGTCCTGTTTTAGTCCTAGTATAGTCCTGGTTTAGGCCTAGTATAGTCCTGGTTTAGGCCTAGTATAGTCCTGGTTTAGTCCTAGTATAGTCCTGGTTTAGGCCTAGTATAGTCCTGGCTTAGTCCTGGTTTAGAAAAAGAAAAGAGGAGCCGTGTCAGTTGTGCGGAAGAACTTCGGCTTTAAAAAATCTGACGCTGATCAAGCAACCGCATTCTTTAAGTGCTGTCGGGCTAAAGTCGTAGCCGCAGGAGGCGACATGAGCGATCTGCTTCACCACCTCCGTCACAAACATGTCCTGGAATATGAAGAATGCATGAAACTAAGATCTGCATCCTCTTCCAGGTCTGCAGGGAACGTTCAAGTTGGCGCCGCGACACAAAACGCCGCTCAGACGTCACTCAAAGACGCGTTTGCTAAGGGGACCGCCTACGACAAGAAAAGCAAACGGTGGAACGATATTACCAACACTGTTACTGTCCACTTCGCCGAAGACATGGAACCACTTAGTACATGAAAAATAATACCGTCAAATACCTCACAGGGACCTTCAGAGGACCTTCACAGAGATATCTTGTATTTATTCAACTACAGATGTTTTTATTTCTCAAAACTACCACAAAAATATGCATTATTACTGTGAGCAGGTCCACTTCTCCACAGATCTGACCTGTAACTTGGCCTGAGGATGTGGCCCGCTTGTCTACATGGAGATCAACTACCAGAAAAGTTACACGGCGCACCTTTTAAGCTTAAGTTTTTAAAATCTGCTTTCAGTTTTTCCACCTTCATCCACTTGCTTCTGTGAGCTTTAAGGGAAACTCCAGCCAAACCGGCTCCAGATGAAAACCCTGATAATTAATCTTCACAGAGATGACTCCTCCTCAGGTTTTGCACAGAAAAGGAGATCTCACGGACCGAGGTGTTACAAGATTACAATTCCTGGGATTCAAACGGCCTGTATTTTAATCCTTTTATGTCATTCTGACTAGTTGTAGTTTTAGTAAAAATAATAATATGCGAAATAGACTTTTGCTTTCCTCTTTCCGTGTTTTAATGTTGTTGTGTTCTTTGTTAGAAATAGTTGAGTTGTGTTTTGTTGCATTCATTTTTACCTGTAATTAAAAGTGCATTATGTAACCATCTTATGTCTGTCTCCATGGAAACGCTGTTGCCCTGCTTGGAATGTTCCACAGTACGGCATTCGACTTACCTATGTGGCATCTATTTAACGGCATGTGTTTTACATTATAGCTCAAAAAATATATTGGAAAAACATACATTGTTACAGTGAGTGGGCTCTGCATGCTTGCCTCCATGGAGACAGATGTGTTTAATGGGAAATTTCAGGCAAAGCAATAATATCTCCATGGAGACAAGCAGTTAGCGTGTCAGAAAAGTTACATAGTGCTTCTTTAAACCACTGATGGCCAGGTTCTGAATTGTGACCGGGCTGAGCGGTACGTGAGCGGTATATTTTTGAGATTGTAGAAGTAAACAGCAATTTTCTCTCTGTTTCTGCAGCCGTCCTCTTCACCCGTTCTCCAGTGTCTTCATGGAAAAGGCAAGTACCAAATGTTTTCTTTTAGCCATATTTCTGATAATCATTCCAAGTTATGACAATATATGCAGTTGTAAAGCTCAAATAAAACCATTAAAAGACATTTTAGGGCATTTAAAACAGAAATTATCTTTTGAATGGTCCTTGAAAGTCCACAAAACGGCGTTCATATCATAGAACGGTCATATGAAACCAATATCATTTTCAAACATTCAAATTTTCCCCCATAATGTGTTTAAAGACCGTTGTCCACTGCACGATGTTGTCCATCGTGTGGACAACATCGTGTGTCTTAACTCATAACATTTAGAACTAAATATATAACTTCTTATAACTATATAACTTCTTTTACCGTGAATACATAAATGCTTCTCTCTGATTGGTTAATCCACCTGTCAGTCACGCCCTCTGAAATCAGGGAGTCAGGGCACAGCTCCAGATCCACTCTGTCTTTGTAAAGTTTGATCAAAAGCCTGTGGTTCTGGTCAGACAGGTAAAAAAAATCAGGGGTCTTTGGTCTCAGAGTGAGACCGGAACAAAGATGAAAGATCTTTTTCCCAGTTGCAAATCTGAGACAGGAGAAAAGAGCTTTCACGTCGTGTAGTGAGAATTTCAAACAACTTTGTAAAAAATCCTGCAGTGGACCCCAGGCTTTAGCGAGCACCAAGAACAAGAAGCAAAGATATAAAACCTGATATGATGTTTACAATGACATTTACTGGTAAAACACACATTTACCCTGAAAACATTCTAATCAAAGCAGGGACTCCCTAAGAGCTCGGCATTTCGTCCATGAGCTGCCACAGACTTTTTGACAAGACAAAGCAAATTTACCCAAAACTGTACCAAAAACACATCCAGTTTTACTTTCATTTTCTGATGATGCGTCAGAGGCACCATTTTCCCCAACGACGACTTTGCATTCGTGGTTGATTTTTGTTAGTACATGTTTTTACAATCAAGTTTAGGTTAGGTTTAAGAACAGGTAAGTTTAGGGTTTTGGGACAGTTTTGCTAATCAAATCTTGGGGAAAAAAAGCTGAGCTGTAATTTTTAGACACAAAAAAATTCCAAATAAATAAGAGTACAGTGGTCCCTCACTTTATCTCGGTTCACTTTTCGTGGCCTCGCTGTTTCGCGGATTTTTTTTATTCACATTTTTTTATAGTGTATCAACGCGCATTGTGTTCTGCGTCCTGATTGGCTAAGGGACTGTAGACATTTGATGATTTGTCAGTCCTCCTCCGTGCCGTGTCTCCTTTACAGTACAGAATGTGTTCAGTTTGCCAGATTAGTTTTGCCAGATAGATGTTCGATCGCTCGCAGTGTGACTCTGCTGGACCCACGGAGCAGGACTCACCGTGCTCATCCAACAGCACCGCCACGTCTTGGGACACGCAGGTTCTGAACTGTAGTGAGAACGTCTTCCGTGCACTCTCAGGACTGGTTCCGCCGCCTGGACTCTAGGTTCCACCAGTTCGTTCTGCGGAAACACTGCCGCTACTTCCCGATGCGCACTGACCACCCGGAGAAGTGTGCGCGCGGACACGTGCACCTGCTCATCGTGGTCAAATCCGTGATAGAGCAGCATGACCGGCGCGAGGCCGTGCGTCTTACTGGGGCCGCGAGTACGAGACCGAGGCCGGCAGTGTCCGGACCGTGTTTCTTCTTGGGACCGCGTCCACGACTAACGGCCGCGGCAATGCAGCCCATCCGCTAGGTGTTCGGTCTCGTACTCGCGGCCCCTCTGGCATGTGCCCAAATGCCAGACCGCTCAGTTCGTCACTGGTGGCATGTCTGTTTATAAAAATCTTCTCGCTCATAAGAAAAAAAGAGCACACTCGGTAAAAGATGCCTGCACCGAGGCAGACCGGCGCCAGGACAAAGAGGCGCGGTCAGAGGAACTGTGAAATACATGCGTCACTATTAATACATTTTTTTGTTGAAAATCTACGAAAGTTTGAGTGTTTAAACAAGAGAAAACCTTAATTCCAGTCTGAGAAAAGTGTATAATGTGTGTGGTGAGGCATTTACAGCCTTAAAACATGTAGAATAATTGTAAAATATAAAGTTGTCCTACTTTGCGGATTTCTCTTATCGTGGGTTATTTTTAGAACGTAACCCTGCGATAAACGAGGGACCACTGTATAAGTTAACTGCATTTAACAGATCACAAAAATACCGTCCATGTCTTTGAATTTTGTAATTACATCTGCTGATTGTGAACTTAACTGTCTGTGGAAATAGCAGTCAGTTAGCTTGGATGAAATGCTGAGAATTTAGTCCCAGCCTAGTACAGCTGGTAATTTCCTGCTTCCTGTCTCGTTATCTTTTGATTGGCTGATGCCGTTCGTTAACTTCCTTTTGTAAATGCTACATCTCTACATGGGTCTATAATAATAATAATAATAATAATAATAATAATAATAATATCCGAAAACAAATAATATAATATAATAATACGTTTTTGTACCAGTCCCAAGCATGGATAAAGGGAGTGGAAGGGCATCCGATGTAAAAACTATGGCTAATCAATATGCAAATCATGTAAAGCAGTTTATAGTTGACGTCTGGGTTACTAGAATTGTGTACTGTTGTTGTGTCCTGATGTTTGATAATAGTAGATGAATGCAGATTGGTAGCCACTTCTTTGTTAAATTGCCCCAGGGCAGATTTGTCAACAGAGCTAGCAACACCGTGAATAAATAATGAACTTAAATATTATACAATTCATAAAAAATTCCACAATCTTTTTTTTCCCTTTCGTTTTGGCCACTTCAGTGTAATAAACGATAAATGATTTTCAGCAATAGCAAAGGCAACTTAAATTTCTGCGTAATTTTCCTGCTACTGCTTGTCTCCATGGAGATTATATTGAATTGTCTAGAATGTTCCACAGTACGGTATTAAGCTGACATTGAAATCTATCTCCATGGCAGCAGTGAACATGCCTGCTCAGTTTTTCAATGTATTTTTGGCAACAAGCTTAATGCTAAACTACAAACATTCCAAGTAAAACAATGACATCTCCATAGCAACAAGCGGGTGGTGGAAAGGTTACATAGCATACCTTTAAAACTTTAGATTATTTTATTATTTGCACAGACACTGCTTTTTAGCACATAGCCTTAGAATTTAGCCATAGCGAGTAGCTTTAGCATGTAGCCACCGAGCTAACCGTCGTGTAGCTAAACTTGGACATTGACGTTGCCATGGAGGTTGCCGTGGACATCGCAGTGAATCCGTCGTCGTTGTGATCTTTTCTCCGGTTGCAAATCCGATGGTTGCAGAGGCAGGAGAAGGTTGAGAACAGCGCTTTCCGGAATCGCGTATTCATAAAGCAATATATAACGGGATTAACGCACGCCGAGGTATAAGACAACAGATGAATGAAGGAAATGGGCGCTCCGGATAAAGCTTTCATGATAGTTTTTGGGTCGAACGCTTTCCAAGTGTTGACGATGTACAGAGGCATCCAACAAATGAAGAACAGAGCTACGATCACCATTAGCATACGCACGACGCGGCGTTTAGCTTGTAGCTTAGCCTGGGAGGTGTTGCTACGTGCGCGCTCGGTTTTGCCTGCGTTGGCGGTGGAGAGGGTGGGCATTTCCACCGACGAGGGGGTCTTCTTCTGAATGTAGCAGCCGTCGTCGTCGTCTGAAATCATCGGGCGGGCTGCACCATTCTGCTGGCCTACAGGGGGAGACAAAGAGACAGTAAAAACCAATGAAGAAGTCAACCAAGAATGTTTCAAGAGAACGAAAAAGTGTAGGGGACTTGAAATGTACTCAAAGTAAAGCCAATTACTAGATTATTTCCAGTCATTTTGTCTTTTCAAACGCAGCTTTAGCGGGTCGTGGAGCTAATTTGTTTATTAGCCAACCCTGACTAATTCCTTTGTGTGCAATTAACATTTCTTCCACCAATCGATCTCCCCCTCTTTCTTTCTGTCCTTCCTCCTCTCTTTCTCTCTCTCTCTGTTTCTAAACCTGTATTGATGAGTCACACTTAAGGTTTATCGCCATGGAAACTGAGATAATTTGGTTTATAAAAGTTTCACGTCAAAGAGTTTAACGTCAAAGAAAACACAAGATGAAGGTAGGCAGAGAGAGAATATCATGACAACTAACTATCCTTCTCGAATACTTTACAAAGTCTGGTCACTGTTCAATCTCCCTGAGTTCAGATGGGCGTGATTGACAGGTGAATCAGCCAATCAGGGTCATGCACAGTCTGTCCGTATCAAAACAAATATGGCTGCTTACGAGGAAAAAAGAAACAAAACATATCACAGGGAACTGAAAAACGTGGAGGATTTCTGTAGAATCAGTGAGCGACCAGTGAGCGACCAATGAGCTCCTTCGTTTCATGTAGGTCATTATAATAAAGAAATCTGATTGGACGATAATTTTTCAGGACCAGACTGATATCGTTCTGTTAAAAAATACAGAGAGATATCATTCTATTTAGCAGAGATGGGTACATTTCTGACCTTTCTAGCCAAAGCCACACCCTTTGACAATATTTCACCAAGATGGAACCACATGGCTGTTTCCACGATTTCAGATGATACTAAGAAATAAACAGGCCAGGCAGGCCGGATAGCAACTGACACTTCTCACCCTGGACATGGACTATTTGAGCCACTTCCCTCTGGCAGGAGGCTACGGTCCATCGGGACTAGTTTCTTTCCCTCTGCTGTTGGACTCATGAACGATTCATAACATCTGCACAAAGTTGGACACTTTATATCACCAGTCACTTTAATTAAGTCATGTTTGCACTACTGTTCTGATGCTGCTCATATGAACCGTTTTTTTTTTTTTACTATATGATAGTTATATTCTAGTTATTATTGTTTAGTGTGTGAAAAATCCATCAGACGTCCAGGAAGAATCCATGGTAAAAGGAGAAATTCAATTTGTCAACTGGACAAAGTTTATTTGTTTCGCAGCTCATCCGAGTTGCTTTGTCAGTTCTGGTTAGAGTGCTGATGGACACTGCTTATATCTGGCTGCAGGGAGGAGCTAACTACACTGAAATTATTCTGAAACTATCTCACCTCTTTGTTTTCAGCTTTCTGTCTTTTGTTTTCCAGTTTCTCTCTGGCGTCTAGTTTAGCATACCCATTCAAACCCTAATGACTGTTTTCACACCTTTGGATCTGACCTGGCTAGTCCTATTGTTTCCTTTGTTTTGATTTAGGTTTGAGAATGGAATTATATATGGGAGATAAATTGTGTCTGACCCCTCCATTCCTGTTTTTGACAAAAATAGCCTCTTTAACTCCCCTCTCAAACCAATTCTTTTCCCTGGTTTGAGAGGGGAGTTAGAGGGGCTATTTTTTGTCAAAAAAGAGAATCAATTGAATTTCTCCTTTTACTATTATTTACTGTCTATATTCTAGTTATTACTATTATTATTTAGTGTTTTATGTTCGCACCTTTTCACCGAGACAGGTTCCTAGTCTGTGAATTGTGTTCACTTGACAATGGCAATAAAAGTCATTCTGATTCTGTATTCGATACTGATTCCGATACCATGATGATATTAACATTTTTCTTGAGACAATATCCTGTGACCTTCCAAATTAAATGGAAGTACTTTCTTTTCTGTTCCCATGTGTGTTATATCTGTGGTCCAGGTCTAAACCAGGTCTAAACCAAGTCTAAATTAGGTCTAAATCAGGTCTAAAGCAGGTCTAAATCAGGTCTAAACCAGGTCTAAAGCAGGTCTAAATCAGGTCTAAACCGGGTCTAAACCAGGTCTAAATCAGGTCTAAAGCACGTCTAAACTGGGTCTAAAGCAGGTCTAAACCAGGTCCAAACCGGGTCCAAACCAGGTCTAAACCAGGTCTAAACCAGGTTTAAACCAGGTTTAAACCAGGTCTGAACCGGGCTTAAACCAGGTCTAAACCAGGTCTAAAGCATGTCTAAATCAGGTCTAAACCACATCTAAACTGGGTCTAAACTGGGTCTACAGCAGGTCTAAACCAGGTCCAAACCAGGTCCAAACCAGGTCTAAATCAGTTCTAAACCAGGTCTAAACCGGGTCTAAACCGGGTCTAAACCGGGTCTAAACCAGGTCCATGAGCGTATACTAGTCTCTGTGCTCTTATACTTGTTCTGGTACAGCTCCAGATCGTTCTAAAGACAGTCAGGAAAGGTTTATTTCTGTCCTGTCAATGGAACTTTTTTAGTGTCAATACCTGGGAAAAAAAAAAATCTTGTCCATACCAACAACCGAGATATAAGACTGCTATTTCTTTTTTAAGAGGTAATTTTTTTTAGCCCAGGCTTTGCTCAAACATTTCCTGTCTGAAAAAATACAGCGTTTTAATAATGTAGCACATAATAAAGAATGAATAACGTGTATTACCACAGGCCATTTGACTATAACACTAATCAGTCCTCGTTTGACATAACTAATATTGAAGTTTCACTGAAGTTGAACTTGCCCCGAAGCGAAACAGCGGTGAGTCAGTCGGCAGGTCTGCTCATATTTCAGTAAAGAATTTGAATGTGAAATAGTTAGAGCTTTTATTACTAATGAAGATAAAAATGAAGAAAAAAAAAGTTTGTCAAATAAAACAGCATTTCCTGATTTCTAGCGACCAATGGCAGTAGCAGAAACATTAAAACGTTGAGAAGAATAAGTACGGGATAAATTTCAATGAATTCTTGTACTTGCAGTAGTAATAGTAGTAGTAGCAGTAGTAGTAGTACTAGCAGTAGTAGTAGTAGTAGTACTAGCAGTAGTAGTAATAGTAGCAGCAGCAGTAGTAGTACTAGCAGTAGTAGTAATAGTAGCAGCAGCAGTAGTAGTAGTAGCAGTAGTAGTAGTAGTAGCAGTAGTAGCAATAGTAACAGTAGAAGTAGTAGCAGTAGTATTAGTAGTAGCAGTAGTAGTAGCAGTAGTAGCATAAGTTGTAGTAGCAGTAGTAGTATTAGTAGTATCAGTAGTAGTATAAGTTGTAGTAGAAGTAGCAGTAGTAGTAGTAATAGTAGCAGTAGTAGTAGTAATAGTAGCAGTAGCAGTAGTCAGTAGTCGAGTTGTAAAATGAAACCGGGGGGATGGTGAAATTTTTCATTTATGTGACATATTTTCCAAGGGTGGGTGTGGGGGTCCATCCCCAGAAAATTTTGGATTTCTTAGATACAATTTCCTGCATTCTAGTCCATTTTAGGGTGACTTGCTAGACATGGCAAATCCTAAATCCTTCTGATTCATTCTGAAGGCAACAATCTGAGAAATTCCCCGTTAAAGATCTGCTTGTGGAACAGAAAGGAACTGACGTTAAGCTAAGCCCTCCCCCATCACTGACATCACTGTGGTGTTTCAGGGCAGGTCAGAATTAGAATGTACTTTGTTAAAATGGAAATGCTTTTATAACAAAAACTCCATATAATCATTCAGTAATCAATAATACACAGGATATATGTTATCACACACACACACACACACACACACACACATACAGTCTGGACACACACAGACCTGGTTTAGACCTGGTTTAGTCCTGGTTTAGTCTTGGTTTTGACCTGGTTTAGACCTGATTTAGTCCCGGTTTAGTGTTGGTTTAGACCTGGTTTAGTCCTGGTTTAGTCCCGGTTTAATCTTGGTTTAGTCCTGGTTTAGTCTTGGTTTAGACCTGGTTTAGACCTGATTTAGTCCCGGTTTAGTCTTGGTTTAGACCTGGTTTAGACCTGCTGTCAGCTAATCTGTCCCTTTGATGCAGAAATAATCTGATAATATGACTCACCCATAAGAACGCGGTCACTCCCGATAGTTTGTGTATCCATGTATACATGTGTCACGGTCTTTAATAATCCGGAGCTCCGGGAAAAAAGGTCATAATCCCGAACGTATCCCGTGTCCCGAGGCGAGAATTCCTTCTTACGTAGCATTAACGTAGCAAGTTAAGGATTCTTCTTCTCTTGGAAATGCCGCGTAAATGTCACGTGGCTCACTCACAGCTGATCGGCGAACAGGCACAAACACAACAGCGCTAATCGTCATGATTGGCGGTGGGTAATTATGCTGCAACATGATTGGAAGCTGGAGTGCAGTTCAGCCTATGATTGGCTCTTGGCACTGGCTATTTTGACATCAAAACGGCGAATTTCGGTGAGGGATTTTCATGCCTGATTGATAAAATACCACAAGGGATGGAAGAAGGGATGCCCGTTTTAGAAGACTGATGATTTTGACTATTTTTTACCCCAGGGGGGATCCCTGCCAACTCGAGTACTGGCAGTAGTAGTAGTAGTATCAGTATCATTAAAGTGATGAGCAGCAGAGGTCCAGTATAACTCATGTGCTTCCCGTGACGCTGTGTGAAAAACGGCGCTGCTTTTGTCCTCAGGTTTTCTATTATTTAACAGATGAACAAATGAAGCCGAGCAGAGCCTGAGGTGTGAGACTGTCCCACTTTTTCACCTCCTACAGCTCAACATCTGACACTTTAAACTCATCTTTGGACAATTACACACAAAATGCACACAAGATACAACAAATGCACTATATGTTATTTTTGAAAAAAAAAGACATTTGAAAAGTTTCTGTGGAAATTCATCATGTTTTTCCATCCCCTGTGATTTCTCTCCTCTTTCTTTTTCCTTGTAAGCATCCATATTTCTTTTCATATTTCATTCTTTGTTTGTTTTCTAGCTTGCATTCATTCAGTTTTTTTTTTTTTTTCAGTTGCAGGTGTTGTGTACTGTAATTAGTAGATTTTAAGATTAAGCTTAGGCTTTTAGCCTTTATTGGTCTCACACACAATGACACACAGTGACACACGGGAGAAATTTGACTTCTGCATTTGACCCATCCTTTTCAGGAGCAGTGAGCAGCCATCTTTTTCGGCGCCCGGGGGGCAGTACCGTGAAGGGTCTTGCCCAAGGACCCACACTGGTTAGCTCATTGCCCGGGGGGGGTTTGAACCTACAACCTCCAGGGGGAAAGTCCATGACTTACCAGTTGAGCTAACCAGCCGGTTAGCTAACCAGCCGGTAGATGTAGCACCAGTGGAAATTTTGTCCTCATTTCAATGAATACTTGTACTTGCAGCAGCAGTAGTAGTAGTAGTAGTAGTAGTAGTAGTAGTAGTAGCAGCAGTAGTAGTAGTAGTAGTAGTAGTAGTAGTAGTACCGGATGGTAGTGGTTGGTTCTAGTAGTTGAAGTATTACTACCAATAGCAGTAGAAGTAAGATTAAAATGAGTAGCACAAGAAGTACAGTATAACTTTTTTTCTAGTAGTAGCAGCAGTAATAGTAGTATTAGTTGTAGCAGCAGTAGTAGCAGAAGTAGTAGTGTTCCAAACTGGAAGTGATCATGGTTCCTTCGTGCTCTGGATGTAATTCACTTTACGTTGAAAAATCTTCGCTCCTCTCTCTGCAGCTGCTGCAGTGAACCTCGTCATTTCGGTCTTAAAATGTCAGAATTATTTATTTTGCTATTCTGTCTCTAAACCAGGGGTCGGCAACCTTTACCACTCAAAGAGCCGTTTGGACCCGTTTCACACAGTAAAGAAAACAATGGGAGCCACAATTAGTTAAATACAGCAGTCCCTCTCTATATCGCGGTTCACTTTTCGTGGCCTCGCTGTTTCGCAAATTTTTTTATTCCAATTTTTTTATAGTGTATCAACGCACATTTCTGCATCCTGGCTAAGGAACTGTAGCCCTTTGCCGGTTTGTCAGTCATTCTCCTCCGTGTCTCCTGTACAGTACAGAATGCGTTCAGTTTGCCAGTTTGTTCAGTTTGACAGTACTGCCAATTTTGACTATGGTGACATTATTTATAGAATTGCACCCAATACAGTCCTTAAGAAACACTTTAAGACACACTTTACCATTCAGCCATCCGCTTTGCCACTAATGCACCCTTTCACACTCATCACTGTGACCTGTATAAACACACACCCGGCGGCTCCATCATTGGTTTCTCTTTATATACAAGACGATCCTGGGCAAGACACCTCACTACCTGTGATCCCTTCAAAAGTTCAAAGTTCAAAGTCAGCTTTATTGTCAATTCTGCCATATGTGTTCAACATACAGTGAATCGAAATTTCGTTTCTCTCTGGCCAGGTAGTGCAAAAAGACAGTGTACAAAATACAATATGAAGACAAAACACAACAAAAACTATCTAAGACAGAGATCTAAGTTAAAACTAAAGTCTACGGTCTAAAATCTTAAAACAGTGCAACATAATAAATAACAAATAACCTATACTATATACAGATTTCCAAAGTGTGCAGTGTGCATCAAAATGTGCAATGGAAGATACAGCAGTGAATTGGTCATGTGCAGTAGAATGTGCATTGGAGTTAAGATAAATAAAAATAAGTGTGCAACAGTAGTAATTCTAGTGCAACAGGAGTAAACAACAGTACTAAAAATTCCAGTAGTAAATGTGCAATAACAATAGTAAACAACAGTGCAACGGGGGTAAAAATCAATAACAGGAGTAAACAACAGTACTAAAAATTCCAGTAGTAAATGTAAGTGTGCAATAACAGTAGTAAACAACAGTGCAACAGGAGTAAAATCCAGTAGTAAGTGTAAATGTGCAGCAGTGCAACAGTCGTCCTTAGCAGCAGTTTTTTAAAGTGTCTAGAGTGATATGTCTTTTATGGAATACAGGTTATGCCAATATGGGGGGTGGGGGCGGGGAGATGGGTAAGGTGGGAGTTCGGGTGTGAGTGTGAGTTCAGCCTCCTGACAGCCTGGTGGATGAAGCTGTTTGAAAGCCTGGTGGATGAAGCTGTTTGAAAGCCTGGTGGAGTGGGCCCGGAGACTCCGGTACCTTCTCCCCGAGGGCAGGAGGCTGAACAGGCTATGTGCGGGGTGGCTCGGGTCACCCACAATGCTGGACGCTCTGCGGGTGAGCCGGGGGGTAAAAATGTCTAGGAGGGAGGAGAGAGACACCAGCGATCCTCCCAGCTGCATTCACTATGCGCTGCAGGGCTTTCCTGTTCTGTTCAGTGCAGCTCCCGTACCACACAGTGATGCAGCTGGTCAGGACGCTCTCAATGGTGCCTCGGTAGAAGGTGGTCATAATGGGTGGAGGGGCTCCAGCTCTCCTCAGTTTGCGGAGGAAATAGAGGCGCTTCTGAGCCCTCTTTGCCAGTGATACAGTATTCACTGTCCAGGAGAGGTCCTCACTGATGTGCACCCCCAGGAATTTGGTGCTGCTCACCCTCTCTACAGCAGCACCATTGATGGACAGTGGGGGGTGCTGGGTGGGGCCTCTCCGGAAGTCAATAACAATCTCCTTGGTCTTTTCAACATTAAGAAGGAGATTGTTATTGCTGCACCACTGGGTCAGAAGGCTCACCTCATTCCTGTAGTTTGTCTCATCGTTATTAGAGATGAGACCCACCACAGTCGTATCGTCCGCAAACTTCACTATGTGATTGGTGCTGAACGCTGGTGAGCAGTCGTGGGTCAGCAGAGTGAAGAGCATCGGACTGAGCACACAGCCCTGGGGGGCTCCTGTGCTCAGTCTAATGCAGCTTGAGGGTGTTTCTGCCGACCCGCACTGCCTGTGGCCTCTCACTGAGGAAGTCCAGCAGCCAATTACACAGTGAGGTCTGAAGCCCCAGGTGGTCTAGTTTGATAATGAGCTGCTGAGGGATTATAGTGTTGAATGCTGAACTGAAATCTATGAACAGCATTCTCACATATGAGTCTTTATTGTCTAGGTGGGTGAGAGCCGGGTGAAGTGCAGAACAGATTGCATCCTCGGTAGAGCGGTTGGCCCGGTATGCAAACTGGTATGGGTCTAGGGTGGGGGGGAGGATGGATTTGATGTGTGCCATGACTAGCCGTTCAAAGCACTTCATGATGATGGGGGTCAGTGCAACAGGGCGATAGTCATTAAAAGTGGCCGGAGTGGGCTTCTTTGGCACGGGAACGATGGTAGTGGTTTTGAAGCAGGAGGGAACGACAGCCTGGCTCAGAGAAGCATTAAAGATGTCTGTGAGGACATCCTTGAGCTCCTCTGCACAGTCTTTCAACACACGACCAGGGATGTTGTCCGGGCCTGCAGCCTTGCGGGTGTTGATCCTGGAGATCCTTCTTCATGCTGCTCATAACTCTTATCAAACAAGATCCAGTAACATCATCAGATTCAATATCCCTCCTACTTCTACTACCTACGGACGCAATGCCTTCCGTTTTGCAGCAGCACATGACTGGAACACACTACAAAACACCGTGAAACTCACAACTCTGATTCCAATTCCACCTTTAAGCAGAATCATCAAAACACGTTAGTTGAGTGTTCATGTGACATTTTAAACCATATTTACATACACTTATTTAAGCACTTTATTCTTTCTTTTTTATTGTGCATCTTTTTAATGCAATCGTTTGTGTAATGGTGTTATGTGTATGTCTGTGTACATTTGTATAGTATGTTTTTATTTATTTCTGCAGCCTCTTAGCCAGGTCATGCTTGTAAATGAGAAGTGGTTCTCAAACAGTTTACCTGGATAAGTAAAGGTTAAATTAAAAAAAGAAATAAAAATGTATATAAATGTTCGATCGCAGTGTGACTCTGAAGTACTGTATGTTTGCGAGTTTTGTCCCCGACAAAACCCGCCACAGCGAAGCGGTGCCAGGACGAAGAGGAACTGTGAAATACAGAATGAAAATGGCCACAGCGCGAGCACACCGTCCAAAGTCAAACAAGCAACAGTCCCTGAAACATTTTCGAACTGTGTGCCATATGATAAGCACGGGGCACGATGGAAGGCAATCACACACGCAACCGCGATGTATGTTGTAAAAGACATGGTGCCCATATTTACTGTGGAAAAGCCCGGATTCATTAACATGGTGAAAGATTTGGACCCGAAGTATGTGCTACCAAGACGCAAATATTTTTCTGAAGTTGCCACAGCTGTATACAGACTGCACAGTGCTGTAGGTAAGGGTCTTCAAGTGATATTTAAAAAAAAAACAGTAACAGCTTAATTGATGCAAGGTGTAATGCATTTGTTTTATAAAAGAACGTTGCATTATTTTGAGGCATTTGTCTGTCATCTGTTATTTGTTTTTGAGTAGGGCAGAGAAAAATCGATTAAAATCGGAAATAAAAATCGGAGATTTTATTTTTAGGCCATATCGTCCAGCTCTTAGTATTAGTAGTATTTGCAGTAGTATTTGCAGTAGTGTGAGTACTGACCGGCTGCCTCTTGGCTCTGGCTCAGTTCAAACTGCATTCCTTTGTACAGTTCTCTGGAGATGAGTCCGTAGGCGACCATCATCATCACACCAGGGACGAAGAAGAGCACGAAGAGCAGGATCATGTACCTGCAACACAAAGCATCATGGGAAATGGAGTCTTAGTGAGGCAACACAAAGCATCATGGGATCACACCAGGAAAGTCCGATAGTTCACTTGCTTTGGTCCGGACCAAATTTTTTATTTTTATTTTATTTACTTTGGTGCAGTTCACTTTCACACTGCACTTTTTTTTTGTAAGTGGACCAATGTCTATAAACAAAAGCACGTGTGCTGAGGTCGCTCAGCCATTGGACAGAAATGAGCCGTGTCAATCGCCGTGTCCAAACACGTGAAGGAGGAGAATCATGAGCTGTTTCCCAATTCAGCGAGTGCACGGTTCGGAGTGTGGTCTCAGTCTGCAGTCGAGGCGGTGCATACTCGCTGAGCCCTGAGTGCAGTCCAGGGATCACATGGGCGTCTGCGAAATGGAACAGGTCCCGCCTCAGCTCAATGAGCCGGGTGGTCTGCTCCTTGTTCCCTAACGATAAAAATATTATTCTATTGCGACTAGTAATACTTAGAGTTGGACATGGCTACACTGTAGAATATCCAGCATTACAACAGCAAAGGAAATATAGAAGTGTAAGGGGAACGGTAATACAGGTGCCGTGAACTATGCCGTTATGGCTACCGTCACACATTTTTAGCGTAGTTTATGAAGAGTTTCATGTAGCATAGTTGTAGGTGAGGTGAACCAGTACACACATTTGATAGTGAAGTCGCAACTGTCACATGGCGATGTTGCTGGCGAGTCCATCTTTGTAGTCATACTGTATATCCTGCCGCGCTGTGCATGCTGGGGCTTTTGAGTGTGCAAAGCGTGCATGTTTGCACGCTTGGTCCACGCCCCGATTTCCACGGAAACGACTGCGGTGTTCGGACCGCACCTTAACTGTGCAATCGACAAGAACGAAATGGAACAGCAGTTGTCGCGCCAAATATGATGCACATCCCCCTCCAAGCACGCTCCGAACCGTGTACTCGCTGAATTGGGAAACGGCTATGGTGTTACATGCTGTTTTCAATCTAGCCTTAGCGATATGGTTTGCTCAGTTTTTACAGTTCTCACAAATGTTTGAGCAGCATCGTGAGGGTTACACTATTTTACAATCAATTTACAAACGATGAAGACACAGGGCAAGATGGCTACGGAGGACAGCGCTCATGTGCGCATCAAGTTCTGACTCTTGCTCTTCACGCAAAACGTAAGTAAGATTGGTAAGATTAGTTTAGTTTAGTTTCGTTTCATCAGCCTCGGTTTCCCATAATGCTCGACATACAACGGGAGGTCGTTAAGTACAAAAAGCCAACTTGTGTCGGATCGAGTCCGGTCTGCATTCTCACCTCAAACGAACCGCACCAGAGTTCGAATGGAACCGTGCCGAGACTGAGCTTTTTAGGTGGTCTCGGTTCGCTTGTTTGCTCCGGATCGAGATTTTTGGTTTTTATTCACACCAGCCCAAAAGGTCCGAATCAAAGGCGCAAACGAACTTCATTTTAAATGAACCAAACAAGGCAGGTGTGAAAATGACCTTAGTGAGGCAACACAAAGCATCATGGGAAATGGAGTCTTAGTGAGGAGCCAAACGTTTCTTGGTGTTTTTGGTATTTATTTGTAAAAAGGCAGATTAAACTCATCATTCACAAATCTAATCTGTTTTTTTCTGTAAACAGATGTTTTTGCATGGACTAAACCAGGACTAAACCAGGACTAAACCAAGGACTAAACCAGGACTAAACCAGGACTAAACCAAGGACTAAACCAGGACTAAACCAAGGACTAAACCAGGACTAAACCAGGACTAAACCAGGACTAAACCAAGGACTAAACCAGGGACTAAACCAGGGCTAAACCAGGGACTAAATCAGGGCTAAACTAGGGACTAAACCAGGGACTAAACCAGGGACTAACCCAGGACTAAACCAGGACTAAACCAGGTCTAACCCAGGTCTAACCCAGGTCTAAACCAGGGATAAACCAGTACTAAACCAGGGATAAACCAGGACTGAACCAGGACTAAACTAGGGACTAAACCAGGACTAAATCAGGACTGAATCAGGACTAAACCAGGGACTAAACCTGGGACTAAATCAGGACTGAACCAGGACTAAACCAGGGACTAAACCAGGACTAAATCAGGACTGAACCAGGACTAAACCAGGGACTAAACCAGGACTAAACCAGGGACTAAACCAGGACTAAACCGGGACTAAACCAGGACTGAACCAGGACTGAACCATGTTTTGTTTTGTGTAAAATCATCACGTTACTTTGAGAGTGTTTAAATATTTAGTGAATAGATTATTTTCAGTTGTCCTCAGTGTTTTGTTTCCCCGCTCAGCTTTTCTCACTTGATTAGATCCTCTCGGTGCAGGTTTCTATAGAAGCTCTCCTCTTTAAACTGTCAATATGTCAACAGCACCCGCCTCACTCCGAGCACGACTGTTCTAATGACGGACGCACAAAGAGAGGGGCGGGAACAGGCAAAAAAACTACACTTTTTATTATAACACGATTAAAGCTCTCAAGTGTAATACGGGACTATTACACTTGAGAGCTTTAATCGTGTTATAATGTTGTTTTAGTAGTAGTAGCAGTAGTAGTTGTAGTAGTAGCAGTAGTAGTAGTATTTGTTGTAGTAGTAGCAGCAGTAGTAGTAGCAGTAGTAGTAGTAGTAGCAGTAGTAGCAGTAGTAGCAGCAGTAGTAGTAGTAGTATTACAACCCTAATTCCAATGAAGTTGGGACACTGTAAAACTTAGAAAAATACAGAATACAATGATTTGCAATTCCTTTTCAACCTATATTGAACTGAATAAACTACAAATACATGATATTTAAAGTTCAAACTGATAAACTTTATAGTTTTTATGCAAATATGCACTCATTTTCAATTTGATGCCTGCAACACGTTCCAAAAAAGCTGGGACAGGAGCAACAAAAGAATGGGAAAGTTAAGGAATGCTTAAAATCCACCTGTTTGGAACATTCCACAGGTGAACAGGTTCATTGGAAACAGGTGGGTGGCATGAGTGGGTCTAAAAGGAGCGTCCCCGAAGGGCTCAGTCATTCAAAAGCAAGGATGGGGCAAGGTTCACCACTTTGTGAAGAACTGCGTGAGAAAATAGTTCAACAGTTTAAGAACAATGTTTCTCAACGTACAATTGCAAGGAATTTAGGGATTTCATCATCTACGGTCCATAATATCATCAAAAGATTCTGAGAATCTGGAGAAATCTCTACAAATACTGAAATACTGAATGCCTGTGACCTTCGATTCCTCAGGCGGTACTGTATTAAAAAGCGACATGAATGTATAAAGGATATTACCACATGGGCTCAGGAACACTTCAAGAAACCATTGTCAGTTAACACAGTTCGTCGCTACATCTCCAAGTGCAAGTTAAAACTGTACCATGCAAAGCGAAAGCCATATATAAACAACACCCAGAAACGCCGCCGGCTTTTCTGGTCCCGAGCGCACCTGAGATGGACTGACGCAAAGTGGAAAAGTGTGCTGTGGTCTGATGAGTCCACATTTCAAATTGTTTTTGGAAATCATGGACGTCGTGTCCTGCGGGCCAAAGAGGAAAAGGACCATCCGGATTGTTATCAGCGCAAAGTTCAAAAAAGAGCATCTGTGATGGTTTGGGGGTGTGTTAGCGCCCATGGCATGGGTAACTGGCACATCTGTGAAGGCACCATTAATGCAGAAAAGGTACATACAAGTTTTGGAACAAGATATGCTGCCATCCAAGCAACGTCTTTTTCAGGGACGTCCCTGCTTATTTCAGCAAGACAATGCCCAAGCCACATTCTGCACGTGATACAACAGCGTGGCTTCGTAGTAAAAAAGTGCGGGTACTAGACTGGCCTGCCTGCAGTCCAGAACTGTCTCCCATTGAAAATGTGTGGCGCATTATGAAGTGCAAAATACGACAACGGAGACCCTGGACTGTTGAGCAACTGAAGTTGTATATTCAGCAAGAATGGGAAAGGATTCCTCCTGCAAAGCTTCAACAATTAGTGTCCTCAGTTCTCACACGCTTATTGAGTGTTGTTAAAAGGAAAGGTGATGTAACACAGTGGTAAACATGCCTCTGTCCCAGCTTTTTTGGAACGTGTTGCAGGCATCAAATTGAAAATGAGTAAATAGTTGCATAAAAACAAAGTTTATCAGTTTGAACATTAAATATCATGTCTTTGTGGTTTATTCAGTTCAATATAGGTTGAAAAAGATTTGCAAATCATTGGTTTCTGTATTTTTTTTAAGTTTTACAGTGTCCCAACTTCATTGGAATTGGGGTTGTAGTAGTAGCAGCAGTAGTAGTAGTAATAGTTCTGGTTACACACACACGCACACAACTCTAAGTGTGTCTGTAAACAACATTAGAACATAACATGGGCCCTTTAACGGTCTAAACGAGCTCTTAATAATTAAAGCGGGGGTGTTGTGTTGTGGTCCTGTGGGGGACTGAGGAGCTTTGGCACCGATCCTGAATATTTACAGATAGAGGATTTGGTGTCGCCCCTTTAAATAAATAAATGTAAATACAAAGAGGGGGATTATGCAAAACGGACTTTATGGAGCTTTCTACTCTTTTCATTCTGTCCAGTGCTCAGTGTGTTGCGATAGTGCTCTGAAAGGGGTGTGATTAAAGGTCCCATGACATGGTACTTCTTGATGCTTTTATATGGTGCCTTAATGGTTCCCTAATACTGTAAATCAGGCATGTCCAAACTATGGCCCGTGGGCCAAATGCGGCCTTCAGACAAATTTTTCTTGGCCCTCAGGCTTCCAGGTGAATTGGCCCAAATTACCTTGAGCAGAACTTTTGACTGCAAGTTTTTTGAAAATCTACTTTAATAAGACAATATTTAATATTTATTGTGTGGTTTTGAGGATCTTAGCATGAATAAAAGACTGATAGCTCATTCTAGCATGTTAAACATGCATATTTCAATTATTCACTGTACTGAGCACCAGTCTGTGGCCCTTGATCAGCCCTCTGCTTTGTCTGTGTTTAGATATGTGGCCCTTGATGAAAACAGTTTGGACACCCCTGCTGTAAATGAATCCTTCTTCAAAATCAAGCCTTAGTGCATGAGATATGACTCTGACTGTCTTCATGAGGCTAAATATGTCTCTAAAACGCTTTATTCTGGGCGTTGTTGCTTGAATGCAAATGAGGAGGACAGAGACAGGCCAGTGCAGCGGGTGGGGGTGTGGCCAAATACGCCGCTGTTTCCTGGATTAGCGGTGCGATGTGCGCTGGCCCCACTTCTGTGTTTTAAGAGCGGAGGAAGATAAGAGACGCTTTCTATAAAAAAAATAAAACGCATTTCCACAGAAAATAAAATTAAACCACTGCTGTTTCAGAGGTTCGGAGGCTTGGATAAAGGACATCTGAGCCTGGAAACACTCTCACGTGTCTCCGGGCAAATAAATAAACGCATCTCGCATTTCGTAGCTCGTTTGCGGTCCAAACTCTCTGGGCGTGATTTCCTGAGACGGTGGGTAGACATCCAGACGGGGGGTGGAAACCTTTCCGCGAGTTTGACATCAGAAAGTTCCCTTGTTCTGAATCGCCCGTTTGGGCTGTCTTTTTTTCAAATGCGGAAAAGGATCGCAAATGCTCAGTTTACACATTTCGCAACTTTTAGCCATGGGGGGGGGGGGCAGGGTAGGGGAGCTCACATTAACATTCAAAAACCTCAGAAAGTGAAAATTTCATGCCATGGGACCTTTAAACCAGGGCTAAACCAGGACTAGGCCTGGTTTAGTCCTAGTTTAGACCTTATTAAGACCCACTTTTGACCTGGGCTTATTTAGTTCCATTTTAGGCCCTAGATTAGTCCTTCCTGTTTTAGTTATCTTTTAGTCCGGTTTTAGACCTGGTTTAGTCCTGGTTTAGTCCCTGGTTTAGTGCTGGTTTAGCCCTGGTTTAGTTCCTGGTTTAGCCCCTGGTTTAGTCCTGGTTTAGTCCTGGTTTTGACCTGATTTAATCCTGGTTTAGTCCCTGGTTTAGTGCTGGTTTAGCCCTGGTTTAGTCCCTGGTTTAGTCCCTGGTTTAGCCCTGGTTTAGTTCCTGGTTTAGTCCCTGGTTTAGTGCTGGTTTAGCCCTGCTTTAATCCCTGGTTTAGTGCTGGTTTAGCCCTGGTTTAATCCTGGTTTAGCCCTGGTTTAGTCCTGGTTTAACCCTGGTTTAGTCCTGGTTTAGGTCCTATATTTCTGCTTTCGTGGAGCCTGTACCTGTAAATATATTCCGAGTTTAAACGCATCTGTTTGATGTTGTAATGACGTCTCTGATCCACCTGTTCTGTGCCTGATGAACCAAACACTACAGAAAATCTGTTCAGTCTTTTCAAAACTAACATCAAAACAACGAGGACTGAATTAATCAAAGAGCAACAGAAATGTGTCCAAACGGCTGCTCACTCTTTGGTCCTGGTTTAGTCCTGGTTTAGTCCTGGTCCTATTGTTTAGTCAAGATCAAAGATCAAAGTCAGCTTTATTGTCAATTCTGCCATATGTGTTCAACATACAGTGAATCGAAATTTCGTTTCTCTCTGGCCAGGTAGTGCAAAAAGACAGTGTACAAAATACAATATGAAGACAAAACACAACAAAAACTATCTAAGACAGAGATCTAAAGTTAAAACTAAAGTCTATGATCTAAAATCTTAAAACAGTGCAACATAATAAATAAACTATACTATATACAGATTTCCAAAATGTGCAGTGTGCATCAAAATGTGCAATGGAAGATACAGCAGTGAATTGGTCATGTGCAGTAGAATGTGCATTGGAGTTAAGATAAATAAAAATAAATGTGCAACAGTAGTAATTCTAGTGCAATAACAGGAGTAAACAACAGTACTAAAAATTCCAGTAGTAAATGTGCAATAACAGTAGTAAATAACAGTGCAATGGGGGTAAAATTCAATAACAGGAGTAAACAACAGTACTAAAAATTCCAGTAGAAATGTAAATGTGCAATAACAGTAGTAAACAACAGTGCAACAGGATTAAAATCCATTAGTAAATGTAAATGTGCAACAGTGCAACAGTCGTCCTTAGCAGCAGTTTTTTAAAGTGTCTAGAGTGATATGTCTTTTTATGGAATACAGGTTATGCCAATGTGGGGGGTGGGGGGTGGGAGATGGGTAAGGTGGGAGTTCGGGTGTGAGTTCGGGTGTGAGTTCAGCCTCCTGACCGCCTGGTGGATGAAGCTGTTTGAAAGCCTGGTGGAGTGGGCCCGGAGACTCCGGTACCTTCTCCCCGAGGGCAGGAGGCTGAACAGGCTATGTGCGGGGTGGCTCGGGTCACCCACAATGCTGGACGCTCTGCAGGTGAGCCGGGTGTTAAAAATGTCTAGGAGGGAGGGGAGAGAGACACCAGCGATCCTCCCAGCTGCATTCACTATGCGCTGCAGGGCTTTCCTGTTCTGTTCAGTGCAGCTCCCGTACCACACAGTGATGCAGCTGGTCAGGACGCTCTCAATGGTGCCTCGGTAGAAGGTGGTCATAATGGGTGGAGGGGCTCCAGCTCTCCTCAGTTTGCGGAGGAAATAGAGGCGCTTCTGAGCCCTCTTTGCCAGTCCTCGTCTAGTCCAGATTTAGTGAACAGTTTTAATGTGGGCTGTGTGGAAATGTGAATGTACAATTAGTCCTGGTTTAGTCCTGGTTTAGGTTTGGTTCAGTTGTAGTTTAGTTTTGATTTAGTCCTGGTTTGGTCTTGTTAAGTCCTGATTCAGTCCTGGTTCAAGTCTGGTAGTTCTGATCTAGTCCTGGTTAAGTCCTGATGTAGACCTGATCTAGTCCTCATTTAGTCCTGATTTAAGTCCTGGTTTAGTCCCAGTCTAGTCCAGGTTTATCTTTAATGTGGTCTGTGTACAAGTGTGATCATACAGTTAGTCCTGGTTTAGTCAATGTAGTCTTGGTTTAGTCCTGGTTTAATTCTAGTTTAGATTTAATTTGGTCTTGTTCAGTCCTGATTTAGGTCTGGTAGTCCTGATCTAGTCCTGGTTAAGTCCTGGTTTAGTCCCAGTCTAGTCCTGGTTTAGTTTATAAGTACTTGTTTAATCCTGGTTTAGCACCAGGAGAAGTTACTGGTCAGATCTATGGAGAGGCGACTTTGCTCACAATGTGAATCCGTGTTTTTCAAGGTATTTTGAGCTATAAAAATATTTGCAATTGATTAAATATGCCATAGATACGGTTAATGCCATACTGTGGAACAATCCAGGCAAAGCTATCACAAAACAGGTTGTAAGATTCAATACTCAATGTGCCAAGACTAAACCAAGACTACACCAGGACTACACCAGGACTAAACCAAGACTACACCGGGACTAAACCAAGACTACACCAGGACTAAACCAAGACTACACCAGGACTAAACCAGGACTAAACCAATACTAAACCAGGACTAAACCAATACTAAACCAGGACTAAACCAGGTTTAAACCAATACTAAACCAGGTTTAAACAAATACTACACCAGGACTACACCAGGACTAAACCAGGACTACACCAGGACTACACCAGGACTAAACAAGGTCTAAACCAAGACTAAACCAGGACTAAATGAGGTCTAAACCAAGACTAAACCAGGACTAAACCAAGACTGCACCAGGACTAAACCAGGACGACACCAGGTTTAAACCAAGATTAAACCAGGACTACACCAGGACTAAACCAGGTCTAAACCAAGACTAAACCAGACTAAACCAGTTCTAAAGCAGGACTAAACCAGGACTAAACCAAGTAAGTGTGTCACTTTACACAGTCTATGGTCAGACGGACCCCACCAGAAAAGGTACACAGTGCAGGTTTCTCTCTGTGAGCGTGGCAGGACTCATTTGGAGGCCAATATATTTAATTACAGTGACAGCGCAGTTTAAAACTCACGCTCCGGTGAGGGATTTGAAATAAAGAAATAAATGTCAAATTAAACCATCTGCGCGTCACTCACAAATCCAAATTTTATTTTCAGAGTTTGAGTCGTACGGAGTTTTGGCACTATTTTGGATTAAAGCCACGATCCTGCCTTTCACTTCTACAGGAAAAAACTGAAATTATTCACAGTAGATACTGCTGTACTTCTAACTTTGTGAAAAAACAACTTCTCCAAAGTTCTTACTACTACTCTTTTGCTACTACTACTAATTTAGTCCGGTTTAGTCCTGGTTTAGTTCTGTTTTTTGTCCTGGTTTAACCCTAGCTAAATTCTGATTCAGTCCTGGTTTTAGTGCTGGTTTTTGTCCTATAGTCCTGGGTATAGTCCTGGGTATAGTCCTGGGTATAGTCCTGGGTTTAGTCCTGGGTTTAGTCCTGGGTTTAGTCCTGGGTTTGTCCTGGTTTTGTTCTGTTTTTGTCCTGTTTTTTGTCCTGGTTTAATCCTAGCTAAATTCTGATTCAGTCCTGGTTTTAGTGCTGGTTTTTGTCCTATAGTCCTGGGTATAGTCCTGGGTTTAGTCCTGGTTTTGTCCTGTTTTTGTCCTGTTTTTTGTCCTGGTTTAATCCTAGCTAAATTCTGGTTTAGTCCTGGTTTTTGTCCTATAGTCTTGGTTTAGTCCTGGGTTTAGTCCTGGGTTTAGTCCTGGTTTAGTCCTGGGTTTAGTCCTGGTTTAGTCATGGGTTTAGTCCTGGTTTAGTCCTGGTTTTTGTCCTATAGTCTTGGTTTAGTCCTGGGTTTAGTCCTGGGTTTAGTCCTGGGTTTAGTCCTGGGTTTAGTCCTGGGTTTAGTCCTGGTTTAGTCCTGGGTTTAGTCCTGGTTTAGTCCTGGGTTTAGTCCTGGGTTTAGTCCTGGGTTTAGTCCTGGGTTTAGACCTTGTTTAGTCCTGGTTTAGTCCTGGTTTTAGTCCTTGTTTAGTCCTGGTTTAGCCCTGTTTTAGTCCTTATGCAGACCTGATTTAGTCCTGGTCTAGTCTAGTCTAGATTTTATTTTAATATTTACCTATTTTTAAAGCCCCACTGTGTAACATTTCTCATAGTGAACATGTCACATGCCTATGTCGATAGAAGCCACACATTTGAACCAGGCAAAGTTAAATCAGGTCTGTGGAGAGGCAAGCGCACATCCATGTTTTAAGTGCAATAAAAAAAGAAATGAATCTTGAAATGAAACTGATCTTCTGTCCTATTTTTACCTCCTGTCGTCATTTGGCAGCTCGATCCAAACTCTGCATTTATACAGTTTTAATTAGACAACTGATTCAGTTTGACACTTCGCCGAGACATTATTCAACGCTTACAGTGTGACCGATTAACACAAAACAAAACATCAAATAAACACAAAGACACAAAAATGAGACAAACTAAATCAGATCTGAAGGAGGATTTGAAATAAAGAAATGAATGTCAAATGGAACCATCTGCACGTTACTCACAAATCCAAATTTTATTTTCAGAGTTTGAGTCGTACGGAGTTTTAGCACTATTTTGGATTAAAGCCACGATCCTGCCTTTCACTTCTACAGGAAAAAACTCAAATTATTCACAGTAGATACTGCTGTACTTCTAACTTTGTGAAAAAACAACTTCTCCAAAGTTCTTACTACTACTCTTTTGCTACTACTACTAATTTAGTCCTGGTTTAGTCCTGTTTTTTGTCCTGGTTTAACCCTAGCTAAATTCTGATTCAGTCCTGGTTTTAGTGCTGGTTTTTGTCCTTTAGTCCTGGTTTAGTCCTGTTTTTTGTCCTGGTTTAATCCTAGCTAAATTCTGGTTTAGTCCTGGTTTAGCCTGGGTTTAGTCCTGGTTTTTGTCCTTTAGTCCTGGTTTTAGTCCTTGTTTTAGTCCTTGTTTAGTCCTGGGTTTAGTCCTGGTTTAGTCATGGGTTTAGACCTTGTTTAGTCCTGGTTTAGTCCTGGGTTTAGTCCTTGTTTAGTCCTGGTTTAGCCCTGGTTTAGTCCTTATGCAGACCTGATTTAGTCCTGGTCTAGTCTAGTCTAGATTTTATTTTAATTTTTACCAATTTTTAATCCCCACTGCGTAACATTTCTCATAGTGAACATGTCACATGCCTATGTCGATAGAAGCCACACATTTGAACCAGGCAAAGTTAAATCAGGTCTGTGGAGAGGCAAGCGCACATCCATGTTTTAAGTGCAATAAAAAAAGAAATGAATCTTGAAATTAAACTGATCTTCTGTCCTATGTTTACCTCCTGTCGTCATTTGGCAGCTCGATCCAAACTCTGCATTTATACAGTTTTAATTAGACAACTGATTGAGTTTGACACTTCGCCGAGACATTATTCAACGCTTACAGTGTGACCGATTAACACAAAACAAAACATCAAATAAACACAAAGACACAAAAATGAGACAAACTAAATCAGATCTGAAGGAGGATTTGAAATAAAGAAATAAATGTCAAATGGAACCATCTGCGCGTCACTCACAAATCCAAATTTTATTTTCAGAGTTTGAGTCGTACGGAGTTTTGGCACTATTTTGGATTAAAGCCACGATCCTGCCTTTCACTTCTACAGGAAAAAACTCAAATTATTCACAGTAGATACTGCTGTACTTCTAACTTTGTGAAAAAACAACTTCTCCAAAGTTCTTACTACTACTCTTTTGCTACTACTACTAATTTAGTCCGGTTTAGTCCTGTTTTTTGTCCTGGTTTAACCCTAGCTAAATTCTGGTTTAGTCCTCGTTTTAGTGCTGTTTTTTGTCCTATAGTCTTGGTTTAGTCCTGGTTTAGTCCTGGTTTTGTGCTTGTTTTTCTTCTATAGTTTTAGTTTAGTCCTGGTTTTATTCCTGGTTTTTGTCATATAGTCTTGGTTTAGTCCTGTTTTAGTCCTGGTTTAGTCCTGTTTTTTGTCCTGATTTAATCCTCGCTAAATTCTGTTTTAGTCCTGGTTTTATTCCTGGACTAAACCTATAGTCCTGGTTTAGTCCTGTTTTTTGTCCTGGTTTAATCCTAGCTAAATTCTGGTTTACTCCTGGGTTTAGTCTTGGTTTACCCCTGTTTTTAGTCCTTGTTTAGTCCTGGTTTAGCCCTGGTTTAGTCCTTATGCAGACCTGACTTAGTCCTGGTCTAGTCTAGTCTAGATTTTATTTAAATTTTTACCTGTTTTTAAAGCCCCACTGCGTAACATTTCTAATAGTGAACATGTCACATGCCTATGTCCATAGAAGCCACACGTTTGAACCAGGCAAAGTTAAATCAGGTCTGTGGAGAGGCAAGCGCACATCCATGTTTTAAGTGCAATAAAAAAAGAAATGAATCTTGAAATTAAACTGATCTTCTGTCCTATTTTTACCTCCTGTCGTCATTTGGCAGCTCGATCCAAACTCTGCATTTATACAGTTTTAATTAGACAACTGATTGAGTTTGACACTTCGCCGAGACATTATTCAACGCTTACAGTGTGACCGATTAACACAAAACAAAACATCAAATAAACACAAAGAAAATAAGACACAGAATCATTCAAATCATTTCATATTGTCTGGGTTAATTTGTGTGCTGTAAGTGGGACTTTTTTAGTATTAAATTAGTAGTTTTGATCCTAGTTTTTGTATCGATCAGTGTCTGGTAGGGCTGTCAGTTTAACGCGTTAATTAGATTAATTAATTACACCGCAAATTAACGCGTTATAAAAAAATTAACGCAATTAATTATGAGCGGCAATTCAATGCGCGCGCATTTTAAATTTGGCGTGCAGGCCCTTTGAACGGCGAGTTTATTTATAAAAATGTGATGGTGCAGGTTCCTTCCTAGGTCCGTTGTCCCCAGGGAGAGCACGTGAAGACGCGCGCGCCCATTTCGAACATGATCATTTACTTACCCGCGCCACCTTCTTCCTCCTCCCGCGGTGCGATCTGGCAAACCTGCGGGTTCCGGGGGTCATGTGAGCCATGAGTAATTCGCACGGGTAATTATTTCGGGCAATTATTTGTATTCTCTGTATATTTGAAGCTTTGTATATTATTTATTGACATTCCATGAAAGCTACTGTACGTGCTCACCTTTTGGCACCAGAAATATTCACCATTTAATAGTGGAATGGTGTAAATGAGCTTTTGAATTAATGTTATGTAATGTGGGAGGGGGAATGGGGGTCTGTCAGCAGTCTTGTGTGCACGGAAAGAAAGACTGAAAAACTTTAAGACTTAAAGGGGAAGTCTGCAGTCTTTTCACTGTACCACTCTAAATCACACGTTTGACACCTTTTTTGCACTGTGGGAGAGCACAATAAACCACCTAAAAATTTGTATTTAAAAATGCGATTAATTAGATTAATTCATTACAAATCCTCTAATTAATTAGATTAATTTTTTAAATCGCCTGACAGCACTAGTATCTGGTTTTTGATATTTTTGACAATCCTAATACTCATACTCACATTTACTTCAGTAACAACAAAGTAGTTTTCAGAGCTTGTACTTTTACTCCGACTAAACCAGGACCAATCAAGAACTAAACCAGGATTAAACCAGGGCGAAACCAGGACCATGGCCGGCGCCACGAGGGGGCGTTTGGTGGCGACGCCCCCTCACCTCATCAGTCCCGCCCCCTCAGATGTGAGAGAGAGACAGCTAGCTAAAACGGATAATTCACAGTGATACGGAAGTGGATTAAATGATGGATATACGAAGGCAGATTAAATCTAGTAAGATTCCTCCAGAGGATCCGAGACCTTGTTCACCAGCACCACCAGACACAGCCTTACAGACTTCTTCAGCCGAGCCAGCTGAATCGTCTCTTACAAAGGTGTAGTCTAAATACACGAGCTCTCGAGGAGCGCGCCTGACCCATTACGCATGCGAGGAGCGCACTTTGGTGTGTGTGTGTGTGTGTGTGTGTGTGTGTGTGAGTGTGTGTGTGTGTGTGTGTGTGTGTGTGTGTGTGTGTGTGTGTGTGTGTGTGTGTGTGTGTGTGTGTGTGTGTGTGTGTGTGTGTGTGTGTGTGTGTGTGCGCGACGCGACCCCCGCTTCCTGTGATAAACTCATCGCCCCCTTAATATTTTATGTCTGGCGCCGGGCCTGACCAGGGCTAAATCAGGACTAAACTAGGATTAAACCAGGACTAAACGATCTAAATAACCAGACTTGTCTATCATTAAGAATGGCACTAAAGGTTATATCACTATTTTCTGACAAACCAATTCAAAACCAGGGCTAAACCAGGACGGAACCAGGTATTTTTGTACTTCTCTAGTAGTACACAACACTACTATGGAACCCTCCTGGACCACAGATATAAGACACATGGGAATAGAAAAGAAATCACATTCTGTTATCTAAAGAGTGTTTTTTATCATTATTGTATAAAAATTAGTATTGAGTCTATTCCTTAGTATTGAAATCAAGTTTGAAATTTTTTTAGAACTAAGAACTACACTATACTATACTACACTATAGCGCACAGGTTTCTAGGTTTCTGCTTTTTTAGGTTCAAAAAGGTGCCAATTTGTGGAGTTACCAGAGAAAGTGCGCCCTGTGAGATCTGGTTCAGGTCAGAGATAATGAAGGATACTGAGCAAAGGTGCAGGACTTCGCTGCTCTTTGACTCCTGCAAAACTCCTTCAAACTCATTATAGAAAGATAACTTGAGTCCAATTTAAGAGCTGAAAATAGAGTTTGAGAAAAGAGTCAAAGAAAGTATAGATGCAAGGACCAACGAGGGTAAAATCTGAAAAATATCTGTCAAAATGACGGTGTTTGTTTACATGTCACACAGCAGAGCTTAAGTTTTAGCATAGAAATAATGTCTCTTAAATAGCGAGACAGATGTGAGTCTCGCTCCTCTGAGTTTATGGATTTAAAAACAGCTGGAAGGAGTGAGGACAGACGGAGACGAGGCTGCGAATCCTCTGTCTCCGTCACAGTCTTAATCAAACGAGCGCGGATTCGCCGTATGTTTTGGAGCGGACTTTATTCACTGTTTTTCCTCTGCGCATACACAAGGCTTGTATAGTGAAGGCGTACATGAGTTTCGGATTGTGTAGAAATAGCAACAATTTCTGTGTAAATCGTCCTGGTTAAAAGTAGTAGTAAATTGGGACTAAACTACAGTAGGACTAACCAGGCCTAAACTTGGACTGAACCAGGGCTAATGCAGGACTACACCAGGTTAAAAAGGACTAAACTAGGATTAAACCAAGACTTAACTAAGATTAAACCAGGTCTAAACTAGGATTAAACCAGGGCTGAACCAGATCTGAACCAGAACTAAACCAGGGACTAAACCAGGACTAAAGCAGGTTAAAAAGGGGACTAAACCAGGACTAAACTAGGATTAAACCAGATCTGAACCAGGGCTAAACTAGGATTAAACCAGATCTGAACCAGGACTAAACCAGATCTGAACCGGGACTAAACCAGGACTAAACTAGGATTAAAGCAGATCTGAACCAGGACTAAACCAGGGATGAACCAGGACTAAACCAAGACTAAACCAGGTTAAAAAGGGGACTAAACTAGGATTAAACTAGATCTGAACCAGGACTAAACCAGGATTAAACCAGATCTGAACTAGGACTAAACCAGATCTGAACCAGGACTAAACCAGGATTAAACCAGATCTGAACTAGGACTAAACCAGGTCTGAACCAGGACTAAACCAGGATTAAACCAGGACTAAACTAGGATTAAACCAGATCTGAACCAGGACTAAACCAGGATTAAACCAGATCTGAACTAGGACTAAAGCAGGACTAAGACAGTACTAAATTAGGACTAAACCAGGCCTACAGTATGATTAAGCCCGACCTTCTGCAGCTCGATGAACAGCGTACAGAAGTGTTTGTAGCTCGATGAATATATCGTACACAAGTGTTTGTAGCTCGATGAATATATCGTACACAAGTGTTTGTGTCGCTCACCACGCCTGCTCGGCCTGACTGCTGGGCCAGATGAGCCTGCACATGTGACCTTGGACGCCTCCTGGTTTGTTGAAGCGTTTGATGGCGCTGAACACCGGGTAGGGCACCATGAGCAGGAGGGACAGCGCCCAGGTCAGAGCGATGACCTTGTAGGCGTGTGAGCGCGTCTGCCATGAGCGGGACTTCAGCGGGTTACAGATGGCGCTGTACCTCTCGATCGCTATGGCAACCAGGCTGAAGGTGGAGATGCTCACCGAGATACCTGTGGCGAGGAAAAAGACATTTACATTTAAAAGAAACTAAACGGGCTCATCACAGCAATTATATATAAAGGTGCACTATGTAACTTTTTAGTTGGGGGTCCGTCACCTGCTTGTTTCTATGGATACGTCATTTACTTTACATTTATTCAATTACAGATGGTTTTAGAGCTCAAAAATACCTAGACAGGAATTCTGCCTGTGAGCGGGGTCGCCTCTCCACAGATCTGACCTGTAACTTGATCTAGTTTGGTATTTGACGGACCCTCCACCAGAAAAGTTACACAATCCGATATTCAACTCGTACATATCTTCAGTACTGTCCGTTAAACTCTTATAGATGCAGAAGGGACCACCGCCCGCTTGAATCCTTTTACGTGTTATTGATAACAGGAGAAGTTCAATTTGTCAACTGGACAAAGTTTGTTTGGTTGAAAACGTTTCGCCGCTCATCCGAGAGGCTTCGTCAGCTCTAATAAGAATACTGGTAAGACACTTGCTTATATCTTGCTGTAGGGAGGAGCTACCTAGCTAACTACTTTCCGGAACTATCTCATTGGTTTCCGTCTTTTGTTTCTCTGGCGTCTAGCTGACGATCCCTATTCATCCCTACACGCCTGTTTTTCACACCTCTGGCCCTGACCTGGCTAACCCTATTGTTTCCCTGTTTGTTTGATCTAGGCTTAATAATGGAATTGTAGATGGGATGCAAATTATGTCTTACTCCACCATTTCTGTTCAGAGAAGGATTCTCTTTTTTGACAAAAATAGCCTCTTTAACTCCCCTCTCAAACCAATTCTTTTCCCTGGCTAAGATCTGAACCTCACGATCTGAACCTGGCTAAGATCTGAACGTTTACGTGTTATTGTTTTTTCTAGAATGTTCTACAGTATGGCATTTAATTTAACTAGTGTTTTTGTGGTGGTTTTGAGGAACAAAAACTCCTCTACTTGAATTAATCCAAGTACAGTATTTGTTTAATGCCATACTGCGGAACATCCCAGACAAAGGCTACGTTCAGACTGCAGGGCTTTATGCTCAATTAGAATTTTTTTCCGAGGTCGTTCACATTTCTAATTAAATGCGACTTGTATGTGATCACCAGTGTGAACGTTAAATGCCCCAAAAGTGTCCCGCATGCGCCTTGGAGGACACGACGACGTCACACTCAGCCATCGTGCTCAGTGTTTACGGAAGTCGCCTAAAGTTGCTGTCGTTCCAATGCCAGGACATGTACAGCTTATTTGTTTTAAGGAGAAGGAGAAGGACGAGGTTTTTGGCCACAGCGTTTTGTTGGGCAGTGGCAGCAACATCCGTAGAAATGAACGGATTCGGTGCGGATTCGTAGCCAAGAGTGGTGGGATTACTACGTGCTTCGCCGCTTCACTGACACGGAGTTCATACACAATTCTTGTATGACGAGAAGAACGTCTGTGTACATTTGTGAGCGCCTACTTGTACCACTCTCGCTGGAGGAAACACGCCCAGGTCGGATGAACGCGACCTGGCCGTTCAGACTGAAGTCGCATGCCAAAAGATCGGATATGTATCGGTTTTAGGACCACATATCCAAGTGGCCTGGGTCACATTTGAAAAAATTGGATCTGTGTCTTGCCTCAAGTGGAGGAGTTCAAGTATCTCGGGTGGGTCTTGTTCACGAGTGAGGGGAGGATGGAGCGTGAGATTGACAGGTGGATCGGTGCAGTGTCGGCAGTGATGCCGTCGATGTACCGGACCGTTGTGGTGAAGAGGGAGCTGAGCCAAAAGGCGATTCTCTCAATTTACCGTCGATCCGAAAGGACGAGATCAAGGATACAAGCGGCCGAAATGAGTTTCCTCCGCTGAGTGGCTGGGCGCTCCCTTGGAGATAGGGTGAGGAGCTCAGTCACATGGGAGAAGCTCGGAGTAGTCCATGTTGAGAGGAGGCCCCGGGGAAGACCCAGGACACGCTTGAGGGACTATGTCTCCCGGCTGGCCTGGGAACGCTTTGGGGTCCCCCCGGAGAAGCTGGGGGAAGTGTCCGGGGTGAAGGAAGTCTGGGAGTCCCTGCTTAGACTGTTGCCCCCGCGACCCGGCCCCGCATAAGAGGAAGAAAATGGATGGATGGACGGATCTGTGTCGTTCAGAGATCAGATACAGGTCGCATAGGGGCGAAAAAATCGGATTTGGGTCACTTCAGGCTGCAGTCTGAACGTAGCCAAAATAATAACATCACCATGGAGACAAGCAGATGGCGGACCCTCCACCAGAAAAGTTACACAGTGCACTGAATGTATAGCTGTTTAAATACGTGTTTCGCCAAACAGCTGCTCCTCCCGCAGTCGCAGAAGACCAAATGTCGACGTTCTCTTTTACATTCAAATCCAATTCCCGACTCACCTGCCTCTTATTGTAAGCACAATCCAATATTCTTTAAACTTCTTTATACGAGGCTCAACGCGGGAAAACCGCAGAGGCCAAACGCTGTACGCTTTACCCAGTAGATCCCTATAGAGCCCGATTAGCATTTATGAATATGGAGGAGGCCTGGTCAGCGCTGAAGGAGATGGACTCTGTTTGTCACTGAATAAGTAATATCTCTCTTTATATATACGGAAAGACCGAAGACGTGACTATACGGATACAAGCTTAAGGCGTTTGTAACTGTATATACAGCTCTGGAAAAAAATAAGAGACCACTGCAAAATGATCTGTTTTTCTGATTTTACTAGTTATACGTATGTGTTTGGGCAAAAGGAACATTTTTGTTTGAGTCGATAAACTACTGGCAACATTTCCCCCAAATTCCAAATAAAAATATTATCGTTTTGTTTTTTTTGTCTCCATGAAATAATATAGGCTTTATGGCATTATGGAACTAAACCAGGACTAGCAGTGAACTAAACCCGAACTAGACCAGGACTAAACCAGGACTAGAAGTGGACTAAACCAGGACTAGAAGTGGACTAAATCAGGACCAAGTCAATACAGTGATAACTAAACCAGGACTAGCACTAGACTAAACCAGAACTAAATCAGGACTAGAAGGTTTACTGGTTTAGTCTTGGTTCATACCTGGTTTAGTCCTAGTTTAGACCTGGTTTAGTCTTGGTTCAGACCTGGTTTAGTCCTAGTTTAGACCTGGTTTAGTCTTGGTTCAGACCTGGTTTAGTCCTAGTTTAGACCTGGTTTAGTCTTGGTTCATACCTGGTTTAGTCCTAGTTTAGACCTGGTTTAGTCTTGGTTCAGACCTGGTTTAGTCCTAGTTTAGACCTGGTTTAGTCTTGGCTCAGACCTGGTTTAGTCCTAGTTTAGACCTGGTTTAGTCTTGGCTCAGACCTGGTTTAGTCCTAGTTTAGACCTGGTTTAGTCTTGGTTCAGACCTGGTTTAGTCCTAGTTTAGTCCTGGTTTAGTCTTGGTTCAGACCTGGTTTAGTCCTAGTTTAGACCTGGTTTAGTCTTGGTTCAGACCTGGTTTAGTCCTAGTTTAGACCTGGTTTAGTCTTGGTTCAGACCTGGTTTAGTCCTAGTTTAGACCTGGTATAGTCTTGGTTCAGACCTGGTTTAGTCCTAGTTTAGACCTGGTTTAGTCTTGGTTCAGACCTGGTTTAGTCCTAGTTTAGACCTGGTTTAGTCTTGGTTCAGACCTGGTTTAGTCCTAGTTTAGACCTGGTATAGTCTTGGTTCAGACCTGGTTTAGTCCTAGTTTAGACCTGGTTTAGTCTTGGTTCATACCTGGTTTAGTCCTAGTTTAGACCTGGTTTAGTCTTGGTTCAGACCTGGTTTAGTCTTGGTTCAGACCTGGTTTAGTCTTGGTTCAGACCTGGTTTAGTGGTGTTATTTTTCATGGGTTTCAGTGAGATTAATAATTAGGATAGTCATCGCGATTAACAATTTATTTCGAATGGGGAAAAAGTCTCAAACATGTATATTTAAAATGAATTAAGTCAGAATTAGGCTAATTATAAAGAGAATCAGGAAGTGCACCGTTGGCATGCTAGTAGTAGTTGTTAGCATCGTTTTCCTTATGGCAAAACTCATATCCGGCCTCTGAAACTTGCGAAAATGTGTTGTTTAAACAGATTTTGTGTTTTTTTTCGCAAACATTTCGGCTGTTTGCTAACGGGTGCATTGCGTCGCCATGGTAACTGCTGAACAGTCGCTCCATAGATATACTACGTGCGAAGTATCTAATTTTAACAGCAATATTAGTGGTCAGTTTGAGTCTCATTCATCTCTTTAATTAAAATCCATTCTCTTCCTCGCTGCTTTGTCTAAACTAATCCCGGAGCGCGGAGCTGTCCAAACGGAGCGGCCGACTTATTCTTCAGCACAACAATCATTACGAAGATCAATCCAGAACATCAAACTCAACGTCTACGAAAACACCTAGAGGTGTACAGTACTACTACTAGTAATAGTAGTAGTAGTGTAGCAGTAGCAGTAGTAGTAGCAGCAGTAGTAGCAGTAGTAGCAGTAGTAGTAGCAGCAGTCGTAGTAGTAGTAGCAGTAATAGTAGTAGCAGTAGAAGCAGCAGTAGTAACAGTACTACTAGTAGTAGTAGTAGAAGTAGTAGCAGCAGTAGTAGTAACAGTACTATTAGTAGTCGTAGTAGTAGTAGTAGTTGTAGCAGTAGCAGTAGTAATAATTCTATTGAAAAGTAGTAGAAAATATTTATTCTCATTTTGACATTTGTTGTTTTCTTGTTTGAAATCACAAAGTTTCAGGCCATTCTGAGCCATAATATTTCATTTCTGACATCTCTGTATTAACTATTTTTTTCCCTTTCTCCTCAACACAGTCTGAACATTTTTACTCTATCCATAAATTTAAGTCCAAATATATAAAAAAAAGAAACAGTTTGACATTGTAATACGTTTAGTAAACAGCCTCTGGCCATCTTTGTAATCTGTCATTTTCATCTCAAATCAAAATAACCTTATCTTGTTTCTGAATATTCGACTAAATATGATACGCGCAGATGACAGGTTAGTGCGGTGGAAAAATCTTATCTTTAAATTTAATATTTTTCTTCACAAATGTCCTCTAAACCTAAGGCACCGTGACAGGTTGGAAATGTCGATATTAGATAAAGCAGAAAATCTCGTAAACACATTTTCCTTTACGTGAGGATTAAATAAATAAACTCAAAGCGTGATCTGTGATTCGACCGACTGACCCGCCCCGGTGCATTCTCACACTTCACCACTAGAGGCTGCCTATGTTACTGCTGTCAGACAATGTACCGCCTTGGCCTGGCACAAGAAGAGCAGGCTAAAGTTGTCCCAGTAGGGAAATTTGTCCTCTGCGTTTGACCCATTCTTCAGTGTCTCTGGGGCATCTCCTCAGGAACAGCTCAAGTATGGGGCAAATGCAGGTTTAACCCAGAGACACTAAAGGATGGGGCAAATGCAGGTTTAACCCACAGAAACTGAAGGAAGGGGCAAATGTAGGTTTAACCCAGAGACACTGAAGGATGGGGCAAATGCAGGTTTAACCCACAGAAACTGAAGGATGGGGCAAATGCAGGTTTAACCCAGAGACACTAAAGGATGGGGCAAATGCAGGTTTAACCCAGAGACACTGAAGGATGGGGCAAATGCAGGTTTAACCCAGAGACACTAAAGGATGGGTCAAATGCAGGTTTAACCCAGAGATACTGAAGGATGGGGCAAATGCAGGGTTAACCCACAGAAACTGAAGGATGGGGCAAATGCAGATTTAAACCCAGAGACACTGAAGGATGGGGCAAATGCAGGTTTAAACCCAGAGACACTGAAGGATGGGGCAAATGCAGGGTTAACCCACAGAAACTGAAGGATGGGGCAAATGTAGGTTTAAACCCAGAGACACAGAAGGATGGGGCAAATGCAAGTTTAACCCAGAGACACTGAAGGATGGGGCAAATGCAGGGTTAACCCACAGAAACTGAAGGATGGGGCAAATGTAGGTTTAAACCCAGAGACACTGAAGGATGGGTCAAATGCAGGGGATTCCCGATGGGGACAATAATAATTAACCAAACCTTAAACTTGCAATTTGAGTTGGAGCAATTACCAGATATGAAAGAACAAAATTTTGTACTGTTTATATTTCAAACTTCTTTTCTTTTATTTATTATCCTTTGTTATCCCTGTAGGGAAATTTGTCCTCTGCATTTGACCCATCTGTTAGGTCACATGAAGGCTAATGCTACTGCAGCTCATTTTAAAAAATATTTATTGCAAATCTTAACACATTAAGGCTACGTTTATACGGCGACGATCAAATCAGAAGACGCAAAAGTGGCGTCTCGTCTTCAATTTTTTATCCGCGTTTATACGAAGACGCAAAAGTGGACGCAAAAGCCAGCGAAGGGAGGCGCTGGACTGAAAAAAACAAAAACAAAAAACAAAAAAAAAACATCACAACAGCGTCAAGTTACATTTCTAACCACGACTGTACCGGCTGTGGGGTCTCCCCTTACACAAGTGTGGAAGTCTAACGCATGACATTAGCGGACTATGTAGCCCGCTTAAAGAGCTCGAACGATGGGCATACGTGACCCGCCATCTCAGGGCCCCTGTCTGGTTCTACCCACGTCAGACGGCTCCTGGGCACTGCGGGTCCGAGTGCTGGTAGCTCGGTGCGGCGCGGGCCGCTCGCGCTCGACCCCTCGGAGGTGAGACCGAGACGAACCGTATCCTTCCCAGTGGCCTTATCACGGAGCCCCTCCGCGGGGGTATGGCAGGCGACCGTACCCCCTAATCCCACGGACCGAGCGGGGGCCGGCTATCGTCAGACACTATTTCTCAAAGCTGCCCGTAAGAGACTTCCCCCGCCCCGGGGTCTCGAACCAAGTATACCGGAGCCGGGGCAACTTCCCCGTCCGGTCCGTGCGCGAGGCGCGAGGCGGGTGCTCACGACCCGCTGGAGCCGGTAGTGGTGGTCCACCGGTGCTCAGGACCCGCTGGAGCCGGGTAAGGGGCCGGTGGTCCTCCTCCGCTAATACCACCACCGGTGCTCAGGACCCGCTGGAGCCGGGATAAGGGGCCGGCTCCAGCGGGTCCTGGAGCCGCTGGAGCCGGGCCCCTTATCCCGGCTCCAGCGGGTCCTGAGCACCGGTGGAGCCGCTGGAGCCGGGATAAGGGGCCGGCTCCAGCGGCTCCACCGGTGCTCAGGACCGGTGGAGCCACCGGTGCGCTGGAGCCGGGATAAGGGGCCGGTGGTGGTCCTCCTCATTGTATTGCCGCATCTATGTGACGTAAACGTGTACTGACGTGAGCAGATCTGACCAGTTTTGCGTCTTGGGCACTTTACACGGAGACGCTACAGCGGAGCGTATTTAACTTTTCCACTCTGGAGGGTGGTTTCAGATTTTTGCGTTTTTAGGCCCCAAAAACGCCGTCACCGTCTAAACGAAAGGCACTTCCGATAAAATATTTTGTCGTTTTTACCCGTAAGCGTCCTCGTGTAAACGGGCCCTAAATGTTAGAAAATGTGGCTTTTTCCCAAAATGGAGCCGCCCCTGCTCGCTGCAACCGCCATTTTAGGCAGTGAACCCTCTCGCCCCCTTCCTATATTTTTGTCCGCTCTGATAATCCTCTCCAAAAGCTCTCCGGATACAGCTTTGTAGTTTGAATTAAGGGACAACCCACCGCCCATCACTCGAAGAGGAGAGCCGAGCCGCGAACAAAGGAAGTGTCAGAACCAAAACCATGTATAATTTAAACAACCAGAGCGGCACAGAAGACAGAACCCGCCATCAGAATCATCAGGAAGATAACGCCAAGATATACAAGTGCTACAGAGGAGGGAGGATGCAATTAAATCTCCATGGAGACAAGCCGGCAGCAAACTTATTAACTTCATAATAATAATAATTCTTGATCATTTTGGCTCCACGCAGTGCTCTGTAGCTTCAAACGTCTCATTAGTTTTGCTTGTCTTTGAATTTGTTATGAAGGTGAATCTTCTCCTTCTGTCCCTCTCTCCTTTCTCTCCTTCTCTCTCTCCTTCTCTCCCTTTCTCTCTCCTTCTCTCCCTCTCACTCTCTCTCTCCCTCTCTATCTCCTCTCTCTCCTTCTATCCTTCTCTCTCCTTTCTCTCCCTCTCTCTCTCCTCTCTCTCTCCTTTCTCTCCTCTCCCTCTCCTTCTCTCCCTCTCTCTCTCCTTTATCTCATTCTCTCTCTCCTTTCTCTCCTTCTCTCTCTCCCTCTCTCTCCTTTCTCTCCTCTCTCTCCTTTCTCTCCTTCTCTCTCTCCTTTCTCTCCCTCTCTCTCCTTTCTCTCCCTCTCTCTCCCTTTCTCTCCTTTGTCTCCTCTCCCTCTCTCTCTCTCTCCTTTCTCTCCTTCTCTCTCTCCTTTCTCTCCTTCTCTCCCTCTTCTTTCTCTCTCTCTCTCTCCTTCTCTCCCTCTCTCCTTTCTCTCTCCTTCTCTCCTCTCTTCTTTCTGTCCTTCTCTCTCTCCTTTCCCTCTCTCTCATTCCCTCCCTCTTCTCTCCTTCTCTCCCTCCTTCCTCTCCCCTCTCCAGCTTTACCCCTCTCTCCTTCTCTCTTTTCCCCATCTCCCAGCCTTCCTCTCTCATTCCACACTCCCCCTCCCTCTATCTCTTTTCCTTTTCCTCCCTTTCTCAATATCTTTCTTTCTCTCTCCCTCTCTTCTGATCCCATCCTCCCATTCCCTCTTTCACTCCCTCTCTGTCTTTCCCTCATCTCCCTGTCTCTCTCTCTGTCTATCCCTCCATCTTTCCTCCCCTCTCTTACCCTCTCTTTTGCCCACTCTCTCCCTCTCTCTTCCTTCCCTCGTTCACTGCTCAAAGCTTAGACCCGTGACATGTGGCGTGTCTCTGGAGATCTCTCCGTTCACTTCGTTAGCCCAACCAAATGCTAACGGCGGCGCGCTACATGCTACGCGCTTAATCCTCCTGTTGCGGCGGCGGTGGAGGGCTGATAACTCTGGGCTGGACTTAAAACAGATTTGCAATTCAATGTGCTTCATAATTGACTTCAAATTACCTTGTTTGCTACATTTTTGTAAATTTCAACTGTTTATGTCCTTGTTTTTTTAATTACACTACGATTTCAACTGTTTATGTCCCTGTTTTCTACTTCGATTTCAGCTGATTATGTCCTTGTTTTATACTTTTAGCTAAATATTTATCAAGTGGCAGTTTGTGGAAAATAGTTGAAAAGAAAAGTAGAAAAATACAGGAAGTAGCGCTGAGTCTAAGGTTGTGTCTGAATCTCCACACTATTCCCTACTTGAGTGAAAACGAAGAGCACTCAATTTCCCACAATGCACCTTGAACAGTAGTGTCCAGCGCTGGTCACTAAATATGTCGATATTGACCACAATGCTTTGCGAGTGTGGGAAAAACACCAGTGGACAGCGTCGGGTGTTTAACTGGACACGGAGGCAGATAAAAGCGCTGGATTATGGCTCTGTAGATCCTGATTCTGAATAAAACATAATAAAGTAAATAAAACACAATTATGGTTCTTTTAACTCCAGCTGTTAAAAGAGCGATCATTTCCACATCTCAAATAAAAAGCAAATAATCCAATCCGTTTATGTGAAATCCAGCGAGACAAAAACTCCTATGATTATTATTATTCCATAAACACTTGTGTCAGTCTGATCTGATCAGTATTTGACAGAAATCAGGTTTTATCTGAGTTTAGCTGACTTTTTTTTACCCAGATGGCTTAGGCTGTGTCCGTATGTCTCTCCTAGCCCCTAACCCCTCACTCAGCTTCTAACAGAGCAGTGCTTTCAGTTAGCATCACACTCCCAGGGAATGTTGATGACATGAGCTGCACAGTATGAATGTTACCTCAATATGCTACTTCTACTACAGTTTACTACAGTAACTGTTTATATCCTTACTTCTACTATGATTTCAACTGTTTATGTCCCTGTTTTCTACTTTTATTATGATTCCAACTGTTTATGTCCCTGTTTTCTACTTTTATTATGATTTCAACTGTTTATGTCCCTGTTTTCTACTTTTATTATGATTTCAACTGTTTGTTTTTTTCGATTTCAACTGTTTATGTCCCTCTTTTTTACTTTTACTATGATAAAAGAAGAAATTCAATTTGTCAACTGGAGAATGTTTGTTTGGTCGAAAATTGAATTTCTTCTTTTATCGTGGATTCTTCCTGGACGACTGAGGGACTCTTCACGTACTTTTACTATGATTTCAACTGTTTCTGTCCCTGTTTTCTACTTTTACTATGATTTCAACTGTTTCTGTCCCTGTTTTCTACTTCTCTTTCAACTGTTTATGTCCCTGTTTTTTACTTGAATTTCAAATGTTTGTTCCTGTTTTCTACTTTTACTACGATTTCAACTGTTTATATCCTTGTTTTTTTACTTACACTACGATTTCAACTGTTTATATCCCTGTTTTCTACTTTTATTATGATTCCAACTGTTTATGTCCCTGTTTTCTACTTTGATTTCAACTGTTTATGTCCCTGTTTTCTACTTTTATTATTATTCCAACTGTTTATGTCCCTGTTTTCTACTTTGATTTCAACTGTTTATGTCCCTGTTTTCTACTTTTATTATGATTCCAACTGTTTATGTCCCTGTTTTCTACTTTAATTATGATTCCAACTGTTTATGTCCCTGTTTTCTACTTTAATTATGATTCCAACTGTTTATGTCCCTGTTTTCTACTTTAATTATGATTCCAACTGTTTATGTCCCTGTTTTCTACTTTGATTCCAACTGTTTATGTCCCTGTTTTCTACTTTTATTATGATTCCAACTGTTTATGTCCCTGTTTTCTACTTTTATTATGATTCCAACTGTTTATGTCCCTGTTTTCTACTTTTATTATGATTCCAACTGTTTATGTCCCTGTTTTCTACTTTTATTATGATTTCAACTGTTTTTTTTTTTCGATTTCAACTGTTTATGTCCCTCTTTTTTACTTTTACTATGATAAAAGAAGAAATTCAATTTGTCAACTGGACAATGTTTGTTTGGTCGAAAATTGAATTTCTTCTTTTATCGTGGATTCTTCCTGGACGACTGAGGGACTCTTCACGTACTTTTACTATGATTTCAACTGTATATGTCCCTGTTTTCTACTTCTATTTCAACTGTTTATGTCCCTGTTTTTTACTTGAATTTCAAATGTTTGTTCCTGTTTTCTACTTTTACTACGATTTCAACTGTTTATATCCTTGTTTTTTTACTTACACTACGATTTCAACTGTTTATGTCCCTGTTTTCTACTTTTATTATGATTCCAACTGTTTATGTCCCTGTTTTCTACTTTGATTTCAACTGTTTATGTCCCTGTTTTCTACTTCTATTTCAACTGTTTATGTCCCTGTTTTTTACTTGAATTTCAAATGTTTATGTCCCTGTTTTTTACTTGAATTTCAAATGTTTGTTCCTGTTTTCTACTTTTACTACGATTTCAACTGTTTATATCCTTGTTTTTTTACTTACACTACGATTCCAACTGTTTATGTCCCTGTTTTCTACTTTGATTTCAACTGTTTATGTCCCTGTTTTTTACTTGAATTTCAAATGTTTGTTCCTGTTTTCTACTTTTACTACGATTTCAACTGTTTATATCCTTGTTTTTTTACTTGCACTACGATTTCAACTGTTTATGTCCCTGTTTTCTACTTCGATTTCAACTGTTTGTCCCTGTTTTTAGTCGTGTAAATAATAATCAATTCGTATCGATGCATCGATCCTACAGCTGATGATCCAAATGCATCGATGCGTCCACAAGAGAATCGAATCGAGAATCGAGAATCTTAAATATCAAGTAACAATTATTTATTCAAAACATCATTAATACATAAAGTGAAAACTATGCACCATTGAATCGAATCGTATGGAATCGTGGGGAATTCTCAAGTATCGAAAATAATCTAATCGTTGGCTTAAGAAATCAATATCGTATCGAATCGGCATGAAGTGTCTGATTTATAACCCTACCCGTTTTCTACTTTTATTATGATTTCAACTGTTTTTTTTTTTTTCAATTTCAACTGTTTCTGTCCTTGTTTTCTACTTCTACTATAGTTTCAACTGTTTATGTCCCTGTTTATGTCCGTTTTCTATTTCTACTTCGACTTTAACTGTTTATGTCCCTGTTTTCTACTTCCACTACAATTTGTCTTTGTTTTCTTTTCCACATATATTTTATTGGTATTTTATCAGAACAATACAATACCATATTTTACAAAACATATAAAGTGCTTTGTTCCATTTTTTTCCATAAAAAGAAAAATAAACGAAATGATAAACCAAAATAAAACAGAAAAACAAATAGAACATGGGTCTTAGAACACAGCTTCACTTCACTTCACAGCTGTATAATTTAGTCATCATCTTAGGTTTGGCTTTACAATAGCAGGGGATTCACTGACTTGCGGCGTCTTGTATTAATGTCAGGTTTTTGGTAAAATTAATAAAGGGGCCCCAGATTTTTTCAAAGGATTGTTGTTTCGACTTTAGTATATATGTTATCCTTTCCACTGGTAGACTAGAGAGCATGTGCTTTAACCACTGGGTGGCATTAGGCCCATTAACATTTTTCCAGTTTAAGGCAATGCATCTTTTTGCAATTAATGAACTGAAATCAATAAACATACATTGTTCTTTGCTAAGTGTGTGTTTTTTAGGGTACAATGCCATGATGAATAGCCTTGAATTAAATACAATCTGCTTTGATATAATTTTTTCAATTAGATTTTTAATCTCTACCCAGAACTGATTGATTTGACTACAGTCCCACATGCAGTGTATTAGTGAGCCTTTTGATCCACATTTGATGCATGTGTCTGGTATGTTATCATTATATTTATTTAATTTCACGGGTGTTATATATATACGCATCAACCACTTAAATTGTAATATCCTAAGACGACTATTAATTGTCATTTTTTGTATTTTTCTACATGCTTTCTCCCAGTCTTCTTCATTCACATTTTCAGTTAAATCTTCATTCCATAGGCTCAATTTTTTAAGTGAATTTTCTGTTGAGTTACTAAGTAACAAAGTGTAGAATTCTGAAATGATGCCCTTTCTACGAGCATTTTTTATTAGCATTTTTTCAAGTTGTGTATGGGGAACTTTATTTAAGTTACCTTGTTTATTGTTTACAAAACTTCTCATCTGCAAGTATTTAAAGTAATGTTTTTTGTTCAAATCAAAACTGGCCTGTAGTTCTTCAAATGTCATGAACACATCCGATCGAGAAGGGTAAAGATTACCAATCGTTTTTAGTCCTCTTGATGCCCATATTTCAAATGTAGCATCTTCCTTTCCAGGAGTAAAGAGCTTATTACCCCAAATTGGGCTGAATTGTGATATAATATTGTTTTCTGGTAAAAATTTCCTGACATCTTTCCACATCTTTATTGTGTGTTTTAACATTGGGTTCTTTACTTGTTTAAGTAATTCTTGAGGCGTGTCAGAGTACAAGAATGAAGGGAGAGGTAACTTTAGGTTGTGAGATTCCATTTCTACCCAATGGGGATTTGCCTTTTCAGAAAAATAAAATGAAAATGAGCGTAATTGTGCCGCCCAAAAATACCATAGAAAATTAGGACACTTTAACCCCCCTCGATCAAACGGTAAATATAAAAGGGAAAGCCGAATTCTAGCTTTACCATTGTTCCAAATAAAACTGCCCATCGTTTTCTTCATCCATATAAACAAATCAGGAGGAGGCGACAAAGGAATATTTTGAAACAAATACAGCAGCTTTGGAAGAACTGTCATTTTGAGGACATTTATTCTTCCTATCAGAGATATAGGCAACTTCATCCATCGGTCAATCGATTTATTAATTTCCTCTTTTGTTTTTTTATAATTAATTTGAACTGTTTGATCTAAATTTGGTGCTATCTGAATTCCCAAATATTCAATTTGGTCAACTAATCTAAAATCAAATGATGTTATTTCTGGAGATGGTTTAGTACGTTCTCTTGTGTTTAATAACAATAATGATGATTTTGTATTATTTACCTTGTATCCTGAAATTTTTCCAAAAGTCTGAATTACTTCCAACACTGCCGGTATTGAGGAGTTAAGTTTTGATAAAAATAATATGACATCATCAGCGAATAACGAAATTTTGTGCTCAGTGGGGCCAATACAAATTCCACTAATTTGGGAATGGGTACGAATTATCATTGCCAGTGGTTCTATTGCTAAAGAGAAGAGGAGCGGGGACAGGGGACAACCCTGCCTACAGCCCCTTTTGATTTTAATTGGTTTGGAATATATTTGATTTGTTAAGATTTCTGCTGTTGGATTACTGTACAGAACTTTCACCCATTTTAAGAAGTTGTTTCCAATGCCGAATCGTTCAAGTGTCAAGAAAAGATAAGGCCATTCAACCCTATCGAAGGCTTTTTCTGCATCCAGCGATAGGAGTGCTGTGTCGGTTTCCTCCTTTTTATAAAAAAGAACATTTAATACTCTTCTTACGTTATGAGACCCCTGTCTCCCCTTAATAAAACCATTTTGATCATTGTTTATCAAGTCAGGAAGAATTTTTTGAATTCGTTGTGCCAATATCTTACTTATTATTTTCAAATCAGAGTTGAGGAGACTAATGGGCCTCATATTCTCACATTTATTAGAGGGTTTGCCTGGTTTGGGGAGGAGAATGATTAATGCTTGGTTCAGAGTATCGGGAAGAATTTGCTTTTCAAATATTTCACTTATCATTTCTAGAAGTGGCGATAACACTTTATTTTTGAATTTTTTATAAATATCTATTGGAATTCCATCTGGTCCTGAACGCTTACCTGAGTTCATACCATCAATGGCTCGTGTTATTTCCTCTTTACTTATTTCTACATCCAATTTTTCCTTGACATCTTCAGAAATTACTGGAATATTTAGGTTTTTGAATGCTGTGTTTATATCTTCTATGTTACAATTATTTTCAGTTTCATATAAGTTCCGATAGTAATCTCGAAAAGCCCCATTAATATCTTTAGGATTTAGTATAGTTTTGTCTTTATAATTAATTGATGTTATTGATATTTTAGTCTCCAACTGTTTAATCTGCCACGCCAAGAGTTTACCTGCTTTTTCTCCTTGTTCATAAAATGTTTGATTCAACCTTAATAGACTAGCGGCCGCTTTGGAGCTTGATTGTTTTTCATATTCTGCCCTTAAGAGCAAAAGTTCCTTTTCTGCCTCAGGATCACAATTTTTGTAAACTTTTTCTTGTTTTTCTTTTATTTTATTTTCCAATAGTAATCTATCTTGCCTTGCTTTCTTATTTTTGGAGCTTATGAAGCTGATAATGTGTCCTCTAAGAAATGCTTTGAAGGCTTCCCACTTTACACAAGCTGACGTTTGATTTGTATTAATTTGAAAAAATTCATCTATTTGTTTCCCTATATGATTCATGAACTCCTCATCCTGCAGCCACTTGTGTTGAAAACGCCACCTAGGTGGGCCTGTATTAATTGTTTCATCGGAATATATCAAACAACATGGTGCATGATCAGAAATCACTATGTTATCATACAAACAATCTTTGATATTAGCCACCAACTCTGAGGAAATCAAAAAGTAATCTATTCTTGAATATGATCTGAACGTTGCAGAATAACATGAGAAGACCTTGGAATGTGGGTGTAATTCTCTCCAAATATCCAACAAATTTAAATCTTGCATATATCTTTTTATAGTTAATCTACAATTATGATGTGTTTGGTCTGTACCCGTGGATCTATCCCACACTGGATTTAGAGCACAATTAAAGTCTCCAGAAATAATATATTTACCCGGCAGTGATGCAAGCAAAAGGAATAAATCTTCATAAAACCTTGAATCATCTTGATTTGGACCATATATATTTACCAGGTTTATATTTTCGGATATTAATGACCCCTGTAGTATTAAATATCTGCCTCCTTTATCTTTGATTATGTTATTTACCCTAAATGGGATTGACTCGTGGATTAGTATCATTACTCCTCTTGATCTAGACGAAAATGCTGCCGTATATACACTTCCCTGCCATCTTCTCCTAATTCGCTTCTCATCCTCCTCCAAAAGATGTGATTCCTGTATTGTCTTTGTTTTCTACTTCGATTTCAACTGTTTATGTCCCTGTTTTCCACTATACTTAACGAAATAAAAAACATTATCATCCATTAGCCCTTTCCTTATCCAACTTTTCTTGCTCCTCAGACCTCACCTCATATCACATTATGCAATCGCCCCTTTTAGCAAACGCTGCTAGACGTTTTATTATTGCATCAACTCAAATAACATCCACTTCCTGTTCCTCTTTCTAAATATGATAGAACACACAACATAAACAAACAATATTAGCTTATAAATCTTCACTCGCTCCCGGTGACTTGCTAGCGCTGTAATTGAAATGGATGGGAGGATGCTAGGCTAGATTTGTGGCTAAATCGATGCACTTGACGCTAATGGAGATGCTATTGAGCCGAGCTAGCCAACAGTGCTGACAGCGACGTTAGCTAGCGCCTGGATTAGCTTATGTCAATAATGTTTATGATAATTGTTTTTAGTGGGCTCTTCACGAATAATAATGAAGGCAAGAGAGGAAAGGCAGTGGCAGGGATAAGGAGTGGTGAGTAGCAGTAGTAGGAGTAGTGGTAGTAGTAGTAGTAGTATTGATAAATAGTAGTTCAGAGGGTGTCAAAGCTGTGGCCCGGGGGCCAGATCCGGCCCTCCAAGACCTTTAATCTGGCCCTCGGCTGATTTCCTATTACAATATCTTAATTATATTTAAATTTTCTATTAAAATATTGGTAATTTTCTGTGCCGCTTTTCTTTGCAGCTTAGCATCGCAGCGTCTCAAGCGCCTCTGTGCGTGGCCCCTCCCACCAGAGCAGCACAAATGAAGACTTTTTCCAAACGCTCTTAAAGATCCCATGACATGGTACTTCTTGATGCTTTTATATGGCGCCTTAATGGCTCCCTAATACTGTAAATCAGAGGTCTTCAACGGGGGGTCGCGGAGGTACTGCAGGGGGGTTGAGAAATCTTTTGATTTCACTTTAAAATAATATAATTTTATATTTTATAGTGTAAAATACAGTATTAACCTGTGTATTATTTCCTTGTATTGGATGTACCATAACAGAGTAGCAATGTTTATACATGACACTAAGCTCAATTTAATATAAAACACAATTCTATGCCGTATATATAGTAGGGGGCCCCTGGCCCAGTTCACCATCTGTTTGAGGGTCCCTGGCCTGAAAAACGTTGAAGACCCCTGCGGAAATGAATCCTTCTCCAAAATCAAGCCTCAGTGCATGAGATAGCCTCATGAAGACAGTCAGAGTCATAAATATGTCTTTGAAACACTTTATTCTGGGCGTTGTTGCTTGAATGCAAATAAGGAGGACAGAGACAGGCCAGTGCAACGGGTGGGGGTGTGGCCAAATACTCCGCTGTTTCCTGGATTAGCGGTGCGCTGTCCCCACTTCCGCGTTTTAAGTGCTTCGGAAGATACAAGACGCGGTCCATAAAAAAAAACCTATTTCCACAGAAAATAAAATTAAACCACTGCTGGTTTGGAGGCTCGGATAAAGGACATCCGAGCCTGGAAACACTCTCACGTGTCTTCAGGCAAATAAAAACCGCATCTCGCATTTCGTAGCTCGTTTGCGGTCCAAGTTCTCTGGGCGTGATTTCCAGAGATGGTGAGTAGACATCCAGATTGGGGTGGAAATTCATTAGCATTTTCCCCGAGTGTGACGTCAGAAAATTCCCTTGTTTAGAATCGCCCGTTTGGGCTGTCTTTTTTCAAACGCAGAAAAGGATCGCATTTGCTCAGTTTACACATTTCGCAACTTTTAGCCATTGGGGTGGGGGGCCTAAACAGGGTAGGGGAGCTCACATTAACGTTCAGAAACCTCAAAGTGAAAATTTCATGCCATGGGACTTTTAAAGGACCATTGTTTTGACTGTTGACCGTGACACCCTCATCAGCAAAATGTCAAAAATGAGAAAAGTGGACGCCGAGTGCAGGATTTTCCGAGAAAAATGGACTAATTCCTATTTGTTCGCGGAGGTGAATGGGAAACCATTCACCTCCGCGAACATTTAGCATTTTTCTTAAAGTTTCAGGTTGTTCATAATATAATAATATTTTGTAAAAGAAATAGTTAATCAAATAAAAAAGACTTTTGTAATAGATTTGTGTTTCTCTGCACAAATATTTGGATTTACAGGGGGTCCTCGGGTTACGACGGTCTCGGGTTACGACGTTTCGTGGTTACGAACGCGCCCCCATTAAAAAAAATATGTATATATTACGCGTCATTCCGTCTGACGCGGTTTAGCGTGGTAAGAGATGTAAACAAACGCGAACGGTGCGCGGCGCACGGCGGAAGAATACGCTCTGTTGTGGTTGTAGGGAGAAGAAGACGGCCTCGTGTGTGTGTCCAATGTGGGCGGAAGTACCTGATGTGGGCTCTGATCTGCTCCTATGAAAGCGGCAGTGATAACCAAGCAGCGTAGTGGTCTAATTATTGAGATGGAAAGGTTATTGGTGCTTTGGTTGGAAGATCAAAGGCAAAATCCGGTTTACGACGAAATTCGGGTTACGACGCATCTTAAGAACGGATCTACGTCGTAACCCGAGGACCCCCTGTATTGCTATTTTTGGGGTATATTTGTCATGAGTTTTCTGATCCGGCCCCTTTGGGATCAAAGTAGGTTGGATACGGCCCCTGGACCAAAATGAGTTTGACACCCCTGGTCTAGTTGAAGAAAACTTGCTGCAGTATTAGTAGTAGTATTTGCACTTGTAACCCTAGTAGTATTTGTAGTGATAAATAGTGGTACAGTAGTAGTAGTAGTAGTAGTAGTAGTAGTAGTAGTAGTAGTAGTAGTAGTAGTAGTTGTAGTAGTAGTTGTAGCAGCAGCAGCAGCAGCAGCAGCAGTAGTAGTAGTAGTAGCTTCTCAGTTGGTGGTGGAGGCTCACAGCTGCTCAAGTTGAGGTTACTATAAAAACTCTACAGTGAAAATATCCATGTTTGCATTGAAAGTCTCTGGTAACTGTTTTGAAAGTCTCACAGTTTTTTCAGAGTGTGGATCTGTGGATTCAGGAGTGGACACTTCAGTTTGAGTGGATCATTTGACTCTTAAAATTAACTTTAGGGTTTTTCTATTGTTTTTAAAAGGTCCTATATTACACACAGTTGACTCTTGTGAGCTTGAAGCTGTTATAATCTTGTTTCCTCCTCAGAAACAGGATATTCTAGAATATACATAAACCAGACCAGAACAAAACCTGGATTTACTGAATAAAAATAGGACTAAAAACAGAACTAAACCAGGTCTAAACCAGGTCTAAACCAGGTCTAAACCAGGACTAAACCAGGTCTAAACCAGGTCTAAACCAGGAGTAAACCAGGAGTAAACCAGGACTAAACCAGGACTGAACCAGGAGTAAACCAGGTCTAAACCACGACTAAACCACGATTAAACCAGGACTAAACTAGGTCTAAACCAGGACTGAACCAGGAGTAAACCAGGACTAAACTAGGTCTAAACCAGGACTAAACCAGGACTAAACCAGGTCTAAACCAGGACTAAACCAGGACCATTATTTCGTGATCTGGTTTCTCTTACCCATAAAGTAAGCAGTGATCTTGCACATGGCCTCTCCGAAGATGTAGTCCTCCAGGATGTTTGGGATGAGGGTGAAGGGCATGCAGAAGAGCGCCATCATCAGGTCACTAACCGCCAGTGACAGCAGGAAGGAGTTGGTCACCGTCCTCATCCTTTTGTTCGCAGCCAGCACGATGATGATGAGGAGGTTTCCAAAGACGCTGATGAGGAAGATCAGAATGTAGAGCAAGATACGGAAGGAGTCCATCTCTGCAAGACACACAAAAACTCTTTTATTACTATCAAAACCAAACTGAAATTTGTTGTTGTTATTTTTGAGAGCTAAATGTTCCTGTGTGTCAGATGCCCTCCCTGTGTGTCAGATGCCCTCCCTGGGTCTCCATGGGGTCTTGTTCTGTGCTAACCTTGTAGTTTAGACCTCCACAAACATGTTCTGAAATGTGCAGAATTCTTTGATTAATTCAGTTTTTTAAAAAATTCTGGTTTAGTTTTCTGTTTAGTCCTCTTTTAGACCAAGTTAAGTGCTAGGTTAGGCTTGGATTAGTCCTGGTATAGACCTGGCTTAGACCTCAGTTAGACCTACTTTAGACCTGGCTTTGACGTGGTTTAGTCCTGGTTTAGATTTAGATCTGGTTTGGACCCAGGTTAGACCTGATTTAAACCAGGTCTAAACCAGGACTGTGTAGAGAAGAACCAGCACTAAATCAAACCAAGAATATACGAGACCTCACTCATATCAGAACAAACCGAGGACTTCACTACATAAACCAGGACTAAACCAGGTCTATACTAGGTCTAAACCAGGACTAAACAAGGTCTAAACCAGGACTAAATCAGGACTAAACCAGGCCTGGCCATACCTGCCTGTCAAAGCCTGATCCCGTCAGATCTCAGAAGCTAAGCAAGGCAGGGCCTGGTTAGTACTTGGATGGGAGACCACTGGGAATTCCAGGTGCCACAGTGGGGCGCCAGTTGCAAAAAACTGTCGCTGTGTCCTTAGTAGAGGTAAGATCGGGCCTAAAAAATCCAGCCTGACCCGGCCCACGGGTATTAAAGCCCGACCCGGCCCGAGCCCGACCAATTAACTTGATTTGCAGGCCCGAGCCCGAAGCAAACCCGAAATTTCATATTTTATTTGTGAGGACTCGGGAGGAGGATTTATGATAACAAATTAAAGCCTGTCTTTTGTAACGAAATCTAAGTTAAACAAGACTGTATAAACATTTACATCTTTTATATTTGTTTCTGCAGATGATGATTTTCCATCATTGACGGATTTTTTTAAGAGTTGACGGGAAAAATTTAAGGCTGTCCGTCATTTTGACGGGTTGAAAATTGGGCCATAAACCACAGCAGCAGTACGTCCTTAAGAATCTAGCGCGGCACTTTAAGAGAGAGAAGCAGAGAGACAAAGAAGAACAATGACGGGTGGATAATAGACAGAGACAGGAAGGAGTTCCTCACTCTTACCGGTGCGTGTTTGTCTTTTCAGTTCTCCTGTCTTTAGTTTATCCTTAACTTCTTGCTCCTCCATATTGGGGATACCAGGTCAAAATAGATGCGGACTTGCGGAGGAGAAGAGGGCGGCGTTCACGTGCGCAGAGCATGCTCTGGCTCTGTGGCTCCTGTTTAGTAGTTAAATAGCAATTACATTACAGCGCCTTCTCTGTTTTATCCAAATTATTTATTTTAAAACAAGTATTCCTTAGTTTAGTATCCACACATCGTTTTAGTATACATTTTTATAAACATATATTTATTTTTAAAAGGTCAACGAGAGAGAAGCCCGGCCCGACCTGACCCGAACGGGCTCGGGCTTAAGATCTTACCTCTAGTCCTTAGGCAAGACGCTTTACCCACATTTGCCTAGTATGAAAGTGGTGTGTGCGTGAGTGTTGGAGGTGGTCGGAGGGGACGACCACCTCCATTGGCAGCCTCGCTTCCGTCAGTCTGCCCCAGGGCAGCTGTGGCTACAGAAAGTAGCTTACCACCACCAAGTGTGGGGTGAATGAACAATGAACTGTAAAGCGCTTTGGGTGTCATGAAAGGCGCTATATAAATGCAATGAATTAAAAATTAATTAAATTATAAACCACGTCTAAAACAGGACTAAACCAGGTCTAAACCAGGTCTAAACCAGGTGTAAACTAGGTCTAAACCAGGACTAAACAAGGTCTAAACCAGGACTAAACCAGGACTAAAACAGGTCTAAACAAGGTCTACACCAGGTCTACACCAGGTCTAAACCAGGACTAAACAAGGTCTAAACCAGGACTAAACCAGGTCTAAACCAGGTCTAAACCAGGTCTAAACCAGGTCTAAACTAGGTCTAAACTAGGTCTAAACCAGGACTAAACCAGGTCTAAACCAGGTCTAAACCAGTACTAAACTAGGTCTAAACCAGGACTAAACCAGGTCTAAACCAGGTCTAAACCAGTACTAAACTAGGTCTAAACCAGGACTAAACCAGGTCTAAACCAGGACTAAACCAGGTCTAAACCAGGACTAATCTCTCAGGACTTACCTCTGGTTTATCTCAGTGAAAACAATAGAGACTAAACAGTGTGGTATTATAATAACTTTACATAATGAAACGGACTCCTGCTGTGCACAGAATACTAATGATACATACTCTGACAAACATACTACAACTGCACGGGCCGAGGACTTCAAAATAAGACTTATGAGCTCATCAACACAACACAATCGCTCTGTTTGAGTCGTGACCAGACTTTTAATTTGGAGTTCTACGAAGAATTAGAAATCACCCAGAGATTAATTAAAATATTCAAAATACTACATGGTTAATTCAATAAAACACTAGGTATCAGCAGTAGGAGGAGCAGTAACAGTTATGATAGTAGTAGTAGTACAGTAATAGTAGTAGTAGTAGTAGTAGTAGTAGTGGTAACAGTAGTAGTAACAGTAGTAGTAGTAGTAGTAACAGTAGTAGTAACGCGAGTATTACCATAGGGCAGTGCTTCTCAATTATTTTCTGTAATGCCCCCCCCCAGGAAGAAGAAAAAATTTCACACGCCCCCTCCCTGCGCGCGACTATAAATAGTATTATTTGTCTAGAAAATTGTTATTAGTACATCTCTGCATAACATTGTATCCTTTATTAACATTAACAACAAAGAAACTTTCAACAAAGACTGCACTGTCTTTTTGCACTGAGGACTCAAATATTAATGTGTTTTTAATGCAGATTTGTTTACGTTTTACAGAAACGAAACTTAAAATCACATGGCCCATTTGTATAAACTAAAACTGCTGAAGAAAAAAACGCTCTCTCCTTGTCCCGCTGATGTGTCAGCTTCTGTCGGACTAAACGACACGACTCAGTGGAATATACATGTTTTTCTGTGACAGAGGATGTTCTGATGATGGTGACTCTGTTCTGTATATCGAGTATTTAAGGTTGCCGACCCCTGCCCCAGAGCAACAATGAGAGCGCCACTGCCAACTACTGTTGTTGATGTGTAATTACACTTGGTTCTAGTACAGTACGAGCAAAAAATACATGTTTCCCAGAGTCACACACCGGGGGGCCCACCCCACTATTTGAGAAGCACTGCCATAGGGTCTTGTGCGATTTCTTGTATAGATCTAGATCATTCTAAATCTATAGGATTTCACTACTGAAAGTTAAATTTTTTATATGTTTTAGTCCTGATCCTTCTATATCAATCTATCATATATATCTCTCCATCCCTCCATCTCTCCATCCATCGATCCATCTAATGAAGTTTGTATCTTCTCTGAAACTGTGGTCGGGCGTCTCAGAATCTGATGACTCATCACAAACCGAGCCAGAACTCTCTCTCCTCTCACACCTCCTTCACACTTCTGTCTCTCCATCAATCCATCATCTACCTATCTATCACTCTATCCATCCATCTATCCATCATCCATCCATCGCTCTATCTATCGCTCTATCTATCGCTCTATCTATCGCCCTATCTATCTACACTCTATCAATCTATCCATCATCTATCGCTCTATCCATCATCTATCACTCTGTCTGTTTATCTGTATCTTTCTATCACTATTTATCCATCTATCTACTAGCTATCTATTGCTCTATCTATCTATCTATACATGTATTTATTCTATCTATACTACCCTCCTCTTTTTCATCTTCCATCCCTACATAAATCTGTCCATCCCCATCTACCATTTGCTCCTTTTTCCTCACCTTTCATCCATCCCTCCTTTCTTTCCTTTTGTTTATATATCGATTTAATCTATATTCTGTCAATCTGTCTATTTTATCAATCTATTTATCCCTCTATCTCTCCATCATCGATCCATATCAATCATATCATCCCTTTATCTATATATTCTATCTCTTTTATTCATTTCTACTCTCTCTATCCTTGTCTTCATATTGATCAGTCTCTTTTACTGTCTCTATCTGTTGCTCTATCATCTACGTATCTCTTTTTTTCACCTCCCTCACTTCCATCTACATAAATCTATCTCTCTCTTCCTTTCTTTCACTCTTTTTTTCTTTCTCAGTCTCTATGCTCTCCATCCATCACTTATCTATCGTTCTATCTATCATCTACATATCTTATTTCACCTTCTTCACTTCCATCTCCTCCTCCTTTCTTTTTTCTCAATTTCTCTCTAGCTACGCATCTATCCATCCATCATCCATCCATCTTCCATCCATCATCTATCACTATGTATCTGTTATTCCTTCACTCTCTCTCTTTTCATCACCCACTTCACACTTTTTCCTCTCGACAAAAATCTATCCATCATTTATCGCTCTATCAATCTATCTATCACTCTATCAATCACTCTATCTGTCTATCACTCTATCTATCACTCTATCGCTCTATCTGTCTATCTATATCTCTCTATCACTCTATCTATCTATCACTTTATCGCTCTATCTATCAATCACTCTATCGCTCTATCTGTCTATCTATCAATCACTATCTATCACTCTATCGCTCTGTCTATCTATCACTCTATCTATCTCTCTGTCACTCTATCTATCACTTTATCTATCTATCGCTCTATCTATCTATCACTCTATTGCTCTATCACTATCTATCACTCTATCACTCTATCTATCACTCTATCTATCACTATCTATCGCTCTATCGCTCTATCTATCGCTCTGTCTATCTATCTATCTATCACTATCACTCTATCTATTGCTCTATTTGTATCATCTATCTATCTATTGCTTTAACTGTCTATCACTCTATTGCACTGTCTATCACTATATCTATCTCTCTATCACTCTATCTACCTATCTATCACTTTATCTATCACGCTGTCTATCTCTCTATCACTTTATCTATCACTATCTATCTGTTAGTCACTTTAACTATCTATCGCTCTATCCATCTATCTATCTATCACTTTAACTATCTATCACTCTATCTATCCATCATCTATCTATCTATGTAGTCGAGTTGTAAAATGAAACCGGGGGTATGGTGAACTTTTTAATTTATGTGACATATTTTCTTAGACCTGGTTTAGTCCTAGTTTAGACCCGGTTTAGTCTTGGCTTAGTCCTGGTTTAGACCTGGTTTAGTGCCAAGTTAGTCCTGGTTTAGTCCTGTTTTAGACCTGGTTTAGTCTTGGCTTAGTCTTGGGTTAGACCTGGTTTAGTCTTGGTTTAGTCCTGGTTTAGTCCCGGTTTAGTCCTGGTTTAGACCTGGCTTAGTCTTGGTTTAGACCTGGTTTAGTCCTGGTTTAGTCCTGGTTTAGACCCGGTTTAGACCTGGTTTAGTCTTGGCTTAGTCTTGGGTTAGACCTGGTTTAGTCTTGGTTTAGTCCTGGTTTAGTCCCGGTTTAGTCCTGGTTTAGACCTGGCTTAGTCTTGGTTTAGACCTGGTTTAGTCCTGGTTTAGTCCTGGTTTAGACCTGGTTTAGATCTGGTTTAGTCTTGGCTTAGACCTGGTTTAGACCTGGTTTAGTCCTGGTTTAGTGCCGAGTTAGTCCCGGTTTAGTCCTGTTTTAGACCTGGTTTAGTCTTAGCTTAGACCTGGTTTAGTCTTGGTTTAGTCTTGGTTTAGTCCTGGTTTAGTCCCAGTTTAATCCTGGTTTAGACCCGGTTTAGTCCTGGTTTGGTCTTGGCTTAGTCCTGGCTTAGTCCTGGTTTAGTCCCAGTTTAGATCTGGTTTAGTCTTGGCTTAGTCCTGGTTTAGACCTGGTTTAGTCCTGGTTTAGACCTGGTTCAGTCCTGGTTTAGTGCCGGGTTAGTCCTGGTTTAGACCTGGTTTAGTCCTAGTTTAGACCTGGTTTAGTCTTGGTTTAGTCCTGGTTTAGTCCCAGTTTAATCCTGGTTTAGACCCGGTTTAGTCCTGGTTTGGTCTTGGCTTAGTCCTGGTTTAGACCTGGTTTAGTCCTGGTTTCGTTCTGGTTTAGTCCTGGTTTGGTCTTGGCTTAGTCCTGGTTTAGACCTGGTTTAGACCTGGTTTAGTCCTGGTTTAGTTCTGGTTTAGTCCTGGTTTAGTCCCGGTTTAGTCCTGGCTTAATCCTGGTTAAGACCTGGTTTAGTCCTGGCTTAGTCTTGGTTTTAGACCTGGTTTAGTTTTGGTTTAGTCCTGGTTTAGTCCCGGTTTAGATCTGGTTTAGTCTTGGCTTAGTCCTGGTTTAGACCTGGTTCAGTCCTGGTTTAGTGCCGGGTTAGTCCCGATTTAGTCCTGGTTTGGACCTGGTTTAGTCCTGGTTTAGTCCCGGTTTAGTCCTGGTTTAGACCCGGTTTAGATCTGGTTTAATCTTGGCTTAGTCCTGGTTTAGACCTGGTTTAGACCTGGTTTAGTCCTGGTTTAGTGCCGGGTTAGTCCCGGTTTAGACCTGGTTTAGTCCTGGTTTAGACCTGGTTTAGTCCTGGTTTAGACCTGGTTTAGACCTGGTTTAGTTTTGGCTTAGTCTTGGTTTAGTCCCAGTTTAATCCTGGTTTAGACCCGGTTAATCCTGGTTTAGTCTTGGCTTAGTCTTGGTTTAGTACTGGTTTAGACCTGGTTTAGTCTTGGTTTAGACCTGGTTTAGTCTTGGTTTAGTCCTGGTTTAGTGCTGAAATAGATGCAGAAATAATCTGATAATATGACTCACCCATAAGAACGCTTTCACCCCAGTTTGCGTATCCATGTATGCACGTGTCACGGTCTTTAATAATCCGGAGCTCCGGAGAAAAGGACATATCCCAAACTTATCCCGTGTCCCGAGGCGAGAGTTCCTTCTTACGTAGCATTAACGTAGCAAGTTAAGGATTCTTATTCTCTTGGAAATGCCGCATAAATATCACGCGGCTCACTCACAGCTGATCGGCGAACAGGCGCAAACACAACAATGGGAGTGCGATCGGTGCGTAATTATGCTGCAACATGATTGGAAGCTGGAGCGCAGTTCGGCCTATGATTGACTCTTGGCACTGGCTATTTTGACTTAAAGATGGGAATTTCGCTAAAAGGTGACATATTTTCATGCCTGATTGATAAAATGCCACAAGGGATGACTGTTTTAGAAGAGAGATGATTTTTACTATTTTTACCCCACAGGGGGGATGCCCCCCCCCCCCCATCCCCCCTCAACTCGAGTACTGACTCTATCTTTTTCCTCTCTACATAAATCTGCTCGTCTCTCCACAGATCTGACCGGTCACTCTCCCTCCTCCGTATCTCTCCATCCATCCATCCATCCATCCCCCTCTTCACTCTTCTTGGTCTCGTAGAAGTTTTTGGCAGATTTCGTTTGTTAATTAAGCAAAACTCTCCCCAGCAGCTGTCACAGATTGAGCAATTCTGTACGAAGAAGTGCGTTAGTCCGAAGGGAAATTTGAAAAAATATTTCCGGAATTTAAAAATTGGGACGGAAAACGCCAAACTTTTTTTGAAACTTTTTAATTTACTTCAGCCACAAACAGTCACAAAGTTTTCCATACTTTAAAGTTTTGAGTGAAAAATAAAGTGAAAGGTCCAGAATGAGTTTAAAATGTTTAGACCTGGTTTAGTCCTAACTTAGACCAGGTTTAGTCCTGGTTTAGTCCTAAATTAGGCCGGGTTTAGTCCTAGTTTAGTCCTATCTTAGACCAGGTTTAGTCCTGGTTTAGTCCTAACTTAGACCAGGTTTAGTCCTGGTTTAGTCTCATTTTAGTCCTGATTTAGTCCTGGTTTAGTCTTGGTTTTAGTCCTGGTTTAGTCTTGTTTTAGTCCTGATTTAGTCCTGGTTTAGTCTTGGTTTTAGTCCTAGTTTAGTCTCATTTTAGTCCTGATTTAGTCCTGGTTTAGTCTTGGTTTTAGTCCTAGTTTAGTCTCATTTTAGTCCTGATTTAGTCCTGGTTTAGTCTTGGTTTTAGTCCTAGTTTAGTCTCATTTTAGTCCTGATTTAGTCTTGGTTTTGACCTGGTTTAATCCTGGATTAGTCTTATTTTAGTCCTGAGTCCTGGTTTATTCTTGGTTTTGACCTGATTTAGTCTTGGTTTTATCTTGTTTTAGTCCTGATTTACTCTTGGTTTTATCTTGTTTTAGTCCTGATTTAGTCCTGGTTTAGTCTTGGTTTTAGTCCTAGTTTAGTCTCATTTTAGTCCTGATTTAGTCCTGGTTTAGTCTTGGTTTTAGTCCTAGTTTAGTCTCATTTTAGTCCTGATTTAGTCCTGGTTTAGTCTTGGTTTTAGTCCTAGTTTAGTCTCATTTTAGTCCTGATTTAGTCTTGGTTTTGACCTGGTTTAATCCTGGATTAGTCTTATTTTAGTCCTGAGTCCTGGTTTATTCTTGGTTTTGACCTGATTTAGTCTTGGTTTTATCTTGTTTTAGTCCTGATTTACTCTTGGTTTTATCTTGTTTTAGTCCTGACTTAGTCCTAATTTAGTCTTGGTTTTGACCTGGTTTAGTCTTGTTTTAGTCCTGATTTAGTCCTGGTTTTGACCTGGTTTAGTCCTGGTTTAGTCTTGTTTTAGTCCTGATTTAGTCCTGGTTTTGACCTGGTTTAGTCTTGTTTTAGTCCTGGTTTAGTTTTTTTTTTTTATTATAGTCCTTACACTGTGTTATATATGTATATGTTCTTTTGTTTTTTATCCTTCATGTGAAGCACTTTGGTCAACTGACGTTGTTTTTAAATGTGCTATAGAAATGAACTTGAACTTGAACTAGTCTTGTTTTAGTCCTGGTTTAGTCTTGTTTTAGTCCTGATTTAGTCCCAGTTTAGTCTTGGTTTAATAATTGTCAGTTTCACAATGATAAACTCATACAGCATCATTAACAGTCTCTGCAGGTCCTAACCACAATTTTACCTCACGCATCAATGCTCCTATCTCCTCCTCCTATCTCCTCCTCTCCTATCTCCTCCATCTCTCCTATCTCCTCCTTCTCGCCTATCTCCTCCTTCTATCTGTCTCCTCCTCCTTCTCTCCTATCTTCTCCTCCTCTCCTATCTCCCTCTCCTCTCTATCTCCTGCTTCTCTATCTTCTCCTTTCCTATCTCCTCCTCTCCTCTATCTCCTCCTCTTCTCTACCCCCCCCCCCCCTCTCTCTTGTTTCTGTTAGATGATAAACCCTCTGCTCCTCTGAACATGAATTATTCTTTTGATTCAGATTTCCCCTAAAGCTTTTTTCTCTTCAGTCCCAGAGCGGCTTTAAAGTGTCCACTGTCTGATCATTAGTACAATTATACAAGTACATGAGCAACTGTAGTACTCTGACACTACTGTCATAGTACAATTACACACAAGTACACGAGCAACTCTAGTACTCTGACACTACTGTCATAGTACAATTACACACAAGTACACGAGCAACTCTAGTACTCTGACACTACTGTCATAGTACAATTACACACAAGTACACGAGCAACTGTAGTACTCTGACACTACTGTCGTAGTACAATTACACACAAGTACACGAGCAACTCTAGTACTCTGACACTACTGTCGTAGTACAATTACACACAAGTACACGAGCAACTCTAGTACTCTGACACTACTGTCATAGTACAATTACACACAAGTACACGAGCAACTGTAGTACTCTGACACTACTGTCATAGTACAATTACACACAAGTACATGAGCAACTGTAGTACTCTGACACTACTGTCGTAGTACAATTACACACAAGTACACGAGCAACTCTAGTACTCTGACACTACTGTCGTAGTACAATTACACACAAGTACACGAGCAACTGTAGTACTCTGACACTACTGTCATAGTACAATTACACACAAGTACACGAGCAACTGTAGTACTCTGACACTACTGTCATAGTACAATTACACACAAGTACACGAGCAACTGTAGTACTCTGACGCTACTGTCATAGTACAATTACACACAAGTACACGAGCAACTGTAGTACTCTGACACTACTGTCATAGTACAATTACACACAAGTACATGAGCAACTGTAGTACTCTGACGCTACTGTCATAGTACAATTACACACAAGTACACGAGCAACTGTAGTACTCTGACGCTACTGTCATAGTACAATTACACACAAGTACACGAGCAACTGTAGTACTCTGACGCTACTGTCATAGTACAATTACACACAAGTACACGAGCAACTGTAGTACTCTGACACTACTGTCATAGTACAATTACACACAAGTACATGAGCAACTGTAGTACTCTGACAGTACTGTCATAGTACAATTACACACAAGTACACGAGCAACTCTAGTACTCTGACAGTACTGTCATAGTACTATCATAGTACTATCAGTACTCTGAACAGTACTATCATAGTACTCTCACAGTACTATCATAGTACTATCATAGTACTATCACAGTACTATCATAGTACTCTGACAGTACTCTGAGAGTACTCTCATAATACTATCATAGTACTCTCACAGTACTATCACGGTACTTTCATAGTACTCTTACAGTACTGTCACAGTACTATCAAAGTACTATCACAGTACTATCACAGTACTATCACAGTACTATCAAAGTACTATCAAAGTACTATCATAGTATCGGTAAAGGGTAAAAGGTCACTGTTAACTTGAAAACTACCCCTTCATGACATCACAAGGTGGATCAGAGCGTTTTGAGCTTTGGAGATGTGACAGACGAATAATAAAGAGTTCTTCAAACATGTGAATGAAACAAAACACAACTCCAGGTCTGTTTTTGAGGAGGAAACAACATTCTAACATGACTTAAAGCTCACAAGAGTCCGTTTTGTGTAATGTAGGACCTTTAATCTTGGTTTTGTCCTTCATCCGTCCTGGTGCAGACCATAAACTACCATAAAAATCATCTTTGCTCAGCTTTTATTACACCAGTGGTCCAGTGTTTTTCCTCACTGACCTTCTGCATTCAGAGCGCCCTAATTACTCACCACGATGAGTTTAGAAGAGCTTTTCACAGCCTTCACATACCAGAGCGGAGTTTTGCCTCATGCAACAACAACAAGCATGTTAAACTCAACCAGGACTAAGGCCATTTCCTAATAATTTAGAGAATAATTACTGCAGTAAATGTGACTTGGTAAAACATCTCTAGGTCCAGAGCTTTAATCATCTCCTTGAAGCTCCTTTCTCAACAGGACTAAGTGGTCCCATGTCTTTGGCGAAGTGGACAGTAACAGCGTTGGTAATATCGTTCCACTGTTTGCTTTTCGTAGGCAGTCCCCTTAGCGAACGCGTCTTTGAGTGACGTCCGAGTGGCGTTTTGTGTCACGGCGCCGACTTGAACATTCCCTGCAGACATGGAAGAGGATGCAAATTGACAGAAAATTGACTGAAATTGACCAAAAAATTGACAAAAAATTGATAGAAAATTGACAGAAAATTTACTGAAATTGACCAAAAATCTGCCCAAAACTGACAAAAAATTGACCAAAAATTTATTGAAAATTGACCAAAAAATTGACAGAAAAATTTATATTACAATATTTTTCAAAATTATATCGGTGTCACGGTACTTGATAGTATTATTTTTCATGTACTAAGTGGTTCCATGTCTTTGGCGAAATGGACAGTAACAGCATTGGTAATATCGTTCCACCGTTTGCTTTTCTTGTCGTAGGCGGTCCCCTTAGCGAACGCGTCTTTGAGTAATGTCTGAGTGACGTTTTGTGTTGCAGCGCCAAGTTGAACATTCCCTGCAGATGTGGAAGAGGATGCAAATTGACAGAAAATTTACTGAAATTGACAGAAAATTGACCAAAAATTCACAAAAAAATGGATAGAAAATTGACTGAAAATTAACCGAAAATTGACAGAAAATTTACTGAAATTGACAAAAAATTGACCAAAAATTTGCCCAAAATTGACCCAAAATTGACAAAAAAAGTTTACCAAAAATGGACAAAAAATGTATATTGTCGCGGTATTTGACGGTATTATTTTGCATGTACTAAGTGGTCCCATGTCTTTGGTGAAGTGGACAGTAACAGTGTTGGAAATATCGTTCCAC